>CM047814.1:2276305-2674584 GCA_026214975.1 Gentiana macrophylla | reverse complement strand
ATATCCCATCTTGCCCTGGCCGAGATATACATTTTCATAGACCTTGACCATAGCAAATAATTGTTACCATCAAGTTTATGATTTGTAAAAGAAGAGTGTTCGATTATCCCATCTGCTTTGGCGTTTGTGAGTCATCAAGAAGATGAAACTTCGTATAATGTTGACATTTTTCCAAAAAGATCCGAGTTTTGGTAAATGGATTTTAGAACTCAGTGAGCTCCGATACCATGAAGAGAGTTTGAGAATGTGTTAACACAAGAGTAAACTTCAACTTAGTTTATTCATTGAGTAAAAGGATGTATAAATAGATACAATTGAGATAGAGAGACTAGCTAGCTAGCTTGGGCGGCCACTTGAGTATGTAGATGTGGGCGGCAAGCATGCAAAAGTAAAAAGTAAAAGTTATGTCTATGACATAAAGTAAACTAGAGTTTGACATATTAATTGTTTATATGACCCACAATTAATATGTCTTTTACAATTAATTTTACAATTAAATAAGGTGTACACAATATTATGCACGAATCCTAAGGCTCGGCAATCTGTGAGCACTCTCAATAATCCTCGATGGATCGAGTCTGTGAGTAATAATATTTGAGTAATATTTCCACGCTTTTTATATTTTGTGGATCCCGAGATCTAGAGTTATAGTCCGTGATTAACGGGGTTATTCCGTAATTTTGTACATTTTCGGTCTTTCTCGGTCACCCCAAAGTCCCGTGGGGTTATATTTGGTATGCTTTTGATCCATTTTCGTGTCTTAGGTGCTCGAGAATGTCGTAGAATGTGAGCCGGAGCTTCAGGATCAAGAAATCAAGTTTTTGGTGGAAAAGGTGACAGCGACCGCTTTGTCACCATAAGCGCCCGCCCGTAGATGCGTTTTGGCTCGAATGATGTTTGATACATTTTGTGAAGAGAAAAAAACGCGCGACAGCGCCTTTGTCGATCTGGCGCCGCTGTGTGGAGACTATAAAACTCCACTTAGTGGAGAGTTAGATGATCATGCATTCATAGTTTTCTTTCAAATTTTTTTAAACTCGCTTTTGAGACTTTGATAAGTTTGTATAAACTTGGATTTCATGCTTTTGGATTAATTTCAAGTACAAATTGTTCGTTGATCGTTGTATATTGTACGGATCAAAGACGTTTTTCTTTTACGTTGATTTTCGGTTATTTTCATCTATAAGAGGTATTTCCAATCTTCATATCTAGTTCAATTACTTATGTTTAACTTGGTTACTAGTGTTTTTATGGATAGAATGATTAGCTAATCTTCCTATAGCCGAGTTATGCGATGAATGTTAAAATCGAGCCTTAGTTCGGATCTTGGGAGAATTTGTGATGTGTTGTAGTTCATTCGACATTGATTGTTGTCCTAAAACTTATGCCTATTGACGATTGTTGAATTCGCGACTTAATAATCGTATTTTACGTATTCTCTTTACATATGTATTTTGCGAGAGGTGCGGAAAAGGGGTTTTAGGATTGCCGTGTAAAACCGACTAAGTGTTTAGATTCGGTTTCATGCGTAAGGTTTATATTGTTGTTAACAAGCGTCTCATTCGAAGGCGTGAACCGTATCGAGTCGCTTAAATCCGGGTTGCGGATTGTTGAACTCGATATAGGAAGCTAGGTTGTTGAAATTGGCGCCTAGGTTCGAATTAGGAGATGACATCCTTCGATCAATGTCAATCAAGGTTAGTAGTCCAAGTTCTCCCGGAATGAGCTAGGGTTCGAGAGTAAGCATTCGAACATTTCTCGGCTATTTCTTTTAATCGCTTAAACTTCGTGAGTGTGATAGAACCGTAATAGTTATAGTGAATTAGTTTGATAATTGTGACGAGTTACTTTTGTTCCATGTTAAACAAATTGAAAGGTTATCGATCTAAACTCGAGATGAAGCTAGCCGAGGTACTTAACTCGTGTCCCTGAGAGGATACGACCTTGCTTGCCGCTTTATATTACAACCGACTCGGTACTCTGCGGTCAAAGTTGGTTACCATATAAAACGGCCATCAAGTTTTCCTCGCGCCGTTGCCGGGACTCGAGTTAATATCTCGTGACGCCGGACTAATCTTTAGTGATTAGGTCTTTGTTTTTGTTATTGTTTGTTGTTGTTTGTATGTGTGCGAAGTATGACCCGAAGTAGCAGGGGAGTTGGTTGAATATAATCCACGAGATTGAAATCTTTTCCGTAGACTGAGCTGGCCTTGAGAAATCGGACGATTGAACGGTTATCTACTCAACAAGCCGAGTCTTTGGAATCGGATATCGAAACTTCTATGGCTACAAATACGTCGGCATCCGCTGGATACACCTCTCCATCTGGGAAGGAATCACCCGAACCTCGTGTTGATGAAGCTGAATCAACTGGGCAACATGTTGACTCGAGACCTTCGGGTGAGGCCGAAGTTCATATACGCCTCCGGGAACCACTTCTACACCCGAGGCAAGATCCTAATCAACCTGAACCTCCACCACATGCTCCTCAACCGATACCTCCAGTCCAGGGTATGAATCGAAATCTTAATCCTTTTGTGCAACAACCGTACAACAACCGGATCCGAATCGATTATGCAACAAAGATCAACAAATGATGTTGCAAATGGCCCAAATGAATCCTAATTTGAATCAATATCAACCAAGGGCAGCTCAATACAATCCCGTGCTTATGAATCCGTTAGTGGGACGATGATCGAAATCCAGATCAACAACCAGTATGTGCAAGTTCAACAACCGATACCGATACTATTCCGTAATGTGACCGAGATGAATGTTCCACCTTATCGACCGCAAGTGTTTAGACCTCCGGTTATTCCTAATGTTGTGAGACAGCCTGGTAGAACGTTACGTGATTATGCAACGCCCGAGGTCGGTGAGGGCATTCTCCTATTCGTGTTCCGCCCATTCAAGCTAATAACATGGAGATTAAGGGCCATGTTTGGACTTTGTTGAAAGATATGGCTCGGGCCGAGGAAAACCGAGGAGGATCCGAACAAGTTCTTAAATCACTTTATGCAAGTGTGTCGGACGGTAAAGATTAACGGTGTTTCGGAGGAAGCAATTAAATTGTTATTATTCCCGTATGTGTTGCAAGACTATGCGACCGAGTGGTATGAATCTCTACCACATGACTCGTTGCATACTTGGGACGAGGTGACGAGGACTTTTCTATCGAAATACTTTCCACCGGGTCGAACATTGGATATGAGGGCCGAGATCTCTAATTTCGAGCAATGGGATAGCGAAGAATTACACGAGGCATGGGACCGTTATAAAGCTATGCTGAGAAAGTGTCCGCAACACGGTTTCGAGATTTGGAATCAGATTCACATCTTTTATGGTGGGGCGGATAAGGAATCAAGAAGAACGTTGAATTCGGCTAGCGGTGGTGATTTGATGAGTCTAGAGCCGGATGTTGCTTTGGCTACGATTGAGAGGATTGCCGAGAACAATCGGCAATGGAATTCAATGAAACCGAGAGAAAGGCAAAAGGGGAGGAATTCTGAAAGAGAAGTGAAAGTCGGGGGCTACGATCAATCGATGCAAGAGGAGAATAGCAAGCTCTCGAGCAAAGTTACTATGTTGGAGAAGCAGTTGCGGGAGGTGATACTTGATCAACGAGCGTCGAATAAATGTGCATATTGCGGTGGTGCTCATAAGTCATCGGAGTGCACAAATGTCGACGCAAATCCGAAGAAAATCTTAACTAAAGCTCAAGTACATCAGCTTGATGTTGAAGAGGGTCGATTCAACCTAATATTGCGGCACAACCGGTATTCGATCCGAATCGCTTTGGTCAAATGTTTGCGGATCAAATCCATCAAGCGCTTGCAAACCGCTTGGCCTCGAATCCTTGGATGGCACCTCAAATGCCACCAATGGATCTCGAATGTGATGTCGGGAATCCTACTTTTGATGTGAATTATGTTCGAATCGAAATTGGAGGGTCAACCGAATCAAGGCAACAGAATCAAAATTGGAACCGAAATCCGAATCAAGCCGGACCTTCTAATGTGCCATATCAGCCACAACAACAAGCCGGGCCTTCTAATCCAAGACAAAACATCTACCAACATCCGAATGCACCGTCTCGGAATGAGAATCAAAATCAACAACCGCCGACTTTGGATCAATTGTCAAGGATGGTGAGTGACAAACGACAGAGAGGTGAGTCGAGCCGTACAACTAGAGGGAAGAGTAAACCTGTGAGAGGTCGAGGTAGGGGAAGGCAAGCCCCTACTCGTACACCGAGTCCCCCGCCCGTAGAAGAGGTACCTTTAAACCCACCCGTCTTGCAAGCCCAAGAGGACCCGCCTAGGGAAACCTTAGATCTTCATGGTATTCGTTGCTTTGTTGACGAAGAAGCTTTAAAAGAATTTAACACTAGGTTTCGTCTAAGAAAAGCATTATTTGAGCAACCATCCGACGAAACCAAAGTGGGTAGCGACTTCTTTAACAAAGTTACGAATAGGCAGTGGGGAAGTCTATTGACAGTGGGTGAGGAACCTATTAATATGACCTTGGTGCGTGAGTTCTTTGCTAATGCTAAAGTCCAAGGATCGGCTACCCGAGACTTTTTCTTACGGGGTGAGAGGCTTGCTTTTTCCACCTCTTCTCTAACCGCTCATCTCGGCACGCCCTTCGTCAGTTTTAAGGACAGCTACAAGCAAATCATTAGCAATAGGGCTGCTCAACATATTCCACCCCTCGATGTTCTTGAGATGATTCGTGAGGATATTTGTCCCGGTTGTGCGTGGATACCGAGTGACAATGACTTTAGGAGTGGGGTGAGTACAAGTGGAGTGGGATGATTCCTCGCATCATAGTCAAATTCATTACAAGCCGACTTCATCCCTCTTCCAAATTCTCCGAGATAGGCATTAAAATTCTGAAACTTGTCTATGCCTTTGTTCATGATTTGCCAATTAATGCGGCTGTGGAGATTCGGTCCAAACTTGAATTTTTTCTTGAAAATCTAAAGCCGAACTTGATTTTCCCTAGACTTATAACAGAGTTGGCACGTGCTAAGGGCATCCCAGAGTTTCCCAGTGATATTCTGGTTGCTCCCAAAATCCAATCTTTAGTAAGGAAATCAAATTTAGCTAAATGTCGTAGACCCATAAGTTCGACAAGGTCCACCACCGCCACCACCCCGACAACCTAGTAGGATGAATTACGATGACCAATTTCAGGCTTTGTTTCAATCTATGGGTCAAGTTCGAGATTGGTTTGAACATAATCGACGTTTTCAACAATCTCGTGAGCCGGTTTATGATCACATTGCGAACTGCCGAATACCAACCGACAATTTCTTTCGAATGCCGACTTACCTTATCAATTTAACCCTTTTGTTCAAACCTTTATTCCGGTTCGTCTAGTGGGGTTGCGGGTGGTCCCGGTCGTGAGGTGGTGGAGTAGAGAGTTTTGGTGGAGGAGGGAGTGGTGGAGTTGTCGCAGTACTTCAGGTAGCGCGGATGTCGATGGATGCGCAACTTGAAGAAACTTTGGGTTTCGTCGCGAGGATTACGTTAATTTCAGTCCAAGGGCACAACAAATTGCACGAAGATGCTCATATGGAAGAAGAAGGGAAGCATTTGTAAATGTGACTTGGAGGGGTCAAGCTTTCTACGACAAGACCGACATATTTTTACACACTCTTTTCATTTTTGTATTCATACAATGTCGGTACTTACTTTCTTTAAGAACTTCGAAGTACTTTGTTTTCATTTTCATTTTATAACTTAAATATTGTACTTTGTTGTTCTTTCATTTCGTTAGCCTTATGGCATTTGAATACTCTTTTGGACATACGATTAACCTTTTTCGGATATTAGTTATTTCCATTTCCTTTTATAATCTATAACTTTTTCTTTAAATGTATGTTTATATATGTATGTATATATTTTTAGTTATTAATAACGGTGACGTCCCGATATCTATATGTGTTATTTTTGTAGTGTATGTACTAACCATACAATTACCTTGGGAGTCCTTTTCCGGATGTCACGATCCGGATGAAACGCCTTTGCCGGGTTTAAAGTTAAGCCTTTCTCCTCTCCTTTGTATCTATTTAGACACCGAGGACGGTGTCACTTTTTAAGTAGGGGGTGGAGGCTTGCCCGTATAGCGCCTTTTATTTTCTTGTATATATTTATTTACGGGGTGAAGGCTTGCCCTATTACGCCTTTTGTTTGTTATCCCCGGTATTTAAATTTCCCGAGTCGTTACTTAGTTTTGATCGCCCCTTAGATGAAATACGAGTTTTTCAAATTTTTGTAGTACCAATGTTGTCAATATTTATAACGATCCTCTCGATTGCGTAGTTAGACATGTGTTAATACTCGAGTGCATTTTACGTTATAGCTTTTATCGTGTGTTGAGAAAATGAACCGTCACGACTTCACTTATAGCTTCGACGTCCTCGATAACTCGATTAGTGATCGATTATAGTTGTTGTATGACCTATCTACCTAGAACTTATATTAGTAACTTCGAGGCTAAATAGAAAGGTCGACCGGTAGTTTGGTATGGTATGACGGTTTTGGCGCTTCTTTTGACCCGATCATTGCCATATATAGCCATCCAGTACATTATCCATCGTACCCCTCTAAGCCTTGTTAGGGTGGTTAGATCCCCACCAAAACGGCCATTTTGTTACTAGCCCGTATTTACCGAACCCTAAAGCTCTTTGTGATCTACATTTCCTTTTCACCCTACTATTTGAGCTTTATGTTGAATATGTGAAATTTTGGGTTGTGAAAAGTTATTTTTGAATATGTTCGGAAGTACGAGTTTAGTGGGGTATTGGTTGGAGTTGAGTAAATATTGTGAGTTTGTTTTTTTTTTTTTTTTTTTTTTAGAAGCCTCGGTTGGTTATTAACCATTCCTTTGTGCCAGACGGCTTAAGCCGTGGTTCCGCCTTAAAAGGCATTACTACACGGTGTCCTCGTTTAAGCTGCAATCTTCGGTGTGGTACACCTCGACAGCGGAATCCTCCCAAGAGACTGTCGAGGCGTTGGGACTGGAATAGATAATCAACTTCGGATTTCTGATTTAAAAAAAAAAAAAAAAAAAAAAAAAAAAAAAAAAAAAAAAGAGTGTATAGTTTGGTTGGAGCATCGTTTGTAATCGGGGTTGTACAGTTTTGGTTCTGAAGTTGATGAAATGGTAGACGGGAGTCGTGTTAAGTAAGCTCAATAGTACTTCTCTTTCTCCAGTCCCAAATTCCATTTCGTTACCCCCGACCCTAGCCAAACGTTATAACCGTACAAGTCCTGCCTGACCGTACTGAACATCGGTTGACCTCGATTAGTGGAGATGTTTACGAGTTATAAGCTTATGGTGTAGTTTTGGTTCGTTACTCGCCTATAATCTAAACCATTTGTAGTAATCGATGTCGAAGAAGCTATTCTTCTTTCACACACATTCATTGCTCAACACAAGGTAGAACTAACGCTTTATGATACTCGCGTTTCGACTAGTGTATTAACTCGAGTAATCGCGAGTCTCGTTGTATATATTTATAATATTGACTCTACTTACTGCTTAGAACGCTCAATTTTGCTCTAAGCAGCAAACGCTAAGTAGGGGGTAGTTGATAAGAGTCAATTTGACTCGGTCTATATATACATTTTGTGCCTCGTAACGACTCATTTAGGTTATTTCCGGGAGTAATCGGCTTAGTTTTGATATAGTTTTTATATTTTGTGGATCCCGAGATCTAGAGTTATAGTCCGTGATTAACGGGGTTATTCCGGTAATTTTGTACATTTTCGGTCTTTCTCGGTCACCCCAAAGTCCCGTGGGGTTATATTTGGTATGCTTTTGATCCATTTTCAGTCTTGTGTGCTCGAGAATGTCGTAGAATGTGAGCCGGAGCTTCGGGATCAAGAAATCAAGTTTTTGGTGGAAAAAGGTGACAGCGGCCGCTTTGTCACCATAAGCGCCCCCTGTAGATGCGTTTTGGCTCGTAATGATGTTGATACATTTTGTGAAGAAAAAAAAAAGCGTGCGCCACGCCCTTTTGTCAAGATAGCGCTACCTTTGTGGGAGACTATAAAAACTCCACTTAGTGGAGAGTTAGATGATCATGCATTCATAGTTTTCTTTCAGCATTTTTTTAAACTCGTTTTTGAGACTTTGATAAGTCAGATAAACTTGGATTTCATGCTTTTGGATTAATTTCAAGTACAAATTGTTCGTTGATCGTTGTATATTGTACGGATCTGAAGACGGTTTTCTGTTTCGTTGATTTTCGGTTATTTTCATCTATAAGAGGTATTTCCAATCTTCATATCTAGTTCAATTACTTATGTTTAACTTGGTTACTAGTGTTTTTATGGATAGAATGATTAGCTAATCTTCCTATAGCCGAGTTATGCGATGAATGTTAAAATCGAGCCTTAGTTCGGATCTTGGGAGAATTTGTGATGTGTTGTAGTTCATTCTGACATTGATTGTTGTCCTAAAACTTATGCCTATTGACGATTGTTGAATTCGCGACTTAATAATCGTATTTTACGTATTCTCTTTACATATGTATTTTGCGAGAGGGTGCGGGAAAAGGGGTTTTAGGATTGCCGTGTAAAACCGACTAAGTGTTTAGATTCGGTTTCATGCGTAAGGTTTATATTGTTGTTAACAAGCGCCTCATTCGAAGCGTAGACCGTGATCGAGTCGCTTAAATCCGGGTTGCGGATCGTTGAACTCGATATAGGAAGCTAGGTTGTTGAAATTGGCGCCTAGGTTCGAATTAGGAGATGACATCCTTCGATCAATGTCAATCAAGGTTAGTAGTCCAAGTTCTCCGGAATGAGCTAGGGTTCGAGAGTAAGCATTCGGAACATTTCTCGGCTATTTCTTTTAATCGCTTAAACTTCGTAGTGTGATAGAACCGTAATAGTTATAGTGAATTAGTTTGATAATTGTGACGAGAGTTACTTTTGTTCCATGTTAAACAAATTGAAAGGTTATCGATCTAAACTCGAGATGAAGCTAGCCGAGGTACTTAACTCGTGTCCCTGAGGGATACGACCTTGCTTGCCAGTTTATATTACAACCGACTCGGTACTCTGCCGGTCAAAGTTGGTTACCATATAAAATGGCCATCAAACCTTAATACAAGGCAAATCACCATAATTGCACATTTCAATGTTACGATGGTTAACAAAGTAGCGATAAACTATCACTTCTGTGGGTTCAGCGTCATTATCCAGGAGGGACATAGAATAAGACTCTTTTAGATAGGGACATAGAATAAGACTCCTTCATTAGGTAAAAGTATGGGATTATTAGTCTGGTTTCTTCTTACGGTTTGATCACAGATAGGTCTTGGGTTTGGTGGATTATTACGATTATTCTCGTTCCGATTTTGATTATTTCTATTATTATTATTATTATTATTATTATTATTAGGGTTAATGGGGTTTTGTCCATGCCCTGAGCATGTTCCACCCTTGTTCAGGTGTTTCATCATCGATTTCACCATTCTCGTATTTACGTTTGAAGATGATTCTTGGTCGATTTCCACGACTAGTATGACCGCGTTTACTCTCTACTCTTAACCGCCTTTCGTAAGTGTTTATGTCAGCTTATAAGGAGTGAGAGGGCCTTACCACTTCGGTCATCAACTAACAAAAATAGAAAATAACACGAAATTGATAGTAGTAAAATTGGTAATTTTCCTAAAAGGTAACAACCAACTAAAAATAAAATAGAAATGAGATAAGAAAAGTGTTGACTTATTCTCGAGAATTTTAAGCTAATACAAGTAGTAACCATAGACACATAAAAAGAAATTAGCGACGTTCCCCGGCAACGGCGCCAAAATGCTGATACCGCCTAAACCTTACCTTGGAAACGGCGCCAGAAAGCTGACATTACGTTTCCTGGGTTAAACGATCCTAACCGGCAGTGTACCGGGTCAAATTGTAGTGCTAGTATGGTGAATCAGAGTATCGTATCCACAGGGAACTTGGTAATTTCTTTTACGTGTGGTTAAACACCAAAGAGCTGTTATTAACTCGATCTAAATCGCAATTTTATAACACAGATCACTACTATTCTAGTTAACATAAAATAAATATGTAATTTGAAAGTTATTCTAATATAATATATATAGATATATAAATATATATAAATGTACATAAATTGCAAAGTATATATATAGATATAAATATATAGATACCAATTTATTAAATGTATATTTTATAGAATCACCAAAACTTATATAATTGGTTTATACGATCTTTCGATTAATTGAAATGTGTTCGATCTCTCCTTTTATTTTAGGTCCAATTGAGTAAGTGAAACGGTGCACTCCACGAGGTAAACAATTCCTCCTCACACGAGCTTATGAAATTGTCATATGTCCATTGCATCACCCAAGGTCCACAATCATTACGGTAAATGAATTAATCTGACAGTCCCCGAGTACAAATCTACCTTTAGATAAAAGGAGTCATTCCGTTCGTCACAAACGGTCAATTTTATTTTAAAGGCTCGGTTGTCAAAGCCGGACGATTCAACTTTCCGGTTTAAGTTTCAATTAAACGATGATTTAACATTATTATGATCTCGAGTACAAATTATAATAAAATTCATTTCTCCCAAAACAAATTTACCCCCGGGTAGAAATCGGATTCCGTTATCACGTTGTTCACACGGCCAATTTTACCCTCTCGGTTTTTCTATCTTTTATTTCATATCCTCGACTACGAGGCGCAATTCATAATTAGATTATGAATTCCTCGGATCTATTAAATATGTCAATACGAATACGATCAAAATAGAAAAGATTCAATTAACTCAATTTTAGTCATTTTAACTTAACAACATTTCTTTAACGAAAAGATTGAAATAAAACCGATTACATAGTTTTGGCCAAGATTATATTTAGCCTAAAAACATTATAACAACTAAAAATATAAAACAAACATAAATACTTAAGAAAAGTTACCCGAATACGGTAGTTGATTCGTAAATCGTATTTTCCGGACATTACAACTTCTTTAGCAAAACCAACTTCCGAGATTTTCCCGAGCATTATAACGATGCTACATTATTACGGCGTAAGGCCTTATTTACAACTACTACTAAAAATTAAAAAAAGAAAAGAGAAGAGAGGAGAATATATATATGATATTGTGTATATATATTTGGTACACCCCCATCGATTGCAAATGCTGCTCTTTATATAGGCAAAGGTCTCAAGGCCGGACCGGTCCGGTATTAGGCCGGCTCGGTCCGGACTAATGATGATCCCCACTAACTTGATCATTCCAAAGTATGCGTTGGAGATATTTATTTTTATATATAATTATTAAACTTCTAAAATTCATATCTCGAGTTGATCTCCAAAATTGCAAACGAAATGCCAAAATTAAGATCTCGAGAAACTCTACAACTTTCATGAAGGACTCTTCTCCGTATAACGCTTTCTTGATAACCTCGTGTTCCTCCTAAGCTTTTACGGGATTTTTATTAATCCAAATCGATTAGCCACTTGATCAACTGCTTAAGTTGTAGACCTCCAATCTTCATATTTTAAATTGCATTGGAAAACTCTTGGTAAAATCTACAACTTTTGTGAAGAGCACTTTTCTCAAAATATCATTTTGATGGCCCATTCGTTTGTCGAAGATATTTCTCTATTATTACTTATCCAGATTGGTTTGTCCACTTATCCACTTGCCTTTCAATCGACCATTTAAACTTGTGGGCACTCTCTAAATCATTCCGTAGATATGATTAAACTTCAATATGTCGATTCTCGGGTCTTGGTTTATAAATCGCAATAAAATACCACAAATACCCACGTAAAACTGACACTATTAATTCGATTTACTAAAATCGGTACAAAATTACATCTTTTATTATTATTATTACTAAATACTCTAAATTATAAAGACTAACATTTTATACCATAATTTCATATATTTTATATAGAATTCGTTGATAAAACATAATAATATAACGATATTTAATCATATAAAAATAATACATCAATTACTCCCCACTTAAATTTTTGATCGTCCCTAGAGCAAAAATAAAGCGATAATAAAAGATAATATAATTTTTCAGATTATAATTTATATTGTCAATATTATAAATATATTATCTATCTTAATTTAAAATCTTAAGAAGACAGAAAGAGTATATAACTGAAATAACTTAAACATTAAATATTATTTAGATAAAATTATATATGTAATACTTAAGAAGTATAAATAAAATTTCAGAATTATTTTTAATCGCAACTATTATGAAATTCGAATCGAAACTCGGTCGAGTAGTTGACAAAATGGCTTATAAAGTTTAGGTTCAAGATGTTGGTTAATCGGAAAAGTGGAAATCAAAAGAGAGAGAGCAAAAATGTCAGATGCATACTCTACATCTTCATATTCTTGATAAAAATAATCATCGATTAATAACACAATTTTTTTCATATTTTCTCTCTTCTTCTTCTTTTTTTTTTTTTTTTTTTTTTTTTTTTCCAAGATTAAGAACTTAAAAGCGTGAGTGTGTGTAGAAAATCAAACTTACAGGCATTGCTTCATCAAGATTGATCGGAGTACTACTCTTTCGATCGAAAATTACAAGTCCGGTTCCTTAAACTTGTAATAATTCCTGAGATCTTATGATTCAACTTTTCCTCTTTCAATTTATCTTATGCCTTCATTCCCAAAGAATAGGACATTTCGTGATAATACCCTAAATTGGACTACTTATCATCGTGCAATCGGGAGCTTAATTACCTCATAGTGATATAGGACATTTCGTGATAATACCCTACTCACTCCAATCATTGGTAGCTACAACCGATTTGTTATTTTTATTTTTAAGTTGTTAATCACAGAGATAAGGAAGATACACGATATTTGATTAATTCATAGTAAATATGGTGCTTCGTTCTTAATTCTTTTATAGAATATTAATATATCCGAACTTATTACCAAAATCGGCTATGTTGCAAGTGTCATGAGTAAAGATCGAATATACTACTACTTATCTAATCTTTCCAATCTCAAAGATATACCAAAATTTAGCTTTTATGTCTCCATCTCTTTATAAGACGCATAAACTTGCGTATTTCAAGGAAATGTAGACCAAAATAGCTAAAGCTCAAGTTATTTAATCACAATTGACAATTTCGAGTGAGGTCTTGATCACTCTAATCAAGCGCCGAGGTAGGTTATTTGGCTATAGTTATATTTTTGTGGTGCCAAAAATCAATAAACTTAATCCAATTCCAAACTCATAATTCATATTGAAAATGATTCTAAAAATTTTACTTATAAATATCAACATACTTATATAATTTTATAAAAACAATATCTACTATTAATTACTCAATTATATAAACTTAAAATCTTATTAAAATCTAAATTAGACATATAATATAATTATTGTTTTTTTTTTCGAAAATTTTAATGAATTTTCTAACCTAACTCTACTCCCCACTTACGAAATGACATCGTCCCGATGTTCAATAAGTAGTAAAGAAGTAGGTTCGAAAATAAAATTTAAAATTATCTATTAACGTCATTTTTCTGATTTTATTTTAGCGTATACTTAATTAAATCATTAAATAAAAAACAAACAACAAAAAAATCTAAGACATATATATTAAACAAGATACATTATTATAAACTTAAAAAGAAAAACTTAACTTAACTAAATTAACTCCAAACTTAATTTTAACTTAACTTATTAAAACTTAAATAACACCAACAAACAACTCTCTATATAGTAGACGAACAACCCGGTGTATCAACCGGTAGCAAACCAAACCGACTATCTCTAGACGGAAAAATTTCATCCGTCTCTCAATTTCTTCTACTCCATTCAAAAGAATACACAAACGTGAGATCATCCATGAATTGGGCATAGGTTTCCCCTTACTACCTCTCGTGATCGCAAACTCCAACACTGTCCTTTGAATCAATATACCCCAATCAACAAATACACCGAATGCCAAAGCAAAAAGTAGAAGCATTTCATTCTCAGTCAAACTTCCAAAATCCCAGGTGGGATAAACTCGAGAATTTATAAAATGCTTCCACGCCTTTAGATGCGAAGTAGAGCTCGTGTTGACATGTCGTGATTTGTATCAAAAGCGAACAGACATTGGAATGACTCGTGTACTTTATTCAAATGATTAGAGGGATTTTGTAGTCCCCATTGCATTTCAAAATGTGGCATCGTGAATCGTGGAATTTCAAAATTTTGGTTTATAATAGATGAAGAGAAGAAGGAAATGCCCACTCCTCTTACTAGAACAATCTGAGTGATATCAACCATAGGTGTCGCTACAAGAGCGTAATAAAATTCTCGCACTATTGAGACATTTACCCGTCCTCTCGTGTATCGACAAATTTTTTCCAACCAAAACTTCGAATGATAGTTTTTCCCATTGATCAAGCTTATCTAAATTTAAACCTTTCTCCATTAGATTGGAGAATTTGCAAAATGATAATGTAAAATGGTATTTTCGTTAAAGCTTGAGATTCCGGATGATCCGTGTATCGTGCTCGTAAGAATTAACCGACGGTGAAGAGTGGTTCGACATTTAAAATTATAAAAACAAAAGAAGGAAAGTTGAAGACAAAGAAAAAGATGAGCAATGGTTTGCCTCTCCTTTACTTCCTTAAATAGATAAAAAAAAAAAAACTTACGTGTGTGCATTAAGACGGACTCAAAAATGACTCAGCCTTGTGTTCTTCACGGCCCGGTCCGGGAAACTGCCGGCTCGGTCCGGCCTCATCTTCCTTTTACTGAGGGGACAGAGGTAAAAGACAACTTGAATTTTGTTTTTTTACTTCACGTGTGAAATTTTGGTGATCTTTTGAAGCAACTTGATTTTGGTTAATTGATTTTGTTACGACGGATAAAACGACACATTATATTTTTCGAAAACGACTTAATACAAAAATTATTTTTAAGTTTTTTATAGTTTTTATGAAAATGAAACCGATTTAAAATACAAACTAAATTTTTATAAACGACTGATAAAATCAAACTAAACGAAAAATGAAAACAAACCAATAGTTAAATGACAAAAGTCGAATGCAATGAAATGTGTAGTAAACATGTTTAATCAATCATTAAAATTCAATCTTCATCATAGTCTTCTTCCGATCAACTTGAAAACTCGAACTCGAAACGATCGAGAAGTCGATGCTGAATCGTAGTCGTGGTCCTGATCGAACTATCAAGACCCATCGAACTCATGCCATTCGTGACATGTGCAAACTCGGTGAATCCTCCCAACTCGACATCTCTCGGTCTCTCGAACACTTGTCGAAAATACACACTGCCCCACTAGATTGGCTTCCAAAAGGATATGACGATGGATGAAAGCTCGACGGTGGTGGAATAGGTGTTTCCCAATCGTGGTAAGGTATAAGAAGCGGTCGACAAGGTGGATAGGCAGGATCATCAAAGTAGGATTACGAAGCAATCGCTCGTTCCTTCTAAACCTCTACGAATATCATCACACCACCGCTTAGTACTTCTCAAATAATAAAGCCACATTGGCTTGACCACGTGCAACATCTCATCACTAAAGATTGAAACATGTCATATGTGATAGTGTTGGAGAAAGGAGTTTGTTGAGGCCGACTAGAAAAAGATGAAAAAGAAGAAGATGTAAAATCGGTGGGTGAGTGGGCCGAGTTTGACGCCTTCTAAGCAAAGAGCTAATACTACCATCCGGAAGACTAGTCAAACTAGGTCCAATCGATTTCCATCACCAGAGATAACTTGTCATTAGGCGGAATGGTACTCCCAACCTACGACATAAATCGAGAGATAAAACAAGTGGAAGTAAAGATGACTCCACAGTCCAGCGATGACAATACTCTCAAAAATTCTTTTAAACATGACCTTTCCAACATCCACTCTAACATCGTTTACCATTGCCTGCCGATACAAACATCTTCCTTTCCAAAAGCGGTATGTTTACTAGAAGGATAGAGATTATGGCTAATAAATCTTTTAATTGCCCTCAAACCTCTAAAACAGCTTCCGTAATTAAACCGATTTTCAACCCACACCGCGGTCGGGTCAAAAACAATCTGGCTCTCGTACGATCTGCTCAAAACTAGCAGGATCATCTAAATTATAAACTACCTGTAATCCTCCTCATCGTGAAAAACCTCAACTCCTAAGATTGCATTAATGACGGCAGGTTTAAAAGGAATATTTCGCTCGTAAGGTGCAGCTTCCGATCGAGTAAGTCGTTCTTCCGACAAAGTAGATAAAACCGAATAAAACTCAAATACTATAGTCGTGTTAATCTCCCTTCCTTTCTCGTCGCTAAATCTAACCACCGACGCCTTTCTAAAGATATTCTTAACTTCATCACCTAAGTCATCCAAGTCTAATCCTTTTCAACCGTAACATCACACTTACTATAAATTTTCATATACGCTTTCTTAGCTTCAGTGATGCGGTTTTTTCAAAACTTACGGCTTCCTCCTCGTGTGATAAAATTATTGTGCCTACGACAGAGTTGAAATTGGAATTTTGATTTTCTCTTTTAGAGACTCTACAGTACTCGACTCACCCATTCTACGATATTGGTAATGCCAATCAACAACAAAAGCAACAACAAAAACAACAAAAAAAATAAAAAAATAAAAATAAAAATGTCACAACACACTCAAAAATCAAAACAGTGGAAATTAATCTAAAAATTATGAAAAATACGAAATTGACAACTAAATAAACTAAATTATACCTTATAGTGTAGAAAACGTTGAAAAGTAGGCCGAAAAAGTTGAAAAGTCGCTTGGAATGAATGGAGCTTGTTTTTGACCCTTTTGAATTTTTCAATTTGTGTTGAAGAGAGAGATGATAATGAGAAGAAATTAAGTAATGGTGTAGTGTGAGATGAAGTTTTGTTGAAGAAAAGTGAAAAAAATTCGTAATGGTGGGGTTTGGTGTGTTGGAGTGCAATGTTGTTAGAAGAATTAGGGAAGAAGAAGAAGAAAAGAGGTCCCCGCCTTTTTTATGATTTTTACCCGGACCGGTCCCGGTTAAGGCGGATCGGTCCGTGAACAAATTTTTCTATTTTTCGATTTTTTTTTTTTTATGATTTTTGAATAAAACTTATACAAATTCTAATAAAACTTAATTAAAGTCTTAAAATAAGTTTATAAAATTTTCTTAAAATAAAATTTGAAGGAACTTTTATAATTTTATAACAATTTCTAAAAATTTAATAAAATCATTATAACACTTTAATAAAAAGCTTATAAAAATTTAATAAATTTATATCAACTCTTATAAAACGTTTAAATTAAAACTAAAAAAATAACTTTTATAAAATTTTATAAAACTCCTCAAATTTTCATAAAGATCCAATTATAAAATTCTCGTTTATGCGAAAATTTTATAAAATAAAATAAAGGACTCAAACTTAAGGGTTCCTCGACTTTTGATTTCTAAATCTTCCAAAGTTCGATATAACGCTCAATCAACCTAACTCCTAAAAACGAGGCATTTGAATTATCTCTCGGAATTCCATCGGGATTTTCGGATAACCACCTAATCGTTCCTTCCTAACAATATTCAAACACTCATCCTGGATTTGGTTGTGTTTTTCCCACAAACATTCAACATGTTCACTTTTTTTCCACAGATTCTCATCTCATTAGAAACTTTGCCCTTCTTTTATCGCACTTCTTGATGTTCCATTACATACTTCTCTCAATCTGATCTCTCTCAACAATTTCTTGTTTTGTTCAAAAACTAAAGCTTCTATAAAAACGCGACATCTTTATCAAGGCCTAATTTCAAAAGTAAAATAAAACTCCTATTCTATCTAAAAGACATCCAGCTTCTTTTACGCCTATCCGGTAAAAGACGAAAAGAGTTTAAACATAAAAATACACAAAAATAAAGTAAAGATAGATAGCACCTGGTATTTGGTCCGATTCCAGCTTCTCTGTTTTCAATTTTTCGATTTTTCGCTTTTTCGTTTGTCGGGGATCAATCAAGAGCATTATTTCTTCTTTCAAGTGTGATTCCTTCTCCTCCACAAATAACTTTACTCTGTGTCCATTGGCTATAAAAGTTGTATTTCCATCGCTTAGTCCAATGACTCAGGTTTTGTAAACCCGTGTTACTTTAAATGGACTGTCCCATCTTGATTTAAGCTTACCTGAAAACAACTTTAAACGTGAATTGTACAAAAGCACTCGATCACCTACATGGAACTCACGCTTTAAGATTCTCTTATCATGGAAAGACTTCGTGCGCTCTTGTAGATTCGAGCGTTTTCATAAGAATCGAGACGAAATTCTTCTAGTTCTCATCAATTGAAGCAATCTATGATCACCGACACCTTAGGATCGAAATTTAGAAATCTAATAGCCCGTAAGGCTCGGTGTTCTAACTCAACCTGGAGATGACATGACTTACCAAAGACTAGCTTATAGGAGAAACAACCAATTGGTGTTTTAAAAGCTGTTCTGTACGCCCATAACGCATCATCTAATTTAATTGCCCAGTTTTTACGATTTGAATCAACTGTTTTTTCTACGATTCTTTTAATCTCTCTATTTGACACCTCTACCTGACCACCGGTTTCATGGATGATAGGCGTTCTAGTTTATGTGTTACACCATATTTCTCAACTAACTTAGTAAATGGTCTATTACAAAAGTGTGAACCTCTATCGCTAATGATCGCCTCGAATGCCATATCTAGTGAATATGTTCTTTTTAAGGAATCGTATGACAACCTTAGTATCATTAGTGGGAAGAGCTTCACTTTCTACCCATTTTGAAACATAATCTACCATTACAAGAATAAATCTTTTTCCAAACGATATAGAAAAGGTCCCATGAAATCTATACCCCAAACATCAAATAACTCACATTCTAAAATAGGTTGCATAGGCATTTCATGTTTTTTAGATACATTTCCCCATTTTTGACAAGACTCACAAGATTTAACATATTTATAAGCATCTTTATATAGTGTAGGCCAATAAAACCACATTGTAAAACTTTAAAAGCGCTTTTCCATCCTCCATGATGACCTCCTCGCCTCACGATCATGACAAAACGATAAAATACTTAAAATTTCATTATCAGGCACACATTTTCTGATTATCCCATCCGAACATTTACGGAAAAGGTCTGGTTCCTCCCAAGAATAAAATTTCAAGTCGTAAAAAAATTTCTTTTTCATTGCCAAGTCCAATGAGACGGAATATAATCACAGTTAAGTAATTAATGATATCTCCAAACCAAGGTGAGATTTCCTTAGAATGAATTCTATTTTTAATAATTGCATGGTTGAAGGAGTATCTATTCTAAATAGTTGTTCATCGTGAAATGAATCTTTTATTTCATTCCCTATCTCTTCCTCGCTTCTCATTCTACTTAGATGATCTGCTACTACATTTTCACTTCCTTTTTTATCTTTAATTTCAATATCAAATTCTTGAAGTAGGAGAATCCATCTAAGAAGACGTGGTTTCGCATCCTTCTTACTCAGTAAATACTTCAGAGCTGAATGGTCTGTGTAGACTATTACCTTAGAACCAACAATATAAGATCTGAACTTATCTAAGGCAAAAATTACAGCCAACAGTTCCTTTTCTCAGAGTTGCATAATTAAGTCTGAGTGCGCGCTTAATGTATGGGATGCATAGTAAATAGGTTTGAGAATTTTGTTATACCTTTGACCTAAAATAGACTCCTACAAACTAAATCGCTAGCATCACACATAATCTCAAAAGGTAAATTCCAGTCTGGTGCTACCAATACTGGTGCAGTAATCAACTTCGCTTTCAGGGTCTTAAATGCTTCCATACATTTACTATCAAAGTTAAAAGGTACTTCTTTTTCAAGCAAATGACTTAGAGGTTTTGCTATCTTTGAAAAATCTGCAATAAATCTCCTATAAAATCCTCGCATGTCCAAGAAATCCTCTTAGAGTCCTTAGATTAACTGTGGCGGTAATTTTTCAATCACCTCGACTTTAGCTTTATCAACTTCAATTCCTATTTCGTAGATTCTATGACCTAAAACAATTCCTTCCGATACCATTAAATGACATTTTTCCCGTTTAGAACTAAATTGGTATCCTCACAACGTTGTAAAACTTTTTCTAAGTGCGACAAACATTTACCAAAAGAATCTCCATAAACACTAAAGTCGCCCATAAAAATTTCTAAGAATTTCTCAACCATATCGTAAAATATAGACATCATACATCTTTGAAACGTAGCAGAGAGCATTACATAAACCAAACGGCATTCTTTTATACGCAAAAGTTCCATAAGGACAAGTGAAAGTAGTCTTTCCCTATCTCCCTGCCGCAATGAAAATCAGAAATAACTCGAATAACCATCTAAGAAACAAGAATACTTATGACCACTTAAACGCTCCAACATTTGAACTATGAATGGAAGCGGATGATGATCTTTCTTAGTATGATCATTTAGTTTTCTAAAGTCAATGCACATTCGATAACTCGTAATTTCCTTTGTTGGAATCCATTCATTCTTATCATTCTCTTTCACCGTGAAACCTCCTTTCTTTGGTACAACTTGAGTTGGACTCACCCATTCACTATCCGATATAGGAAAGATTATTCCCATTTCTAATAGCTTAATGACCTCTTTCTTAACGATTAATCAGTAAATTCGGGTTGAGGCGGCGTTATGTTGAATACAAGGTTTAGCATCTTCTTTCAAAATTATCTTATGAACACAAATCTCGTAATAATACCTCGAATATCGGCAATCGTCCATCCAAAAGCTTTCTTATGCTTTCTTATCATTCTTATTAATTGATCTTCTTGTCGCTTTCGCTTAAAGTTGATGAAATAATAATCGGTAATAGATTATCAGTTTCTAGAAAAGCATATTTCAGATTTAAAGGTAATGGTTTCAATTCCAGATTCTTCGGTGGATCTTCTATTGATGATTTAAGAACTGGTCCTTCTAGTTCTAACTCCAAATACTTATGCCATGGTGGCTTAAAAGTAAAACTTCCTTTATCTAGAGAAAGGATTATCTCTTTCATTTCAATGTCTTCCTCATCTTCTTTATAGATAGACAGAGTTAAGCATTCTTCTAATCTGTCTTCAAAAGTTGGTAACTGATTATCATAGACAGAATGAATATCTTCTATAAAAGAACATGATTCTGGTGATGTATATGGATGGTTCATAGCTTTGAAAATATTGAAAGCAACTTCATCTTCATTGACTCTCAAAATTAACTCTCCTTTATGAACATCGATTAAAGTTCTTCCTGTAGCTAGAAATGGACGACCTAGAATAAGAGGCGCTGAATATCCTTCTTCCATTTCCATAACTACAAAATCTACTGGAAAATAGAATTTGTCTACTTTAACCAGTACATCCTTAATCATTCCTTTAGGGTACTTAATCGATCTATCTGCCATTTGCAGAGTCATTTCAGTCTTAGTAAGCTTTCCTATGCCTAGCTTTTTATAATCCTCATAAGACATGAGATTTATACTAGCTCCAAGATCACATAAGACCTTCTTAAACAGAAATCCTCCAATTTCACATGGAATCGTAAAACTTCCGTGATCTTTCGCTTTAGGTGGTAACTTATCTTTCAGAGTGCGCAGAACATTCTTCATTTAGGCATATATTCTCATATTCCTCTAATTTTTTCTTATTTGATAGTATTTCTTTCAGAAACTTTCCATAGGCAGGTATATTAATCAGAGCTTCAATAACAGGGATATTAACATGAAGATGACGAAAAGTATCAAGGAAACGAGCATACTTTTATCGCTTTTGCCTTTTGATTTGATCTTTAGGAGGGTAAGGTAAAGATTCTAAATCTATAACCTTTGGCTCCTTAGTCAATTTCTCTTTTCCTTTTCCTTAAACCTTTGAGTATTACTTAGTCGCCATGTTTCAGGTTCTTGAATTTTTTCCTTTAAATTGTTCCCTGAATCAATCTCTACTTCAGAATTTTTTTGTTCTTCCTGTTTCTCATTTATTCTCACATGTTCCTTGAATAAATTTCTTAAATCTTTATCCATAGGGTCTTTCAAAATCCTAGGATTTTTACCCAATTTTCACCTTCATTTTCGTGTTCCAAACTTATTCCTTTTCAAGAAATTATCTATAATTTCTTCTTCCTCGTCGATGAATTCAATTTCATCTTTAGTTTCATCATTCTTTCCATCTAAATCATTTTCTACTTCATTATTCCCAAAGTTTTCTACTCCATTGCTTCCACTGAGCTTCCTACTTCTCGTAACCACAACATTTACCTCTCTTGGGTTTCTCATCGTGTTGCTTGGTAATCCTCCTGGGGGTCTACTGTTGTTACGTTCACCTTCCCTACTCAAATGATCTTCCATATTCCTCAATGAAGCTTCTATTGTTCTCATTCTGGTATCATGTCCACTCATAGATGTTTTTATTGTACTCATATCTTTAGTGACTGTACCAATAGAAGTCATCATTGTTTCCATATTCTTAGCTTGAGTAGATACTACACCCATCATATTTTTCATTAGTTTTTCCCATTTTTCAACTCCTTCTGCAGGTTGAGTTGAACTCTGAGTTACTGGTATACTTTGAGTGGTATGTTGAGGATAGGATCTTGGTAATGATTGTAAATTCTGATTAGATGTATTCTCTTGATAAACTTGGTTATTATTCCTATATGGGACTGGATATGGCGGTTGTCCTGGCTTACTAGGGTTTTCAGACCATCGATAAGTAGGATGATCTCTTCTAATAGCATTAAACGAGTTTGAGTATGCATTGTTCAAATTCCTATGCTGCTGAAGAAAACTCACCTCCTCTCTTGAATATCCTGTTGGTTCTTCACTCCCTAATGCCACATTATCATGACTTGAGTATTCATTTGGTGTACTATTTTCTGAATTTTGGTTCTTATTCTGTTGTAAACCATCAAATTTCCTACTCAAATTCTCCAAGTGTGCTAGAACTTCCGTATTAGACGACATTCATTCTCCTGCAAAAGCTACTTTTCTGGTGCTAGAACCGGTTTCCCACATTCTGTTATTTTTGGAAATCTTTTCTATAGCATCGTAAACTGTTTGAGCTTCACTCATCATTAACGAACCACCACATGCATGATCTACATCTGCACGTGAGTCTTTTCTCAATTTACGACAGAAGAGTTGAATTTGCATATCTAAGGAATAACCATGATCGGGACACGCTCTTAACAATTTTTTAAACCTTTCCCACGCATTCCCAAGAGTTTCCTCAGATCCTTGCCTAAAGTTAGCAACCTCGACTTTTAATTCCAAATTTCGCCCAGAGTGAAATATTGTTTGTAAATTCAGTTTGAATCTCCTCCCAACTAGTAAGTGAATGATGTGGAAGAGACATAAACCAATCTCGGCTCGTCCTTTTAAAGAAAAAAGGAAACATAGTCATTCTCGTTCCTTATGAGCACCTTGACTTTTGGTCAGATTGCACGCTTCTTCAAAAGATAGAGATGATGATGTGGATCTTCATCATCCTCTCCTAGGAATTGAGCTCTTGCGTCAATTAAACCAAAAGATGAGACTTAATTTCAAATTATTCGCTCCTTCATTAGGTAAAAGTATGGGATTATTAGTCCGGTTTCTTCTTACGGTTTGATCACGAGATAGGTCTTGGGTTTGGTGGATTATTACGATTATTCTCGGTTCCGATTTTGATTATTTCTATTATTATTATTATTATTATTAGGGTTAACAGGGTTTTGTCCATGCCCTGTAGCATGTTCCACCCTTGTTCGGTGTTTCATCATCGATTTCACCATTCTCGTATTTACTGTTTGAAGATGATTCTTGGTCGATTTCCCCGACTAGTATGACCGCGTTTACTCTCTACTCTTAATCGCGCTTTTCGTAAGTGTTTATGTCAGGCTTATAAGGAGTGAGAGGGGCCTTACCACTTCTGGTCATCAACTAACAAAAATAGAAAATAACACGAAATTGATAGTAGTAAAAATTGGTAATTTTCCTAAAAGGTAACAACCAACGAAAAATAAAATAGAAATGAGATAAGAAAAGTGTTGACTTATTCTCGAGAATTTTAAGCTAATACAAGTAGTAACCATAGACACATAAAAAGAAATTAGCGACGTTCCCCGGCAACGGCGCCAAAATGCTTATACCGCCTAAACCTTACCTTGGAAACGGCGCCAGAAAGCTGACATTACGTTTCCTGGGTTAAACGATCCTAACCGGCAAGTACCGGGTCAAATTGTAGTGCTAGTATGGTGAATCGAGTATCGTATCCACAGGAACTTGGTAATTTCTTTTACGTGTGGTTAAACACCAAAGAGTCATTATTAACTCGATCTAAATCGCAATTTTATAACACGTATCACTACTATTCTAGTTAACATAAAATAAATATGTAATTTGAAAGTTATTCTAATATAATATATATAGATATATAAATATATATAAATGTACATAAATTGCAAAGTATATATATAGATATAAATATATAGATACCAATATATTAAAATGATATTTTATAGAATCACCAAAACTTATATAATTGGTTTATACGATCTTTTCGATTAATTGAAATGTGTTCGATCTCTCCTTTTATTTTAGGTCCAATTGAGTAAGTGAAACGGTGCACTCGAGGTAAACAATTCCTCCTCACACGAGCTTATGAAATTGTCATATGTCCATTCATCATCACCCAAGGTCCACAATCTATTACGGTAAATGAATTAATCTGAACAGTCCCCGAGTACAAATCTACCTTTAGATAAAAGGAGTCATTCCGTTCACAAACGGTCAATTTTATTTTAAAGGCTCCGGTTGTCAAAGCCGGACGATTCAACTTTCCGGTTTAAGTTTCAATTAAACTGATGATTTAACATTATTATGATCTCGAGTACAAATTATAATAAAATTCATTTCTCCCAAAACAAATTTACCCCGGGTAGAAATCGGATTCCGTTATCACGCTTGTTCACACGGCCAATTTTACCCTCCGGTTTTTCTATCTTTTATTTCATATCCTCGACTACGAGGCGCCAATTCATAATTAGATTATGAATTCCTCGATCTATTAAATATGTCAATACGAATACGATCAAAATAGAAAAGATTCAATTAACTCAATTTTAGTCATTTTAACTTAACAACATTTCTTTAACGAAAAGATTGAAATAAAACCGATTACATAGTTTTGGCCAGATTATTATATTTAGCCTAAAAACATTATAACAACTAAAAATATAAAACAAACATAAATACTTAAGAAAAGTTACCCGAATACGGTAGTTGATTCGTAAATCGTATTTTCCGGACATTACAACTTCTTTAGCAAAACCGACTTCCGAGATTTTCCCGAGCATTATAACGATGCTTACATTATTACGGCGTAAGGCCTTATTTACAACTACTACTAAAAATTAAAAAAGAAAAGAGAAGAGAGGAGAATATATATATGATATTGTGTATATATATTTGGTACACCCCATCGATTGCAAATGCTTGCTTTTTATATAGGCAAAGGTCTCAAGGCCGGACTGGTCCGGTATTAGGCCGCTCGGTCCGACTAATGATGATCCCCACTAACTTGATCATTCCAGCGTATGCGTTGGAGATATTTATTTTTATATATAATTATTAAACTTCTAAAATTCATATCTCGAGTTCGGATCTCCAAAATTGCAAACGAAATGCCAAAATTAAGATCTCGAGAAACTCTACAACTTTCATGAAGGACTCTTCTCCAGATAACGCTTTCTTGATAACCTCGTGTTCCTCCGAAGCTTTTACGGGATTTTTATTAATCCAAATCGATTAGCCACTTGATCACTGTTTAAGTTGTAGACCTCCAATCTTCATATTTTAAATTGCATTGGAAAACTCTTGGTAAAATCTACAACTTTTGTGAAGAGCACTTTTTCTGAAAATATCATTTTGATGGTAATTCGTTTATCGAAGATATTTCTCTATTATTACTTATCCAGATTGGTTGTCTCACTTATCCACTTAAGCTTTTCAATTGACCATTTAAACTTGTGGCACTCTCTAAATCATTCCAGAGATATGATTAAACTTCAATATGTCGATTCTCGGGTCTTGGTTTATAAATCTGCAATAAAATACCACAAATACCCACGTAAATCGACATTTACAATTCGATTTACTAAAATCGGTACAAAATTACAACTTTTATTATTATTATTACTAAATACTCTAAATTATAAAGACTAACATTTTATACCATAATTTCATATATTTTATATAGAATTCGTTGATAAAACATAATAATATAACGTATATTTAATCATATAAAAATAATACATCATTCATCAATGAAAATTATTGAAGGAGCATTCTTCTCAGCCTCCTCAAAAGTCCTATGAAGATTGCTCTCACTTCCTCAAGCTAATTTTGACATGATTTCAGGCCCATTACGAAGATTGCTCTCACTTTCTTACATTTTTTCACACAGAACATTCAAATAATAGATGCACACAGAAACCGCTAAAACAGCCCTTTTTTAATAAAACAAGCCTTACAAAAAGAAAATTTTATAGAAAAGAAAAGAAAAAGTAAAATGAATTAGAAAAAAAAATGAACAGGAAACTTTTAAAATCAGACCAAACATTAGTTAGTTGTGCACCTAAAAACATATATCTTTCTGCTTGTATGGAAGATAGCATTGGTATGTACTCAATCAAGACAATAACATAGCAGCCCTATCCCTATGGAAAACACTAAATATTGGTAAGCTTAGATCTATATGCATATGCATAATCACGAATCTTCCAATATCGTACAAGAGTTCAATGCTATTTGGACTCGTTCTGCTGGTTTGCCATCTTCAACAAACATGACACCCGAATCTGTTTCACAATTCAGTCGTTACGAGGAGTACCATGAACCAAAATATCGATAAATCACAAGTACTGTTGTACACAGATGTACACATAACAATGACCATTTGCAATTTTAATGGCAGAGGAATAACCATAGGGAGGAAATTCAGGTCTAAACATGAGAGCCTCATGTATCACCGTATATGTAAGCAAGTAAGCATCTGTGAACTGAAACACAAACATTTAAACATAGACAATTTAAATGCTCTTTACTTCCGAATAAGCACATAATAACATATACTAAAGATACAGACCTCAACCATTCTGTTGTCTTTTTTAATTTTCATTTGAGGGGTTTAAAAGGAAAGAAAGCATCAAACGAAAGTACATAATTGCAAATTCTGAACAACTATAGAATCCAAAGAATTAAATTTGAGAAACGTTGAACGATATGTTACTCGCTTTCAGATCACGGTGGATTATTCGGAGTCTGGAATCACGATGAAGCTTTAATAGCCCTCTAGCCACACCTTCACTTATGTGAAGACGCTTTTTCCAATCCAGACCTTTCGCTTTTCAACCCTCAACAGTAACAATATGCAAGAAAATTAGGGAAGAGAATCCGTTCTGAACTAGAATTATGACGATATTAAGCAGGGATGGTTTACCTTTATTTGACTATGGCTGCAAATCGTTGAGAATCAGGGCCTTAATGACTTGTATCAACACCAAAACGTCAGCACATTAACATTCCGCATACAGAATAAGTTCCGACTTGGAAATAAATTCAAGAAGCATACCTCTTTCCTGCATCATTAGCATTTGCTCGGGAAGCCTTCGGTTCCTTATTCTTCAGACCTATCTCTTGCTTAATTTGTTTTTCCTGCTTCCCTCTTTCGACGGATTAAGCATGAACCTTCCTGACAATGTCACCATCAGAAAGTGTTTTTTCTCTTACAAAACACGGCGAACTCAATGTCAAAATTTGGAAAATGCTATAGTGCAAGAATCCATATCTTCCTTAGATTCATTAGTAGGAAAAAGTCGCTCATGTAGAGATGGACTGGCCATTTTCTTGATCTTTAGATTCAAGATGATCTCTAAATTACCACACTGTTTTACAAACACAAATAGTTGAAAAAGCAAATTGCATCATACCAAACGGCTAAGAATGGAGCCTTTGATATGGTTACTACAAACACTAAGAAGAAATCAACCTATGGAGCATAAATCTCATGATATTCATACGTGAACGACTGAAGGAGCATAAGGAAGGCTATAGTTAACTGGATAAAGTGAGCTCTGACATAGGACAAAAAGTGTATAACCTTATGAACGGCCTTATGAAAGTTCCGCTAAAATTTCTCTTTTTTAACTGAATTCATAGAAATGGCTTGTTTTGTATAGTAATTTCATACCGAGAATATATGCAAACCTATTCCGGTCTGGTTCGGTATAGAATGAATGCAAATGAAGATTTGTAATCCAGAAGAAAATTGGGAAAAGACATTCATCATACATGGAATGACTCGACTCTGGAAAATTTGGGGATCACTGTTGAATATTCCAAGATATTTGCTATGGACCATTACAAGTAAGAACTAACCACAGATACTAAAATTGCAAATAAATGAAAGCACATGATACATTTACAAGGAATACGATGATAAACAAACATGCATTGTCATCAACAATACAAAAAAGCACAAATTGACACCCAGATGGTAAGAAAGGGTAACGGACAACCAAAATTACCTGGAAAAGGCGAAAAGCCTTTGTTCAGTGAAAGAGCAGAGTTCAACAACGAACAGACAAGAAGCAACAAAACTGCACCAACGACAATAAAACAAAAATGCATTGTCATCAACAATACCAAAAAGCAGAAAAACAGAGCATGCATCTACAATGGCCAAAACCAAGAAGTGACTAAGAAAAAAAAATCTAAGAAAACCATCGACGGAGGAAAAAACTAAATCAAACCACAGATAATGAAATTGCAAATAAAGGGAAATCCATATACGATAAATTCACACCCAGATGCCAAGAAAGGATACCGCACAACCAAAATTACTTGGAAAAGCCTTTGTTCAGTGTAAGCAGCCATTAAACAAGCATGCAACATCATGAAAAACCCAAAGACACAATAAAACCAAGCATGCATCCAAATTAACCAAGAACCAAAAAAGAATAAAGACGCAAAATTCAATCCAAAAACGATTGAAACAGTAAAAAAGCAGATGAAAGCACACTGACTAAATTTGCAAACCAATGTAAAGATATATATGGTAAATTGAAAAGAAGATTAAAAGAAACCGCAAAGAATAAAAAAACTGGAAAACAGATGCTCACCACAAAAGCCAAGCTAATACAAACACGTAAAAGTCATAAAAACGCCAACCACCATGGATTACCATAACGGAATGGAAAGCAGAAATACACAAAGAGGCGGATGAAGAACTCACCTGCATTTAAGAAAACGAATCGAAGAAAAGGTTATTGATTTCTCCTCAGACATATTTATAGCAGAAGAGGAGGTCTAGGCGGTGGTGGTGTAATCAAGAAATGAAAGCGGTAATGGAGCAATGACATAAGCGCACTGACTGTGGCAACATTGCACATAACCTAGACGACGTCGTTTGGTCGTCCAAACTGGAGCAAAAGTACATAAACCTTTGGTCATCCATAGCAGCAGAGAAACCTTTGGTCGTCACTTTGTTTGTAAATTTAATAAGGTTACTACCTAATATGATATAGTTAGTCCTATTCAGACTTTGATGTATTGTCATCATCAAGTTAGTTGGAATTCCATTATTAGAAATATTTGTTTGGGGATTTTTTGATACGGTTTCCAATAGAGGACAATGGCATTGAAGCTTCAATAAAGGTGAATGTCATCGCATTTGATTTATTGCGGTGTTATATTTCATGTTTGTGACTCCGTACGTGTTGAATGTGAATATTTGATTTGATGTGAAATCAAATGTTGAATTTAGAATTGATTTTTCGGAAATCGAATGTTACTGTGATACCTTGAAAGTAGATCATGATCTATTGTGATATCACATTTGTGGTTTACGTTCGACTCTGACGTTGAATATTGACATTCGACCATTGCAAAATGAATGTTGAGTTTACTATCGATTTTTTAGAGATCGGATATCGTTGTATTTCCCCAAAAGTATATCAGGACCTACTAAAGTATCACATTTATGGTTTACGTTCGACTCTGAGGATAGTGCCGTTAACGAGCCGAGCCGAGTAGCTGATGTTCAAGCTCGAGCTCGTTTGTAATCGGGTAGGCTCGGCTCGGCTCGTTAACACAAACGAGCCTAAAAGCCTGTTCGAGCTCGGCTCGATAAATATAAAAAATGTTCGAGCTCGAGCTCGAGCTCGATATGAAGCTCGCGAACAGGCTCGAACTCGAGCTCGGCTCGTTCAATAGTATGTTTTTTAAAGGGAATGATTTGTTTATATCCATTATTCAACCCAAAATACTCGTTTAATCAAACATCAACAAAATATTTGTTATTTGTTAAATTATTTATGTCCATATATTCCCACAAAAAAAAATGAGTATATATGATTTATATTTATTATTTATATTATTTATTATATAAGTCTGCGAACACTAACGAGCGATCACGAGCAGGCTCGTGTTCGCTCGGTTAGTAAACGAGCAGGAGAACCCGATCGAGCTCGGCTCGATAGCATAAATGAACGAGCTCGAACGAGCTTAAACGAGTCGAGTTCGAGCCTTGTTCGTGAACGCTTAGTTCGTTTAACAGCTCTATCTGAGGATGAATATTGACATTCGACCTCTGCAATGTCCAGGTCATCCACTCTAAACCTATTCTAGATAATATACGTCATTCGTGGAGAGAGAAAAAAAAGATAATATATGTCATTCGGTGTGACATCACAAATAATCGATTTTTTTGGAAAAAAAATGTACTCAATCAATATTTTTTTGGGGCAAATGTCCAAAAGGACGCATATTAGACTTAATTAGGCAAATAGGAAACTAAGGAAACTTATTTGGTTATAAGGACACAAAATTAACACATAGACTAAATTACCCTAAATTAATAAATAAAAATTAAAAAAAGATGCGCTGATTTAAAGAGGAAAAAAAAAAGCGACGGCAAACGCTGAAACCTGAAAGTAGTTCTTGTTGTTTTGTTTTTTTTTTTTTTTAATTTATTTTTTCTGCATGATAAAAAATGTTTTATTTTTCCTGCATGTTAAAAATGTTTTTTCTTTGTTTTTTTTTTCTGGACACTATGACGGTTTTTCTTTTTCTTTTTCGGTGACCGTTGCATTGACCACCGCGATGAATTGACCACCCTGATGCAACGACCACCACGACGAAGTGGCACCGCGATGCAGAGACACCGCATTGACCACCACGATGCATTAACCAACGTGATGCATTCACCACTGCGATGCACTGACCACCCCGATGCAACGACCACCATGATGCAGTGACCACCCCCGATGCATTGACCACCGCGATGTATTGACCATCTCGATGCAGAGACACCACGATGAAATGACACCGTATTGCAGAGACACGGCGATGAAGTGACACTGAGATGAAGAGACATGGCGATGAAGTGACACCGCAATGCAGAGACATCGCGATGCAGAGACGCCACGATGCAGAGACACCTCGATGAAGTTACACTGCGATGCAGTGACCACCCCCGATACAGAGACACCGTGATGTAGAGACACCGCGATGTAGAGACACCGCGATGTAGTGATCACCCCCGATGCAGTAACGCGATGCAGTGACCACCCCCGATGCAGTGACCACCCTCAATGCAGAGACACCACGATGCAGAGACACCTCGATGAAGTGACACCGTGATGCATTAACCACCCTAGGTCTATTGACTACCCCGATGCATTGACCACCATGATGCAGTGACACCTCTGATGCAGAGACGCCGCAATGCAGAGATGCCTCAATGAAGTGACACCGCGTTGCATTGACCACCCCAGATCCATTGACCACTGCGATGCATTGACCATGTCGATGTAGAGACACCGCGATGCAGTGACCACCCCCGATGCAGAGACACCGTAATAAAATGACACCGCGATGCAGAGACATTACGATGTTATAACATTTGACGATGCAGAGACACCGCGATACAGAGACACCGCGATGTTATAACATTTGACGATGCAGAGACATCGCGGTACCGCGACGATGAAGTGACACCATGATGCATAGACACCGCAATGCAGTGACCACTCCCAATGCAGAGACACCGCGATGCAGAAACACCTTGATGAAATGACACACGCAATGTAGAGACATCGTGATGTTAAAACATTTGACGATGCAGAGACACCGCGCTTAAGAGACACCGCGATACAGAGACACCGCATTGTAGAAACACCACGATGCAGAGACACCACGATGAAGTGACACTGCAATCGCAGACACCGCGATGCGGAGCCTCCAACGAAGTGACACCGCGATGCTGAGACACCACGATGAAGTGACACTGCGATTCAGTGACCACCCTCGATGCAAAGACACCCCCGATGCAGTGACCACCGCGATGTATTGACCACCGTAATGTAGTGACCACCCTTGATGCATTGACACCGCGATGCAGAGACACCGCATTGCAGAGACACCGTGATGAAGTGACAGCGTGATGCAAAGAAACCGTGATGCAGAGGCACGACGATGAAGTGACACCACGATGCAGTGACCACCCCCGATGCAGAGACACCACGATGCAGAGACACCTCGATGAAGTGACACCGCATTGTAAAGACACCACGATGCAGAGACACCATATTGCAGTGACCATCACAATGCAGAGACACCGCGATGCATTGACACCGCGATGCAGAGACACGACGATGAAATGACACCGCGATGCAGTGACCATCTCCGATGCAGAGACACCGCGATGCAGAGACACAACGATGAAGTGACACCGCGATGTAGAGACACCGCGATGCAGTGACCACCCCTGATGCAGAGACACCCCGATGCAGAGACACCCCGATGAAGTGACACCGCGATGCACTGACAACCGCGATGCAGTGACACCGCGATGCATTGACCAACGCGATGCATTGACCACCCCCGATGCATTGACACCGCGATGTAGTGGCCATCGCAATGCATTCACCACCGCGATGCAGTGACCACCCCAATGCATTGACCACCTCGATCATTGACCACCGTGATGTATTGACCATCCCGATGCAGTGACCACCTCCGATGCAGACATACAGTGACCATCACGATGCATTGGCCACCGCGATGCCTTGACCACCCCCGATCCATTGACCACCGCGATGCAGTGGCCACCCCCGATGCCGAGACACCGTGATGCAGTGACCACCGTGATGACATTTGATATTTTTTTGACTTAATTTCAGAAAATTGATTTCTTTTTTCATAATATCGACTTCAAACGGTTATGTCTTTGATATAATTAACCGAGCCGATCTCGAGTTTTAAAATATAGTAATGGAGTACATTGCGAGCTAATCGAGCTTCATTAAATAATTATATTTATTATAAAAATATTCTTTTTTATAATTCTTAAGTATTATTTTAGTTTAGAATTTGTGAGTTGAAATTCGATCTTGTTATATTTTATTAAAATTAAAATGAATCCTAAGAAAATAATCGAAATTACGAGTAAATCGAAATATATCGAGCATTTAGCGAGTCGGGTTTGATATTGCCTTTTGATGGCTCGATCGAGCCCAAACTTTTATAGTCGAGTCGAGCTTGAGCAGCGCAGAAGATATCGACTCGACTCTACTGATTATTCTGGCTCTAATGTGAATGACACTACACTTATTTTACAAAGTTACTAAATTTGTGATCAATGTATATCTGATATGATCGATGTCATTATGCATCAATTCTCTAATAACGAGACAATGCAATCTTAGATGGCGAAAACCTGAGGATCTTAGAAAGAGTGTGGCGCCCGTCGTACATTCGAAAAAACCAAAGAGAGACTAATCCAAAACTAATATTTGGAGATGCAACTCCATAGCTAATCAAAGCAATAATAAACTCACAGCAAAGTAAACAAAAGCTAGTCTTAAGCATCAACAATGTCAAAACATCCAAAAGCATGTAATCCTGGCCACAGCAAAGCAGCTCCATTTCAGCAGCAAAACCAGCTCTTTTATCCACAATAAAACACCAACAACAGCAGACATCCACTAGGTGAATCTTCAAATGTAATCCTTACTAATAATCTTGTATTTTACTCTAAAAAACCCTCTGTTTTTGGGTCATTTACTGTTTTATCCCAAAAGCTGAAAATAAAATTGAAAGCACTATCATTTTACCACAAATACACGAATCTGAAGCAAATGTCAGCAATGGCCTGAACACTGTTTGATCCTATTGGAAATAGGGTTCAATTCGACGTGTGACTTGCTAGTTGTTGCTGTGCTTAAATCCGACCTTAAGGACATAATCGAGTCTCATCTCTTATCTCCACCCATAATATCTGAATCAACACAAATATGTTTGATCCTATTAGAAACCGGGTTCAATTCGATGTGTGACTTGCTAGTTGTTGCTGTGATTAAATCTGACCTTAAGGACATAACCGAGTCTCGTCTCTCGTCTCGTATATTACTCGAGAGTTCGATTTTCTTCCTCTCTTGTGTGGAATCTGTTTTCTGCATCAACCTTACTTCTTTCGAGCTTTGATAAACAGAGCCCCGTTTTCGTGCTTCATTGCTTTCTGTAGATTCTTTCCTGGAAGAAACGGTTTTACACGAAGCACTACGGTATCGATTAAAGCTTCTTGCTATGGCTTCTTCTTTCAAACTGAATCAACATGAATACCTTATAAGTTATAACAAAAAAAAAATCCCTTTTAGGGGTTCAAAAGAAACCAACAATTCAAATCAGGAACAATTCAATTGATGTCTAACTGAATAAAGGCTTTCAAAGTCCTTCCTTTTCTTGTTGATTAACTAGTAAAAACTGAAAATGGGAACAGTAACGAAATGGAAGTGGACTTTTTGGGAAGATAACTTTGACCACCACCACCACCACCACAATCCGCCACCGGTTCATGCGTTGGGAGCAGCTGCTGCGGTGGTGATGAATTCCGGCGGATCTCATAGATCGATCTCCAGTAATGGGTTTTCTCCAAGGATTCCCAGAGAAATGATTGGGTATTGATAAATGATTTTCGCAATAAGAAGGGGGTAATTTGGGAAGGTTGGAAAAAATATGTCCTTATAAACAAATAAGATTTAAGTGTGTCATAAATGCCTATTAAGTGCTCAAACTAGTCCTTATAAACAAATATCCATATTTTTTTGACGAATACGAAATATTTACACGCACACATTATTTTTGTCTATATTATAACTCGAATTCGGAATTTTCGAATTAAAAACCACATCACTTATCACTTATCACTGGACACTACCTCAGAAAGTCGATTTTGTACTTTACAATCAGGTATTTTTAAGTAGTTATGAGCCTTTTGGTTGTAGTTGGGCCATGTTGGTAGATCCTACCCATAACCCTAAGCCCAATAAAGGTCTGCAGACAAATCCAAATTCATCTTCAAATACTCGTATCAAAACCCTAGCATCAGCAGTCGTCTCTTGTATTTGCTAGCTTATTGTAGTGCTCCGTCGAATAAACCTTCACCAACAGCAACCATGGGGCGTATGCATAGCGGAGGGTAAAATCACGTCTCCTTTCAGATATTCATCTCTCCATTTCTTCGTGTTTATTGCTCGCACTTTGTTTTTATGTTTTTTTCTGTGTATAACTTTTGGATTGATAAGTAATTGGTTGGCAGTAAGGGTATTTCAGCATCAGCTCTGCCGTATAGGAGGACTCCACCCAGTTGGCTGAAGATTCTTCCTCAAGAGGTATGGAATCTGCATTGATGAACTATTGAATCTATATTTTTTTTTGCTGGTCATTTCAGAACACAAGTTTTTGACTTTTCCAGTTAGGATATCTGGTTTATTGAATCAATGCTGTTTGTTTGAAAATTCTAGCTAGATTATCTTGTTTATTGTATTAATGCTGTTTGTTTGAAGATTCTAGCCAGAATATCTGGTTTATTGAATCAATGCTGTTTGGGATTTGGGATTTTTCTTTTTTGGAGGACATTGTATGTGTTTCCATGACTGATAACAGCATTTTGTAAGATGTAAAGAGGAAGGAACACATATGATAAGCTTTTGTGCATTGTGTCATATGTGATTTTGTGTGCCATTTTCTTGTTGTTTGTTTGAAATGTTCACCATACCCTTGCACGCAACAGGAGTAATGTCACTCCACCACCGGTGCTGGTTTACGTAGGGCAAACTTTTTCCAGTGCTGCTTGGCATGAACAGTGTTCAAAAGTAGTTGTAACTTATAGGTCTTGTTACCACCAAAGTTTTTTGTTTTCTGGATGTTTGCAAGGATTTTGCTTATTATGAGTCAACATATCTTGCTATCAGTGATTTTTCGATAATAGGTATGCTTAGATGACTTCATCTGATTAACTTTTGGGTTGGATTTTTCTTAGGTTGAGGACAACATATGCAAGTTTGCAAAGAAGGGTTTGACACCTTCTCAAATTGGTGTTATTCTCCGTGATTCTCATGGTATTGCTCAGGTGAAGAGCGTTACTGGCAACAAGATTTTGAGGATACTGAAGGCCTATGGTAGCTTTTTGCATTATTTTTCTTCTTTTCTTGAGTTTCTTTTAGACTGCGTTTCTCCATGGTGAGCTTCGTCATTCGTTATTGTTCAATGATTGATATGGCTTTGTTTTGTAGGACTTGCGCCTGAGATTCCCGAGGACTTGTACCACCTCATCAAGAAGGCAGTTGCTATTCGCAAACATCTCGAGAGGAACAGGAAGGACAAGGACTCCAAGTTCAGGTTGATCCTCGTTGAGAGCAGAATTCACCGTCTGGCTCGTTACTATAAGAAGACAAAGAAGCTTCCTCCTGTCTGGAAGTAGTGAGTTATCATTCTTGAAAATTCATAGCCTGCTTCGAATTATCATCTTATTGTGTTTATCTTCCTTTTACTAACGTGACTGAAGAACATAAACATAACATCTAATCTAAACCAGTTCTCCTAGAACTCATAATCATGATCTTTTCTGATCTCTGCTAGCTCTCGTTGTAGAAGTTATTTTGAAACTGTTTGATCGTGTTCTTTTCGTTTGTTGGTTCTAGAACCTCAGCTGTTCCACTATCTTTGCATAGCCATGTTATATTTATCACCACCTGAAATTGATGCAGGGTTCACGTTTTAGGGTTCATCAAACTATTAACTTGGAAAAGAAATGAATTACCATCAATTATTTTAGCAGCTTTTCTAGGCACTGCCACATTTGTTCATTCGCATGATATTTGTAACATTCTTGCCAAAAACCATTGGAGAAACATTGTTGTACAACCCTCTTAAGTAAAGGTTATACCAAGTCGCATGCATCATATCTGCTCATTTCTATTCCATGTCACCATACAGGCTCATAAGTGAAAGAGATGTAAAGATATAAAACACATCACTTGATACTGCAATGTCGTGTAATTTCATTGTGGGTCCCTTTTGTCATTAAACTTCCATATTTGATCTTCTATTACTTCAACTTGCTATATTGCTGTGATTTTGATCTTTATTTACTCATATTCATCACTTTTCGTCTTTCTTTATGGATGCAGTGAATCTACAACGGCCAGCACCCTCGTGGCTTGAAGACGAAGACAGCTATATCCGAGGCTCCGGTTTTGTATGAAGACGAAGACAGCTATGTGGTTTGGTGGTACTCTTCAGGATGATTTTATTTTGTTATTGAGGATTGAATTGGTGAAAGACAAATTAATTTCTTTAAGTTGATGCTTAAAATTTCTTGTTACTTCATCTTTGGAGCTTTAAAAACAATATAAAAAAGCATGTCTTTTTTCTTTTCCATTTGCTCTTTGTGTTCATCCCACTTCTTCCATGTGTTTTCACTTTTCACACAATGATAGGGGTGTTAAAAAGGAACCACACTAAACCTTCCGTTATTGCACCACAGTGGCCATTGACGTACTGATTTTTTCACAGTTGATTCCTAGCGCTAGAATCGGTTTTTTCCTACACTAAAAAAAAATAAAATTTTGGTTTGTTTTTTTGGTTCGATGTTGATATTTTTTTCATTATTTGCTTATTGTGGAGTTAGTTTACATTGAGCAATTTAGATGAATAATGTTGCCGCAATGAAATGGGGATCGACATGCCCCGGTCAATACTTGGTGGGTTGGGGAGACAGTGTCTGATCATTGGGGCTCGGGGTAGTGTCCTCGAAAGCTTAACAACTCTAGCCGAACATGCGTAGCCCTTGAAAAAAGAGACGTACCTCTGCAAAGGGTGTCTATCATTTTAGACATGACATGTTTCGCTTATAAGAGTTAAGATTGCGAACAAGAAAATCTTGGAAATCAAAAGCGTCATCAATGCAAATATTGGTATCCTGAAAGACATAGATGTGCTGTTTTATGTACCTTGGAGTCCATTCTCGTTTTTCCATATAATCATACTATTTGTGTTTATTATTTCTACATTGAAGGTCTATTTAACCCGATAATCAACTTTCATTAGGGTTGATTGTGTTTGTGTGGCGTGAGAAGTAATTCAACGGTGATTTTAAAACACGGTGAATCACTGTCAGATACTATCTTATTTAATTGCTCAGAATCATTCCTACAAAATGGAAGCCGCCACCTATGGAAAAAATTTAATGTCGACGCGCTGTTTAAATATATAGTATCATATTACAACATTTGTTATATGATTAGTTAGGGAGGTTGTGCTCTCTGTTTCTTTTTTTGTTCGCTCACTTGGGGTTTTTCAATGTATCGTTCAAGGAGATCGCCAATCTATTCATCCCGTCTAACCGCCAAGTGGAAGATTTATCCTGTGGGAAGATCATCGGGATTATAAAGTTTCTCCGCGATTTCTTTTTCCTTCAAAAAACGTCGAGGAAATATTCACGCATTCTTACGATATATATGTGAGGCACTTCCCTTCTCATGTATTACTTGCTTATATCGCCTTGAAATTTTTATTTCTCTTTAAAAAAAAAAAAAACAAAATCATTCCTACAAAAAAAAAAAAAAATTTGTTTAAATATATAGTATCATATTACAACATTTGTTATATGATTAGTTGGGGAGGTTGTGCACTCTGTTTCTTTTTTCTCGTCACAAACATCACATTAACTGCATTCAACATTTCAACTCTAACTTGTTCAAATTAAACCGAAACATTTTCATCAACTGCATTCAACATTTCAACTCTAACTTATTCAAATTAAACCGAAACATGTCATGTGTATTCCCTATCAATATATATTTCATATACATATACATATACATATACATATCCATACATTAAGTTTTTTTATTTGTTTATTTTTACAAAGAAAACAACCACTTACAAGTTATTTGACTTTCTTGAGGAAAAAGTTGGTTAATTGACTTTGCCTTATTTTAGGATGGATGGGGGATCGGCTCATTTAGTCGGCGGCAACTACCATGTTCCGGTATTGTAATAGCAGCAGCATAAGTATTCTCCGTTGCCGCTTTTTCACTCTCCCGCCACCGCTGCATCTTCCTCTTCTTTCTTTTCCGTCGTCTACTCTTTTCCGATTTCTAATGGAACCCCATCATCTTAATTCTTCTTCTTCCTCTTCATCTTCTTCATTTACATCTTATTCTCACTGTACGCGAAGGTAATTTCCTCCCTCACTTCTCATAAGTGTTTTTTTTTTGTTTTTTATATTGGAATTCATTATGGCAGTGGAGGAGGAGGAGGAGGAGGAGGAGGGAGGGGGGTATGCAAAGCAAAGATTTCAATAGAAGCAGACCTAGAGGTAGAGGCAATGAAGGTTCTGGAAAAGACAGAATTGATGCGCTTGGAAGGTTACTGTAAGTATATTCCCTAATTTCAAAATCATGGACTTAGAAGCTTAATGTAGCTCATTGCTTACTTCTTTTCCCTCACTTATACTTCGATGCCCATTTGTTCTGAAAAGCTAAAATCTTGCTGCATCTTTCACATTGTTATCCCACGTTATTTGGTTGTCATTTAGAGTTTAACTCAAGGAATTTAACCATAAAAAGCCTAACTTACTAGTATTACTTTCATGGAGTTATCGTTTTTGTTTTGCTTAATATATACTGACAAAGTTTCTATTAATTAATGAAATGGTTTTGTTTTTTCAGAACAAGAATACTGAGACACATGGCTTCTGAGTTGAAGTTGAATATGAGGGGTGATGGATTTGTCAAGATCCAAGATTTGCTAAAGCTTGACATGAAAACGTTTGCTAATGTTCCGTTACGGTCACACAGTATTGAAGATATCAGAGAGGTCTGTAATGTTAGCTTGTTGGTCTTTTGTGTTTCTGTTTGCTTTTATGATGCAAACTTTGATCTTTGACAAATTATGGCCTTATTGTCTGCTTGAATGATGTTATAGTGGTTGCATTTTTCCTTCCTACTTTTATTTCAGGCAGTTGGGAAGGACAATAAGCAAAGATTCAGTCTTGTTGAAGATGGAGGAGAGCTTTGGATCCGTGCCAACCAAGGGCACACAATAACGGTAACGTCTTCTACTCTTACCCACTGATCTATGTTATTTTACGTGCAGATATGTCAAAATGCTCATCTTAACAAGTTCATGAACTTTGTGTCTCAACTCGTTTTGCTGTGTTTATCTTCTTGTTTGGAAAGTTGGACTAAGATTTATAAGTAATTTTGTATCAACTTCTTGAGCGTGTTCTCCACTGAATCAACGTCTCTCATGAAACTAAAATGTAATACATCTGGTTTGATATATATTCTTGTTTGATTGGTAATTCAGACTGTTGAAACGGAAAGGTTGTTGAAGCCCATTGTTTCTGCAGACGAAGTTCCCGGTGAGTGTGCTTATAGATCTCAGAATAATCGTGTTTGAACATGACGATTCTTCATTCAGATTTTCAATAATTCGCTCGTGATTTTGCTGCTTGATGATTTGCAGTTTGTGTCCATGGCACCTACAAGAAAAACTTGCAATCGATTCTGGAGCAGGGTCTCAAACGAATGCAACGATTGCATGTACACTTCTCATGTGGGTTGCCAACAGATGGTGAAGTGATTAGCGGTAAGTTTGCAATTAATCTAATGAAATATCAACCATTGATTCTTGGTGCAAAAAATGCACCAAATCCTTGGAGATGCTCTTAGCTTAATGAATTTAAATATCCTTATTGTTTTATCTCAAGATTTCGGAAGCCCTTTAAGAGAATGTATACCTTTGCTAAAGTGATGCCACCTTTGACTTTATTTAAGTCCCTTTGTAGTAATGTATTTACTTTCTTCAATATATCAGGATTTTTGTTGGATGAATTATTTGATTAGAATCAAATTGCTGTTTATTGTACACAGGTATGAGAAGGGATGTAAATTTATTGATCTTTCTTGATGTGAGAAAAGCTTTGGAAGGCAAGTCATGAAGGAATATGGGTGCTGTTATTTGCACCACAGTTCGGCCTTGATTTGACTCTACAGAGGTCGAAATTGGACATTCAACCTCTGCAAAGTCAGATGTTGAGCTTACGTTCGATGTTATAGAGGTCGAATGTCAGTGTAGTTTCCCGAAAGTAGATTCGTTGTGGTGCCATTAACAACTCCCGATGAATTTTAATCATCTATGTGAAATCTTATTTCAAATATAGTTTTTGTGTTTTAAAAGACATGTATTCAGTTTCTTTAATTCTTTTTTTCAGATGGAATGAAGCTTTACATTTCAGACAACAAGGTGTTATTGACAGAGGGCTTTGACGGTGTCGTTCCTGCAAAGTATTTCCTGAAAATTGAATCATGGCCTGACAAAAAGCCAATATCCTTCTGATTTTTTTCTCTTTCCGATTTTGCCCTCCTGACGTGTCAGAAGCATGTTTGCAGATGGCTGAATGCCTGAATTCTTGCTTGTTTTCTCTTCTGGGAAGAGTATAGTAGTACAGAAAGTTGAAGTTTGAACTGTTATACTTTGAGACTCTTCATTGGCACCACACAAAACCTACATTCGGGGCACCACGCCACAATGATTATACTTTGGGAGTTTTTAGTGGCACCACCACACAAAACCTACTTTCGGGACATCACTGTGAGGTTCAAACCATTAGAAAGTCGAACCTCATGTATGAGTATCAACTTTCTAGAGGTTTAAGGATCATATTCGATCTCTAGGAAGTCGATCTTCTGAGTTTCGACTTCCTAGAGGTCTAAGGATCATATTCGATCTCTGGGAAGTCGATCTTCACACCCCGGTGTGGTGCTGATGTAGATGATTTGTGGTGCCCTTAAATAGCTTCCTATATTTTTTTACTACACTTTTAGTTGCATCATGTAGAGTTGTTTGCTATATTATATATACACATAAAAACAAAATCACTATTTGATATATCCCTTATTTTGGAGTAGTAAACAATTGAATCAAACATTTATTTATCGAGTCGATCAATTACTTGAACTCGGCTTGAGTTTATTCGAACATGGAAAATATCACTCAAGATTAGCTCAACTAAGCTTTAATTATGTTCGAGTTTCACTGAATTACGCTCCGTAATATTTTTAGCACTTTCAAGCACAAGCAACTTGAAAATAAGTTAAGTTTTGAAGTGTCTAAGTTCGATTCGTTAAAAAAATACAAAAGATTATATACTTTTAATATAATATAATAGTGCTTGATAAAGCTTATGAATGTTTCGAATCAAGCTGATTATTGCTTAAGTTTGACTTATTAACTTTGATGAACCGTTCTTTTAAAAAAAAACTTTGATGAACTGTTTGAATTTGACTTGAATCAGGTTAAATCATATTTGAATGAGTATTTTGCGACTCGAGTGTCAAGCTGCTCATGATCGACTCGGCTCGGCTCGGCTCGTTTTACACCTTTAACTCATTTCTGCTGTATTCTTCCGCCTTCAATTTCCCTCTCAGCCCCCCTGACGCCTCTATTCAAATGCCAATGTCTACTAATTGTGTACATCGTATGATGATAATCCGGCGGCTGACGTTGACCAGATTTTTAACTTCCCGCCACTTCTCTTCGCCGCCCCGGCATGCTCCGGTGGCTTTCTTCAAACCAGACACCAAGAACAACGACCAACAACTAATCACCCGTTTATGCAGAGAAAGCAAATTCAAAGAAGCCATAGAAATTCTCTGTCAGAAAAAGTGTTTAAAAGACGCAGTGGGATTACTGGAGCACCGGATTGACCACCCCTCTGCTGTGATATACTCTGTGCTTTTGCAATGTTGTATTCAATACAGAGCTATCGAGGAAGGGAAAAGGGTTCATAAACACATAAAGTCGTCTAATTTTACGCCTGGGGTTTTTCTTTCGAATAAGATTATTGAGCTGTACTGTAAATGTAACCAAGTTGTAGATGCGCGTAAGGTGTTTGATGAAATGGGTGAAAGGGACTTGTGTTCGTGGAATACGTTGATTAATGGGTATGCAAAAATGGGTCAAATCGAGCTAGCCTCGAAATTGTTTGATGAGATGCCTGAGAGAGATAGCTTCTCATGGACCGCCATGGTTTCAGGTTATGTTAGGCATGACAAACCGAAAGATGCATTGGAGTTGTTCCGACAAATGCAGGTGGAAAATTTGGGGTCCACTAAGTTTACGATTTCTTGTGCACTAGCTGCTGCTTCCTCCATTAAGGATATGCGGTTAGGCAAGGAGATTCATGGTTATATCCTGAGGAGTGGGTTAGATTCAGATGCAGTGGTATGGAGTGCTTTGTCTGATATGTATGGAAAGTGCGGAAGCATAGATGAAGCAAGATATGTTTTTGATAGGACTTTGGAGAGGGATGTTGTATCATGGACTGCGATGATTGATAGATATTTTGAGGACGCGAAGTGGGAAGAGGGGTTTAAATTGTTCTCTGATTTGTTGAATTCAGGAGTTGCGCCGAATGAGTTCACTTTTGCTGGGGTTCTGAATGCCTGTGCACAGCAAACTGTGGAGGTGTTGGGGAAACAAGTTCATGGGTACATGATGCGCTCGGGTTTTGATCCATTGTCATTTGCAGCAAGTGCTCTTGTTCACATGTATTCCAAATGTGGGAATATGAGCAGCGCGTATAATGTTTTTAGTCTTCTGCCAACACCGGATTTGGTTTCTTGGACTTCATTGATAAACGGTTATGCTCAGAATGGGCAAACCCATGAATCTCTTCGATTATTTGAGTTACTTCTTTCAACTGGCATTAAGCTTGATGACATTACTTTTGTTGGGGTTCTCTCCGCTTGCACACATGCAGGTTTAGTTGACAAAGGGATTGAAATATTTTATTCCATAAAGGAAAAACATGGATTAATGCACACAGCTGATCACTATGCCTGTGTGATTGATCTCCTGAGCCGAGCTGGCAGATTTGAAGAAGCAAAGGATTTACTCAGCAAAATGCCGATGAAACCTGATAAGTTTATATGGGCTTCCTTACTGGGAGGTTGTAGAATCCATGGCAACCTTGAACTAGCAAAGGACGCTGCCGAAGCATTAATGAAAGCCGAGCCAGAGAATGCAGCTACTTATGTTACTCTTGCTAATATTTATGCTACTTCCGGCAAATGGGCTGAAGTAGCAAAAGTTCGAAAAGCTATGGAGGGGAAAGGGCTGGTAAAGAAACCAGGAATGAGCTGGATTTATGTGAAAAGAAAGACCCACGTTTTCCTAGTTGGAGATAAATCCCACCATAACTCCATGGAAATCTGTGAATTTCTTTCTGAGATTTCAAAAAGAATGAAACAAGAAGGTTATATTCCAGACACGGATTTCGTGCTGCATGACGTGGAAGAGGAACAAAAAGAACAAAGCCTCGTCTATCACAGCGAAAAGCTTGCAGTTGCCTTTGGGATTATTTCTACTCCCCCTGGAACACAGTTAAAGGTGTTCAAGAATTTGAGAACATGCGTGGATTGCCACTCCGCCATAAAATTCATTTCTAAGATCTCGGAAAGGACAATAATAGTACGTGATTCGACTAGGTTCCATCGCTTTGAGGGTGGAAACTGCTCCTGCAATGACTATTGGTAGTGTTCTACTGACCAAAGTACAAAAACATTGTGCCAGAATTTTTGAACCGAGTTAGAAGGCTGAACTTTTGATGTAGGCTGGTGTTGCTGCGAGACAAGAACATGGGCGGAATAAATTTGGAGAACAAGATGGAAAACTGGGTTTGATTCCAGTCAAGATAACTGCATATCCAAGAACTATAACTTGATGAATGATGATACCATGCAGAAGAAGCAGGGGACAACAATAGGCTCTTTGTCTTTCACAGTCCACTGGAATCGCCATCCATCGCCCTCCTTTTCTGACTCGGACATGGCCGCTCTGTCACTGACATGTCCTCCGCTGTTAAAAAGGCGAATGGGAGCACAAGTGATAGAGTGCTTGAGGGTGCAGGAGGGCCCCCCCAGTTTATGGCTTTAGGTAAAAGGAAGATTTCATCTAAAAATGACTGCTGCAAGGAACAAATGTCACATATGAGAAAGGATATTTATATGTACACTGCAGCAAATATTCTTATTTTTTCTTCAAAATCAAGATTTTGTAGAATTTCCATTATATCTGCAACATTTATCTAGATTATGTGTACACAAAGGTTGTTCAACTATTAAAATAGAGAATCTGATGTATTACACCATGTATATAGAGATTGTGCAAACTAGATAAATATAATATTTGAAACTGTAAAATAAAAAATTTGTTAACAATGTATGATGTAAATACTCTTAGATTCAAATACACCATACGATCTGTTGTTCACAGCATACTTTTAATACCTTTAATTGTGTCGGGATTCATGTCGATCAATGTTTTATACACTTTAATCATATTAACGATGCTAAAGTGTGTAGCGGAAGATAAGGTTGAACATATACAGTGCAGCATGTATCATTACTGATTTTGATAATGGTTATATCACGTTGATACATTACGGCATGCTAAATTACAATTATAGTCCTCTAACTAGACATGTTTTTCGATTTTGGTCCTGGTTTTCCTCCGGCAACAATTTTAGTCCTCTAAGAAAGACTTCAGTCGATGTCTACTGCAGATAGAGCTCTATTTTTCTGACTCCAACATCATTTACTGAATCTCTACACATAGTCACCTGTATCTGCAATCTCTACCGCATTCTGATAATAAAAAGAATCAGAAACCAAAATAATTATGACATATTTACAACAATAAATACACATATAAATAATTTATTGTCTATTATTATAGTGATAAATATTACTTGTGTATGGATATTCAAATGTTAGAAAATAGAAAAACTTGAATCAGTAAAAATTCGATCACGGTAGATATAGAGTATGATGTCCAATTTTATCCAGAATAATCATTGAATAGAGATCATGTATCAGATTACGATGCAAAGACATTTTAGTTGGATCTCGAGAGTGTATATACAGATTTACCATTTTTTACAGATTCTAATGCAAGTCTTTAAGTGGTTTTTGCAAAAAAATAGTCGCGAACGCCGAAAGAAAGACTTACAGTCTAAAATTGGTCTTTTCCGTCGACAATTTTAATCCTCAGAAGTGCCTTTTTCAAGACGACAATTTTAGTCGCTTTAAGTGGTTTTTCGTGCTCGCGACTATTTTTGCAAAAAAGACCACTTACAGGACTAAAATTGTCGCTGAGAAAAACCAGGACCAAAATTGAAAACGCGTGTACTAGCTAGAGACCAAATCGAATTTAGCCCATTACTGACTACACGAAAAAAGGACATCGATAATTGCACCACGGTCAATTTACTTGGACACCACGTTTATAGCAAATTTTGAATTTCTAAAGGTCAAAATCTGTTTTCAACCCCTCCAGAATCTTACTCGGACACCACATCTACAACAAATTTTGACTTTATAGAGGTCGAAATCTGTTTTCAACTCTTCCAGAATCGAATTTTATATATAATTTCAACTCTGAAAGAGTTGAAAACAGATTTTGACCTCTACAAAACGAAATTTACACGAGGTGTGGTGCCTGAATGAATCGCTTGTGGTGTCATTAATGATGCCCCAAAAAAAAAAAAAGACCACGAAATCACTCTTAGTTCATTTTAATCATTGATTAATGACCTTTAACCGCATTTTCCCCTGAAAAAAATCACATTCTGTGCAAATTGCAGAACAACCGGGAGTGTACATGTCCAATGTTTTAATTAGGAACATAATTTTTAAACAGATTTCTTTCCAAACATACAAGTTTTCTAAGAACAACAAAACAAAAAACCCAACCTGCCTTGTTACTATTTCTGCATTCGATCTATCATTCATTACAGTTCGCTTATTTCTGCTGGATTCGATAATATATAAGATAGTATTTTCTCTGAATTCTAGCAAAGTCTACGTCTTTCACGCCAAGAATCCATCCCTTTTTCTGAACATTTTCAAATGATGTCAGAGAGCAAAAGGGTCTGCAATGGTCGGCGGAGATTTCTCTTTTGTTTGCCTGTTATGGTTTTTCTTCCTTTTTTCTACTCTGGTAAGAATTCCCCCGTTTCTGTTTGTTTAAATTCCATTCATTAATTTAGTTCTGTATAATTGTGATTTATGATGAAATTCTGCTCAATTTGCTTAGTTCTTGAGTTGCAAGAGAAGCAATCTGTGGAAGATATGCATATGGGTAAAACCAAGAAACTTGATCATTTAATTCTTGGACCTGCTGCTGGTGATGGCTTGGCTGATCGTCTGCAGTGTCAAGGTTTTATCTTTATTTCTCAGATTTTTGCTCCTTTCTTAAGCTTTGATCGATAATGGCAGTTGTTAATTATGCTGAATTTGCATAGAGAACCTTTTATTTGCAGCTCTTTACTGCTTATGGACAATAAAGGCTCGGCCTTTACCTGGATGCTTGTATGTGTTTTTGGAAAATTGGTGTATGATGGGAAGTTATTATTGGGCTGTCTTTAGCGGCACCACGGTGTTTTTAATGCGGCACCAAATTGAAAACAAAAATCTATCAGTGATAAGTCCAATTTTCAGCTATAGAATCGACTTTCTCCAGCAGAAAGTCGATTTTATGCACTATTAACCGTGAAAAAATCGATGGTCAGTGTAGTGCCATGATTTAGCACAACACCAAACTGAAAAGTTTCAGCTATAGAATCGACTTTTACCTGGTCGATTGTGACCATCTACCAACATAAATTCGATTTTCTGTAGAGATGTGTGGATATAATGCATGCCACTTGGTCTAACTTACTTACAACAGTTGATGGATAACTATTTCGTTAGCTAGAGCCTGATTGATGTATTTCTGTGTTCCTTTCAGTGGACTTGTTTAGATTTTGGGTTAGCTTTTTTTGTGTTTTGTTCAATAGGTCAGACAATCGAAATTCTGATAACAGTCGATTTTTGGTATTCAGGCCTGCATGCTTTGAATAAGACTCAGCTTTCAGCCTCTTTTGATGATTCCATGAATGAAGAACATGTTGTTTTTGTGACGGTCTTCACCACTTACAACTCTAGTTCCGAGAATGTTAGACCATCTGACTTGGTCATAGTTGGGAATGTCTCATACAACAAGGTGGAAAGATCATTGGCCATATTAAACGTCTTTATCGATTTCATTCAGGTATATTCATGGTGACGCAGTTATTCTTGTGGTGTTTTACTCAAATCATCATACTGTGCAAAAAAAAAAAAAAAAAAAAACGATTGCTAATTTCCGATTTCTATGTGATCTTTGAGCATAAAGCATAGTGAATCTTCATTGTATTTAATGGATAATAAGTTACTGGGGTCCATTGCCACGTGTTATCACACGTGTAATGTGATGTCCCTACATCAGTATTGTTCAAATTTTGTCAGATATCCCGGAAGGGATGAAGCCAGACACTTGAATGCAGCAACGATATCATAACCCCCCCCCCCCCCCCCCTATCGTTTTGCTTTAAGTTGAGTCTGAGAATTCTAACTTCTTGATGTGTGATTTTATTGTAGGTTACCATGCCTTCTAGCACCGTCGCTATTCTTACTGATCCTTCTTCAAACCTTCCAGTACGCAGATCTGGGGTTTCCGTGCATCCCATTCAAGGTGAATATTCACGAGACAGATTGATGCTTCAAAGAATCAGGTCTTACATTGTAAGAGCAAAAATGACTTAAAAGTAAAATGGTTCTGTTATCACTCAACTTCTTTCTAAGTCTTCATGCCAATGCCTATTGATTTATTTGGTTTTGTTAAAAACATGATAGTTTAAGGGATTTTCGGTAACTTGAATATAAACGCTGGAGTATGAAGACTGAAATCTAAATGCGGGAATACTTGGATGTGTAAATTTAAGCGCTGAAATAGGATAGGGATAATCTTAGATTTGATTCATCATTTAATAATGTTATTAAATGATCATGTTTTTGACTTCTTCCCTGTATTGCTCACAGAAAAGCGTATAATGTGTACGTTTTACCCCGATTGACCACCCAAATAGAATAAATAAAGTAACAAATTCAAGATTGTGTCCACACTTTCACAAAGCAGCCATACAATGATGATATCTTGAAAAATAATATACTTGTAAAAACAACAGAAGCCCTGCATCATGAATGGCATTTTCAGTTCATACATGTCTCATTACCGGTTAGGTTTCTTTATGGGGATGTTTTTGCAGGAGATCTTCTAGGCCATTTATATAGGGATAATGACACTTTCGGTCCCATATGTTTTGTCATTGTCTCTAAACTAGCCCTTATCTTCATAATGACACGTATCACTCCTAACAATACATATTTTGGACACTTGATGGATCTAACTTGTTGACTAACGTATGAACCGATCGTCGGATCCGTAAAGTGTTCTAAAAGTGCAACAGAAATGTTTAGTTAGTGGTGGAAAGTGTTGTTATGAAAAAGATGAAGGCTAGTTGAGGAGCGATAAAGAAGGACAAAAGACTAAAAGTGTCATTATCATTCTTTTTTGTTATTTTGCAACCATTGACTGTCATGCAGCTAAGTGCTTTCGTTAAGAGTCCTAAAAGTGTTGCAAATCTGTATAGTTAGGGGCGTAAAGTGGCATTTTGAAAGCTAAGGACTAGTTTTGACACAATGGAAACAGACAGGGGACCAAAATTGTGATTATCTGCATTTATATTATTATCATAGCATCCTTTGTGATTTTCATATTAATTTCCTGCATGTAGGCCTTTCTGGAAACAAAGATTAAAGAGCATAATTCTGAGCAGCACAAAAATATCAATCATTATGTCTTTACGGACTCGGATATCGCGGTGGTTGGTGACCTTAGAGATTTCTTCTATGAGTATCCTAATTTTCATGTGGCTCTAACCTTCCGGAACAACAAAGAGCAACCGATTAATTCTGGATTTATAGCGGTTAGAGGCACAATTGAGGGGTTGACAAGGTGCATTGCCTTTTTCTCTTGTTTTACTTTTCCTTGGTTTGTTTATACCTTCATTGTGACTTTTATATATTACTCCCTCCGTCCCAAAATATAAGACATTTTAGGTCTTTGATATTGCCTATATTATAAGTTATTCTCACAAATCGATCAATGCAGCATTTAATGCATCGTTTCCTATTTCACCCCTATTACAACTCATTATTATGTTGTCTTTTGTTATTCCTAAGTGTAAAACTCATTTAATGACAAAGGGTATTTTAGTCCTATTATACTGCAAAGTTCTTCGTTTAGCTTTCTTAATCTATGTACATAAGGCTAAAATGCCTTATAATATTTTGGGATGGAGGGAGTATTAAGCAAAACTTTCCTCATAATTCTTAAGGGATAAAGACACTTTGGTCCCTTTTGTTTCATGATTTTTGCATTTCTATCCTCAATGTTTCATCTCAACACTTATACCACTGATCTATGCATTTATTTCTCACCCTTTCAGTCCATTTTTGCCACGTGTCAAGTTTTAATTGGTTGTAGCATGTGGTACCTTGAATGTTGGTTGTTAGACACATGACACTTTGGATTGAAAATGTAATAAAATTGCATTGATGGGGGTAATAGTGCCAAGATGAAACATTGGGGGGGAATACATGTGCTAATCGTGAAACAAAAGGGCCAAAAGTGTCTTTATCTCTGTGCTTCTTTTATCTTTGACCTCTTATGTATTCATCGTCGTTATTCTTTCCGTTTAGGGGCAAAGCTTTCTTGGAAAGTGTTTTGAAGGTTTATTCGTCAAAGTTCATGAAAGCTTCACGAATGCTCGGAGATCAATTAGCTCTTGCCTATGTTGTCAAATCTCACCCTTCATTTGATGTGAAACTGTTTACCATAAAGAAACCTTTCCTTCATGAGATTGACGGTTCATTCGTGTTGTTTTTACCGTGTTCGGTATACAATTGGACCCCACCAGAGGGTGCTGGCCAATTTCATGGCATGCCTTTGGATGTCAAGGTATGTTTTTTTTTTTTTGAACAGTTCTTATGTTTATATACCTGAGAATAATGATTCACATGTCCTGTATTCGATATGTTTCCCACATACGCTCCGGATCTTTAGGATAAAAAAAGTTGGATACAGGATCCGATTATGCATATCCATAAATCGGATATGTAAAATGAACCCTCTTAATAGTTGAAGAAAAATCGCCGGAGGATGAAAGAAATACTACCCAAAATGGAAAAAAAAAAAATGCTACTCAAAATATATTTTTCAGTAAAGTTATAAATTTTAGGGATTGTCCACGTTGCAGGTTGTTCATTTCAAAGGTTCAAGAAAGAGACTTATGCTTGAGGCTTGGAATTATTTGCAGTCATCTTCTGATTTGGCCATTCCAGATATGTTGTGCCTCATTTTAAAGAGCGGAAGAACGAAATACGATTTCTGAGTTTTTAACTTTTGCTACACACCGACTGTTGGAGTCTAACGGCGGAGCTGGGAATTGAAGACAAAGTGGGCTAGTGGACTATATCTAGAAGTCTGGATAGACTGTATTAGTAGGATGTCTTGGTGTGAGTTGGGCTCGATTTTATTGATTTTTTTTTTGTTATTAAACGAATCTCGGGTGGGCTTAGCCTCCTTTAGTCTTTGGCATTGGTTCAGCCCGACTGATGCCAACTCATTATATTTTGGAACATCGAGATTGATCGATGATACGTATTGATTTATTGCAGTTATGATACACATTTAGGCTTCAAAACTTTGTTTATGTGTGCACAAAATCTCGAAATGACAGTGATTATTTCGAGCTTTGAGCCCTTTAAAACGCAAAGCTTATGAACAAAAATTGTGAAAATGAGAGATATCACCGGTGAAATATCTGATCCGTTGATTGAAATCACAAGATACACATTCATTCATGAACCTTATTTAGCTTCAATTTGTAGTTTAGCAGAAAATGGTAACATGAGCCAATTACTTTAAAAACATGTGTATCACCACTTGGATTGAAAGAGGTGGTTTTTTTTTTGGCAGATTTGTTAAAGGGGAATATTCTGCAGCAAAAAGTTGAACACCATGTGCTTGCATATGGACCAGGACTCCAGGAGAGACATGAACCAAAAAAAAAAAAAAAAAAAAAAAAAAGGGCATAACTTGCCAGTTAGGTACTCTTAGCTTGACGGTTGAATAAACCTATACATAAGAATCTTCATTAAAAAAAAAAGGTTACAAAAACTCAAAACAAAAGATGGGATTAGACAATTGTTTGGTCGTCTTTGGGAACATAGCTCAGTGGTAAAAGAAAGGACAGTGATGTTGTAGGGATAGTTTTGTTCTTCAACTGAGGTGTGGGGGTTCAATTCTGTAAATGGTCGTTTTTATCTCATCTCAGTAATAAAATGTGTAGGGACAAATACAATCGGTCTTTACAAACTGAATGATTGAAGTATAACTTTCAAGAGAAATTGTTAAGACTAATATGAGTTGCTATTATAGAAGAACATGGGGGTTAACAAGTCTCACATGATGTGAGTTGTGAATTTATGATGATGATTTAGATAGATGTTGATATGCATATGTTTATTCAAAATCATACATACCAAAGAACATGCTTTCAATTGAAAAACAAAAAAGGGACCATTTTGATCAAAGAATAGAGAGATAATGATATATAACAAGATTATGGTCCACACATTTGGTTAGGTTGTAAAGCATCAAAATTAAAAAGATGAGTATATATCAGAACATGCATTTCACTATCATCAACACTGTGACACCTAACCTTATTTCACCATCATTCTCCACTTACCCTTTCCTAAAGGTAATTCTGAACCGACCGTTGGATGTACGCCATATGTGTATGAAAAACCAAGACATCTAACGGTGGTAGTGCAATGGAGACTCCATTCTGAATGGAGGGCTCAAGAATACATATGAAAAGACAGACCTTGTTTAGGCGGGATACTTCCATACACCAGACCGTTGGATACATGCCAAGTGTGCAAAAAGCCATGAAATCTAATGGTGATGAAGACTCCATTCTGAACGAATGACTCAAGACTGCAAAAGCGCTTACTTTATGAGCGTATCGAGGTGGATCAAGAAAGACAGACCCTGTTTAAGCGGGATGCTTCCATACACCAGATGCAATTACCAAGTTTTCTCACATTATTCAGAACTTAGACTGCATTTAGGGTTGTTCAAAATCATTGGCTTCATTAATTACCAAAATCATATATATTGTTTCCATATTCATAATGCATACTCCAATATATGGACAGAAAAACAATCTGAAATTCTCAGGTTCCATGCAAAAAAAAAAAAAAAAAAAAAAAAAGGAAAGAATACAGGCAAGGGCGTATTTAGTGACACCACACTAAATCTACCGTTATGGCATCATTTTGATATGGGATGATCACGCTTTTGTTTCACGATTTTTTTTCATTTTGTCCCCGGTGTTTCAGATTTTTGCACTTTAACCCTTCATCTATAATTTTTTTTACATTCAGTCCAAATTGGCACGTGACAAGTGTTTCTATTGGTCGTAAATCTTCATACCTTCTATGTTATAAACTTGACACGTGTCAGTTTGGCCCGAAAATGTTTATTAAAAAAAAATCATAGATGAGGGGTTAAAGTGCGAAAATGAAACATCAGGGACAAAAGTGAAAATTCCATGACACAAAAGGGACTAAAGGCATCACTATCCTTGTTGAAAATCGACTTTTACCTGGCCGAGAACACTGTGGTGCTACTAAAGGTGCCCTATGGAAAACTATCATAGACAAAAATTCCCTGAAAAAGAGTTAAAACTGCTAATACAGAATAACAACAATGTAGAGATCAGTTCTCAGTCACAACCAAAAGATTTAGATCTATAAAATATAAATCAATCAAATTCATTCAGATAAAAGCTGTAAACTTTGTCTTATTTCAGTTTTATAAAGATGATACATACCCATAATTCATAAAAATTGCTCTCTATTGTCACAAAGACTACACAATCATAAAACTACAAGAAATGGTACATTTGTTGGACTTGAAAACCTGCTTTGAGGTGCTTATAGTAACGATACTGAAAGTTCATCGTGGGACTTGAATAAGTGACCCCCCCTTCTTGTATTGTGGCATGAATTATACATAAATAAGAATGAAAGTGAAAATAAGAAACAATGATCCTACCACACAAATGAAAGAATTGTACCATTACTGAGCACTCTTTTTTCCATTGACATAGTAAGTGAGATACCATTGAACAAATTTCTTCAAACCTGTTTGAAGATCAGTTGTGGGCTTATATTTGAGCTCCCTTTTAGCCAAACTTATATTAGCATGAGTGAATTGAACATCCCCGTTTCTCGGCAACTTCATCACCATTTTCTTTGCTTTAACCTTCAATAGCCTTTCCAATATGCTAACAAGATCAGAGACAGGTACAGGTGATGTATTGCCCAAATTGTACACTCTAAGTTGAGCTGGTCCCTTCTTCTTTCCACCACTTCCCGTGCTCTTTTCAGCCGTATCTAACGCCCCTAAACAACCCTTTACGATATCATCAATATACGTGAAATCACGGGCCACTGTGCCATGATTAGGTGCTTCAAAGATCTGAATTGCTTTGCCTTTTAATATGTCTTTTGTGAAAAAGAAATAGGCCATGTCTGGTCTACCCCACGGGCCATAAACGGTGAAGAATCTTAATCCGGTTAGGGATAAACCGTAAATGTGATTGTATGTATGTGCAATTTCCTCACCAGCTTTCTTAGTTGCTGCATATAAGCTTGCAGGTTGGTCGGTCCTATCCTTTTCAGAAAAGGGAACTTTAGTGTTTAGTCCATAAACAGAGCTTGAAGATGCCCACACAATACTTGGTTGAGGATTTGCATTCTTGCAAACTTCAAGAAGACTAACAAATCCAGCTATGTTACTATGAACATATGAGCCCGGATTCTCCATGGCGTATCGAACACCGGCTTGTGCAGCTAAATGCATTACATGGGTAAAAGGGACAATATCAAAAAGCTTCTTCAAGAGGGCAACATCATTGATATCACCTTCAACAATGTACACCCCATTTCTTTCTAATAAAGTTTGTCTATCTCTTTTCAATGATGGATCATAGTAATCATTGAAATTATCAATCCCTACAACGCCGTCCCCACGGCGTTTCAAGGCAAGGGAAACATGTGATCCTACAAAACCAGCAGCCCCAGTAACTAAAACAGACATACCATTATGTTTTGATGATCTGATTTTTGCTGAAGATTTGACCTTTTTCTCCAAAACAGGGCTATCAATAGTGCTTGTTCTGAGTGATCTTCTAGAGAGATCTGAAGGTACAGATGAAGATGAAGATGAAGATGGTGATCTAAAGAAGAACACAAAGATCACGCCCAAGAACACAAATGACCAAAAAGTGATCTTGGCCAAAGAAAAATGGAGCCTTAATCTATTACTATATGGTGGTTTCTCCATCTTGAACTTGCTTGGAATTGATGGGATATTATCAATGTGCTTCATTTTGGAGGCAAATCAAATCCTTCAGCTAAATCTTCAAACTTTCAATATCTTTATCTCTCTCCCTGTTAGGTCTCTTCTCCTTCTTTTTCCTTTTGCTTGAGATTCAAATCTATTGGTTTCCTAAGATTCTTTTAGCAAAACCAAATAAAGGGCTAAGGCTCAAAGATTATATCTTTCTCTCTGTATTTGCATTGGATTATGATTCTTGAAGGACCTTTGTCAAAGGATAAGGGACAAGATGCCAATATAAAGTTTATAGATTTGTCGTACAATTTAAAGCCCTAATAACAATGGGAATCTTAAAGGAGGCTAATGCCTAATAGTAGTTGTTGGTGGTAAAATAAATTTGTGGGGTTTGCTTGGTCTGATCTAAAAAAAAAATTCTAAGCTTTTTGGTGATTAATTAAGAAATGAATGATTAGAGAGAGAAACAAGAAGGTGGAGTATAAATTATAATGGAGGGAGGAGGGAAAAAGATGAATTTAAGGAGAATTTAAAAATGGGATTACAACTATTAAGGAAAAGATTAAGGTTAAGGTTAGCCTAACAGGGAAAGACTAAGCTTACAATAAGATCAAGATTTGAAGTTTTTAGAAGAATGCTAAAAAGCTGCCATTGATGGATGGAAGTAGAGGGTAAATTTGTGCAGAGGTAAAATTATTTTTTATTTATTAAAACATGTTTTTTTTATGATTAAAATTAAGTCCTAAAATTTTGGGATTCTGTTTAAATTTGCTAGGTTGGATAAATAATTGGAGGCGTGAATTTATGCTTTGATTGGTTGTCGAAAATTGAAGTCCTCCTTTTTATGCTCCTCTATTTGAGGAGTAATTTTGTGTGGGGAGTCTTGATTCTTATTTTTGGTAAAGTATTGTATTATTGAGGTGTGTGTGCCTGTGTGGTGAAATTTGATAAAGTTTATAATAACACTTGCAGACTATAATGGACTAAAACATCAAATTTTTTTTTATACAATGTTTAAAAAAAACTGGAATCATCAGAATTTCCATAACTATAATATATTTGAATGAATATTATGTGATTTTTTGTATTTTGTGGATGTTAGTAGAAATTTTGTATTTTAAAGATGTAAGTCATGTAACTAGAGATTTAGATACATATATATATATATCGTTTGTATATCAATATAAATGAGGTATTTGTAATGTTTTTAATAGTATGTGAATAAGGCCGTAATTTATTCACACATATGTGTGTTTGTGTGTATATAAATGCAATAATACTCTCAGTTTTTTTAAGTGACAGATAGAAGAATCATATAGATGAAAGCGATTAATGTGTTTGAAATAGAGTGAAAAATAACAAAATTACTCTTCATTTTTTTTGCATGGAAATTGTACAAAATTTAATGAAGGGTATAAGAGAAAAAAATAATAAATATTGCATTGTTATTTTAAACTGACAGATAAATATAAATAAAACTGAAAACTGCCAGTTAAAAAAATGGAGAGTACACAAGTAGTAATTTTCTTATTTTGAGAAACCAAAATTAGTAATGAAAGAGAGAAAAATTTAATCAAAAAAAAAAAAAAAAAAACAAGTAAAATAAAGAGAACACCGTAACTATCATATACTAATATTCAACAAAAATTCTCCCTTTTTATTATACAACATTAATTAATATAAGTTCCAACCACCCTCTATGTAGGTAGAAAATTTTATAAATTGTGAATAAGTTGGATTAACTAATTGTATCATATATATCAAACCACCACAAAAAATATATATATATTGTTGTCAAACTACCAAAGTTAGACACCTTGAACTAAATAATTAATAGAAGATAGTCTCTCAAAGGATGAGACATTATTCACAAAAGGATTGATTATTTAACGTAGGAATGTTGTAGCAAGTAGTAGTGTCATTTTTTTTTTTTCATATAATACATTTTTATTGTGTATGATATATTAGAAATGAAAAGTGATAATGTAAGACACAACGTTCTCTCTGACAACGTTTGTATCGTAAATTTTGTCCCACCTAATCTTAACGGATAAATGTTTTTTTTGGTTGGTTTTATTTGTTTTTATATAATAATATATATGATTCGGAACGTTTTTTTTTAATGTTACTATTATGCGTGGGTTTTGGAGTTTTTAAAAAAAAAAAAAATTTATATTTTGTTCTAAGAGCGTGGATATATAAGAAAAATGTCGTTTACTTGTGGAAGTTATTCAGTTTATTATTATTTTTAAGTTGGTTTGAGTACATATGTTAGATGATTATGTCACTAAAGTTTGTTTGGACGCTATTATATATTTTTTTTTGAAAGTCTCTATTATATTTAGTATAACCATCATAAGATTCCAATTGGAGAAAAGGAGGGGCTAACCTTTTATTTTATTCCAATAAAAAAATTATTTTAATTAAATTATGTAACTTGATAAACTTTCATGTCATATCTTACATTAGCAATAGTATAGAATATACATTCCTTGTTAACTACTCTAAAACCTCTAGACCAAAAAAAGAAAGAAACATAAAACTACGTACATTTCTAATCCAAAAATTTATTCATTTGAGGTCACCGGAGCCTAAAACTATATTTTCTACCAATAAATGATATTTTTTAACAATAAAACTACATCGTTTTAATATTAAAAAAATCTCCGATCTCAGTGGGGTCACGTGACCTCCTCTCTAGATACATACATCCACCCCTGTTTACAGTTCCTCATAACGAAGGGTTAGGCAGGTAGTATAGATAATCTGATTTCCAACTATGTGGTGTGCAGCTCCCGCGAAGCAAATGAGGGAAAGCTCGAAGAGCATACGGGTGAGCTTACGCTTACTCTCGGCCTCTTTGATTGGTAGGCAGGCGCGCTGAGTCCAAAAAAAAAAAAATAAGGAGCAAAAGCATTAATAAATATTTTATCACAAGGGGGCAAGGACTCTTTTTTTTTCAAAAAATTATAACGCAATAGGTATTTTTGGTTATACCAAGTGGAAGAGCCATTATTATTTTTTATTCCTTCTTTCTCACACACTAGGAGTGTATAGGTGTGAGTTGGATTAATCATTATCCTCCACTTGATATAACCTGAAAATACCCGTTGCACCATAACTCATCTCTTTCTTTATTACATAAAGTGAGGTCCCATTTGATGATAACTTATGAACCACCACGGGGTCAAAATTAATAAGATAATAAAATAATACATCACAAAGCTATTACTATGACTTTTTATGTTTTATTATTATGATTATGATATAAAATTAACTCAACTATATTGCTAGAAGCATTAAAGTAGGAATACTACTTTATAATAGTACTAGAGTAGATGCTTCTTTGTAAGCATAATATAGGGGACCCTCGAACTTGAGTTTACTTGGAAATGGAAAAACACTATACTTAGCTCCTGAAATTACTTTTATGTTTTTATATTATCATTAAAATTATTTTATCATATATGTTATGATGAAAAGTAAATGCTTTATATTGGAGAGCATATCCTACTTATATTATACCTTATAATTCATAAAACTGATGATAGAGTAGACTTATATTATACTTTATTTTTAACAAGCGTAACGGAGTAATGATGACCGGAGAGGTCCACCTCTGATACCAAACGGACTTGGGAGGACGTCTCAAGCAATTATCTGAGATACCTTAGAAAACCAAAAAAAAAAGAGTTGATATTCACCGTTCTTTTGGTTGCCCTTGGGGCCCTCCGAGCATCCACAACAACAACTAGCCCAACTTCTATCTAGAATAGTGAGTGTCGTGGAGTTCAACTCTTAGGCAAGGGTTCGATCTGGCTCCATGTTCTTTCACAATCGGCACCATCAAGAAATTCAAAAAGTCAATCCTCTAGAAAAAAATCGAATCCTTGACCTCTATGGCATTCTATTAAGTACACAAAGTTTGAGACTTAAAAGAATTTGATCTGTCTCAGAGGTCTTTTTACGACCGGCAACCATCAAGAAAACCTAGTATTCAATCCTGTACAAAAAAACCATATCCTTAACCTCTATGGCATTCTCAGACCACTTATCATATTAAAAACTAGACGCATTTATTCAGTCACATCAAAGATACATCAATCAAAAGGATCCACCGTCATCAACGACGTCCCTAGTATTTTTTTTTTTTTTTTTCAATAAAAGGGGAGCTAAAAAGGGAAAACATATCATGTATCTCTTATTTTTGAAGCCTCAAGCCAGGGTAAAGTAAGCAAAGTTGCCAAATTTCAATGGATCATATGCCCTATTACAAAATCAAACATACAACTCTAACAGAAAATCCAGACTGAAAAAGCTTAATAAAAAGCCTAGGAAACTTGCTTAGCTGCAGCAACAACTGCCTCTGTTGTAAGACCAAACTCCTTGTATAATTTTCCTGCAGGAGCACAAGCACCGAACCGATCAATCCCGATAGATTTTCCTTTATCTCCAACGATCTTTCCCCATCCAAACGTCGATCCAGCTTCAATGCTAACCCGAGCAGTGACTGCACAAGGCAATACACTTTCTTTGTACTCTTCGCTTTGCTCGTCAAAAAGCTCCCAAGAAACGAAGGACACAACTCGAACTGATTTCCCTTCCTTTCGGAGTTCATCACCAGCATTCACTGCAATTTCAAGCTCAGAACCTGTTCCAATCAAGATCACATCAGGCTTGTTACCAGTTGAGTTGTCTGATATAATGTAACCGCCTTTTTCTACTCCTTCAATTGAAGTTCCATTAAGATGAGGTAGCTTTTGTCGTGAGAGGGCTAGGATCGACGGTCTTTTCCTGTTTAGAACAGCAACTTTGTATGCACCAGCTGTCTCGGTGCCATCTGCAGGACGGAGCATCAAGATGTTTGGCATTGCGCGGAAACTTGATAGATGTTCAATAGGCTGATGGGTGGGCCCGTCTTCTCCTAGTCCGATGGAATCGTGAGTCATGACATAAATGACTCCAGCTTCAGATAAGGCAGATAACCTAATGGCTCCCCTCATGTAGTCAGTGAACACAAAGAAAGTTGCACAGTATGGAATTAGACCACCTGGGCTGTGAAGAGCAATGCCGTTACAGATGGCACCCATACTGTGTTCACGTACACCGAACCTCACGTTACGTTCTTCTGGTGTGTCTTTTTGGAAGTTGCCAAACGATTTTAGAAGGGTCATGTTGGAGGAAGCCAGGTCAGCACTGCCACCTAGCAGACCAGGAAGAACCTTTGCAAGGGCATTAAGACATTGCTGAGAGAGGTTTCTGGTGGCATCAGCTGGGCTCTCTGTAGTGTAAGTCTGAAAGGCATAGAAAATAACTGTAAGAGTATGCATGGAAGATCGACACCTCAGGAACTGGAAACTAAAGACAACCTACGTGCTAGGATGTACATGTATGGATACGCGGATATGAGATACAGGAGTGCGGGAACTTTGAAAAATATACGGAGAGCCTATGCGTAAATATTAAAAACATAAGGACCAAATTGTACAAAATAAAACTGTATGGACCAAATAATAGATATATTTTTATTTGAAAAAACCAAATAATAGATATTAAAACTCATAAAAAAATAAAACAATGTTTGTAACGCCTCAGAACACGTTCCCTGTATTTACAACCTTTACTTCTCTATTATACTGTTCAATCCGGTCACGGATAATATTACTAATTTCGTCAGCTCGAATGGTTACCATGAATATTTTTTAATTATTAGTTTTCTTAAAAATAATACCTGTAGGCTAAAGACTAATTACTTATTTCTTTTCTTTTTCTTTTATTGACCCCAACACGTTAATATTTGCACTAATAGTACGTAAATGTAAGCCTGGGAGGGACCAAGCAAGTTTCTGATGCGCTAAGCCAAAAGGCAGAATTTTCCACGGTCAAGTTAGTTGGAAGTGCGGCCATAAGTATACTCCGGAGGGAACCAAAGATTCATGGATGGGGTAACATGGTAGATAGAAAAGCGAGAACTTGGGTCTAGCAGCGTCACTTGAGCCATAATGGAACCAGTAACTACTTAGGCCCATCCTCCTCGTTTGGCCTAAAATGGTTAAACCAAGTTATCAAGTCAATTATGTCTCAACCTAATATCATGGTTATATTCACTTTCCCAACGTGGGATGTTGCATTTTTCCCCTCGTTAGGCCCCTATCAGAGGGTTCTACCGTTCTTGTGTGGCCCTCGCTATCTCTCATGGCATAACTTCCATCCGATCGCCTGCTCTGATACAACCTATAACACCTTAGAACTCAGGCCTAGCGGCGCTAGTTAAGCCATAATGGATCCAATGACTGCTTAGATCCATCGTCCTCACTTGGCCTAAAATGGTTAACCCAGAGTTATCAAGTCCATTACGTCTCAACCTTATATCATGGTAATGTTTCTCACTTTTCCAATGTAAAATCTTACGGTGTTCAGGAATCCCTTCATTTTTGGTAGTTTTTGTTATCATTTTGGACCACTTTTCATTCATTATCTGACGTTCTTTACTCAATTTTCAACATGTTTTTTCATTTTATATATCCGACTTTGAACATGCATATACGCATCCCGTATCCAACTTTTGAAAATCACACATTCACCCTCTGGAAAGTATCTGATGCGTATAAGTGTCTGATACAGGACAGGCTACAAAACAAAGTATCCATGCGTCATAGGCTAAGAGTATCGAAAGGTGAAATTAAGGGGTACGAAAGAAAATCGAAGATACTACTTACAGGAAGAGCTTTATCCCAACCGGCTGGTAATTTACCGGAAATCAAGGACTTCAATTCTGCAGCTTCAGAAGGATATTTCTTTTCATATTCCGCGAACTTGGCATTCCATTCGAATTCAAAAGTAGCTCCTTTGGGAACATGACGGCTCCAGTGCCTATAACAGTGATATAATTTTAATGCTAAGCCGATATTTTCACACAATTGACAAACTCACACACAAGGCATTCTTACTTTTTCACATCCTCAGGCACGTGGAAAGGCTCATAAGGCCATCCAAGGTTTTTCCTAGTGGCTTCCACTTCTTTACCACCAAGAGCACTTCCATGTACACTATATGAGTTTGCCTTATTTGGCGAGCCAAAGCCAATGGTTGTAGTTACCTGTTCAAAAGAATATGTATGGCTCATCAAACTACTCGTCCCACTTCGAGAAATAAATGTTTTGGGGGATTATAGAAATTTACTGTACAAATAAGTTTATAGATCAAGGAGATTAGTAAGAAGTATCATAATATCTAACCTTGATTAAAGTGGGTTTGTCTTTAACAGCCTTTGCTTCTTTAATGGCAGCACGGATATCATCGTAGCCAGAGTTACCGTTCTTCACCCATATAACATGCCAGCCAAGAGCCTCAAAGCGGGATTCAACTGTTTCAGTGAAAGCAATTGCAGTATCGCCATCAATTGAGATGTGATTGTCGTCGTAGAAGGCAATAAGTTTTCCAAGTCCCCAATGACCAGCAAGAGAGCATGCTTCATTTGAAATACCCTCCATTTGACATCCATCACCAAGTATTGCGTACCTAAAACAGAGTGAAACAACATCCTCGTTACAAGGTACGAAAACATAAATCCACAGTCCAATAATAAGAAATCAATGCATATTTGTTATTCTTACGTGTAGTGGTCAACAATCTCAGAATCAGGTTTGTTGTAACGAGCAGCTAAATGTTTTTCAGCAAGAGCCAATCCCACAGCATTAGCAATTCCTTGACCAAGAGGACCTGACGAAGCATAACCAAAGCAGAATAAATTCCCCATTCTATAAGACACTGGCAAGGTAAGAACATCTGACCAAGAAGTTAAACTAACCAGTGGTGACCTCAACACCAGGAGTCTCAAAGTTCTCGGGATGACCAGGAGTTCTGCTTCCCCATTGACGGAATGCCAACAAATCTTCCTCCTAGATCCAAAGAAAGGCACAATTGAACTTAAATAAGCACATCAAATGTGCATAAAAACTGCGATTCAGGGCAACATGTGAATTTAACGAAAATCATCTGAGCTTCTGGGTATTTACAAGTGGAACAGACTTCGTTTGTAAAAGTATGCAAAACAAATTAAAGAAAATAACCAAATCAATCGAATGCATCTACTCCTAGAACAACAACCAACGTTATTGTGCACAAATAGTCTGTAAGTGTTATCAACAACCGATAAGTGAAACAGAGAGAAATCTGTGGTATAGCAATATAGTGTCAATAACCAATTCATTATATACAAACATATCCATGCAGATCTTGTGCAAATTATATTCTTTCACCATGAGTTGCAACTTGAGTTATATGCATGATAAGTATCAAGATTGCATGTCACATAACACATCAACGTAAAGAAGGCTAAGCTAGGAAGAATTTGGAAAACCCAAAACCTTCAATGCACTTTCTTGGTGAGTATCTTTCATGAATGGCCTCAGTGAATTAATGAGATGCGGATGACAGGGTGAACTGAAAACACCCTACTGCAATTTCCCAAACACACTCAATTCCAGTCATACAAAAATGCGGGGTCTAGGATGCATTGGTGATTATAGATCTTCTAGGCCCTCAGAACATTAGGTGCTTACAGTTTAGATATAAACCAGCTGCTCATAACCAACTCAAGCTTGAGCTTATCGAGCAGAACATAAACACTTTACGTAGGTTCATGCTACACTTACACCACTCTAAACTAAAATATTACTTTAAGAGGATCAAGTGATAACCACATTTCTACAAAGTATTTGTAGTAAAAACAATGTCACTTAGATGATACAGAGTTAACAGAGCATATCACAAAGATTTATATGACTACCATAAGTATAAGTCAACTTCAGCTTGAAGAATAATTTAGGTAACTTGAGCTCAAATTCAATTGGAGATCAAATAATATATCGAGCTCATGCTTATTAAAGTTCATTCCGATTAGTCAGCTTATCTCAGCTTGCTCACTCTTTACTAGTAAGCATTAGATCCCATCATGCAATTTTTGGATCTAGATGTGTTTAAAATAGTCAACCAAGAACATGCAACAGTGTAAAAGCATAATAATCTCATTCTCAGCAAATTTCAACCTCTACGGAATCTAGGAAGATTTAAAGAGAATAAATACCTTGACGGAATCATATCCAGCGAGATGAAGCAAAGCATAGAGAAGCATACATCCATGACCAGCAGAAAGAACAAACCGATCTCTATTAAACCAATAAGGATTCTTCGGATTAAACCTCATGACCTCATCATAAAGTATATGACCAATAGGTGCACATCCCATGGGAAGACCCGGGTGACCCGAGTTCGCCTTCTCAACAGCATCAATCGCCAAAAATCGGATCGTGTTGACTGACTTCTCCAAGAGGATCGCGTCATCAGTTTTATCGATCGTTGTTGTTTTGAGTGAAGCTGAAATGAAGGATTTAGTATTGCGGAGAGATGTGAAAAGGCGATGTGATTTGAGAGGGGAGAATGTGAAACAGGAGGTGGAGATGGAGGAGGAAGGATGGTGGAGGTGGTGGGGAGAGGAGCGGGTGAGAAAAGCTTGGGAGAGAGTGAGGGAGGAGGTGGATGAAGCCATGGCGGCTCCAGTGAAAATGCCGGTGGTTGAATGAGAGAGAAATGGTTTAGTGTTCTATTTGGTGTGTGCGCGTGTGTGTATATATGAAGACGATGTAAGAAAAGATGGCGGGAGGTTGGAGGCGTGGAGTTGGTGGGTTGGTGGCTATGGGAATCTGTATTATACTACAATTTATGATATTTCATTTCTTCATTTGTGTGTGTCATCTTTAGGGTCATGTTAATCTTTTTTATATCGTTTCAATTTTATCGGATGTCTCCAAAAGGACATTCGTGATATTCCATTTGTCAAGCTTTGAAACATAGAATATGTTAAAAGAAATTGATGCACATGCCTCAAATTTTAAACATATCAAACATTTTTTTTAAATATATTATCCGCTCATTAACCTCGTCAAAACTCGCAAAATCACTTCATCGTGACAACGAAAAATTCCTCCAATTGCCACTTCATGATCTTTCACTGATGTGCATTAAATTTCATCATCATACATGGACACGGCTCCCAGGATTTGAAGGTAGCCCATGGATTAGAGCATGGCTCAAGGCATACATGAGCTTAAAGGTATGCTGAGGCGCCAGAGTCTCTGCTCAATAATGACTCGGTACATCAATAATGATGTCACATGCGTTGTAGTTTATTATCAAATCAACCTTGAATTTTTTGACATGTTGACGTGGGAATGAACAAATCATTGATTGACTTTCAAATAGAAGGTTCCCCAAGTCAAAATTATAAACTGTTTGATTATAAAATTTTCGTTTTGTAAATTATCTTTTAAGATATGAAAATGGCTTTTTGGCTAAACAAGGGGTTCAAATGCGTGGGGTGCTTGAACCAGATGGCTCTTAGTAGGAGATTGAGTTAACCTATTATCATATCCAATAAAACAAGTTTATAAGCAAAATATAAGCCGTGACAATTCAGTTCAGTGAAAACTGTTAAATCATATGGTACTTTAAGGATGAGAGATGCAAACATTTGATGTATGATAACACCATATTGACATATCATCTGTCAAAGTGTATGAATATAACATCACATATCACAGAATGTGGAGCACAAGACAAAAATGCTTACTACATCAGTTTAACTCTTTTGTAATCAGATGCTGAGTTTCTGATACCTCTTCTAGTGACAGTGTATGGAGCAGATGCAGATCGAAGAGATGGTGACTTGTCGATGTATCCATACCGTTCGTTCCCATTCCAGTATAATATGATCCGATTTGTACACGCATGCGACCAGCTATCACCTGTTCTTGACACCATATTAACAATTTACATGACAAGAAAAGGTATACATATATACGTATACATATATGCATATTGAAGAAGAAAACCACAAGGCATATATGGATGTACTAGGTGGATATAGATGTGATGCATCCAACACGCCTCTGTACATTCTTGCTATATATATATATGAAAGAAGCAAAAATAGTTTATATCATGTACATCCACTTGGTACAACGGTAACAATTGTAACTTAAAAAATTGAGATGAATTCATGTGAAACATGTTCAGTTACCTAGTGCAAGAGTCAATTGAAATGAACCTTCTGAATACTTGGTTGTAACCTGATTCAACAAAACAATCTGCACAAAAAAAGACGCTCAAGTTAATATTGCTAGAAAAAGGTCAAACCTAGTTGGCTGATCTGGTTGCATAGCCACCATTGATGAATGTATAAAACTATGTAACCGAGTAGGCTTTAGTTCAAGTGGAAAATGACTTGATAATGTCTTGAGAAGTCGTATATTAGGCCATATAAAACCCCCGAGTAAAAGTCAAACTCTACGAGCATTTCAAAGTTAGACTCCGGATATAGTCAGGCCGATTGTGGCTCCGCTATAAGCCCCTCAGGGATTAAATAAAAAAATGTATTCAAAGTAAGCCTTACTGCTAAGTTGTACTTTTTTGAAAGTTTCATCAGCTTCAAGGCCGTTTCACCAAGTAAACGAGTTCTAAGAGCCATATTGTCAAAATCTTGCCGGAAGTGAAATGTGATGCTGTCGATTATTACAACCTTAACCTGCGACAACACACAAATCCCTCAAATATGGTTATGCAATAGATTTATTGTATGCAGCATATTACCCTCATCTATGTATCTTTTTTACATTTTCAATTCAAATTTCCATGTGTTCATGAATCTTCATTGAAGGCACGAAATGCTCAGACCAATAAAAACATGACAGATAATAAAAATGGACTGAAAAGGTAAAAAAATATGCATAGATGAGGGGTGAAAATGTCAAGATAAGACATTGGGGATAGTAGTGCAAAAATCGTGAAATAAAAGGGGTCAGAAGTGTTTTTATCTCTAGATTTAACGTATGCCGAGCATTTCAAACCACGGAACAAAGGCGGTACCTACATCTTCATGCTCAGAGATGAACTTGTCCAAATAATTTATCACTGCAATTTGTTCAGTGTAGCTGCAGACACGGAAATAGAATATGTTGGCCAAGAAATCATTTGGCTGCATTTTCACCTCACTACACTTGGAGCTCTTTCTCAGGAAGCCAGCATACTCTTTCATGTCCTCAACGCATGCTTCCGCGATTTGTAAAACGCGTTCCACCATAAAGCTACCCTCTGTGTCTGGAACCACAAACAACATGAATTTCAACCAAATGTTTAATTAGGTAGCGCGAATTTCACTCATAGGCTTACCAATGTAAACGGCTTTGCCTTCTAGGCCACCATATTCAGCAGGTATTTGGACATTTACAGCAAGTTGTATTCTGCATTGTAATATTATTGATCACTTATGTAAATAAACAACAACGGAGCACGTAATAACATAAGGATATAAATATCAATACCCAAGTTGTGTTTTGCCAATTCCAGGTACTCCACCTGTAAGATAAAGAGCAAATTGATATATTCAAAATGAACTATAAATGCAATTTATATCATGTAAGCAGAGTTCTGATGGAAAATATGGCATGTTGTGCATTAGCTGACCAATTTCAGTGACTTCTTTGCATGTAATTCCTCCACCCAGAATGCCATCCAGATCCGAACAGGACGTGGTAATTCGTTTACATGATTCTTCCTCATGTAGCATATCCCAGGCAGACTGTGCCCCTACAAAAAACATGTAAATTAACGAAGAATCATAGCATTTTCAGCTCAATAAAACCATGATTTGAGCAACATCAGGCAAATTACGGTGTGAATATAGATCATCATTCATCAAGGAAGAAACAAAAATCGTTTAAATGCTCATTTAGCAGTACCATTTACAGTAGCAAGATGGCTTCCATTACTTCTCTCAATTCCGCCCCTTCTTGATGCAGCCTTAAGAATCCCAACCGCCTCATTCTCCGAAACACCCAAATCTATTCAACCAACAAAAATAAAAACAAGAAAACACATACATAAAATGAGAAATGTGACCAAAATAAAGTAAACCACCAGTTTGGAGGTGAAATTGAAAAGGGTAACATGAAAGAAGTGCCAACTTGTAAACCTACACCACATACAACATCTCTGCCCATCATTTTCGCAAACAGTGAGAACATACATTACTTTCTTTCAACAGATCTCCATTTCACAGATTCAAACACTGATTTTTTTTTATTTCTGCAGTTTCGATAATAACTAATTTTATTAACTATCTGAAGTGAAAAGAATCATAACGTGTCCACTTTAGATTATTTCTTTTTTTTTGTCCACTTTAGATTTTGAATGTCAGAAAAATGCATCAGAATGAGAATCTGTACAGCACATAAAAACAGAGCAAATGGATTTTGTAGCGTACACCTGACCTAGTGCTAATGTACATATTTTGTATCTGAAATGTCCAGAAATCTAGTGCAAATGATTTTAATCGATACTTCTTTTACAGATTTATAATTCTTTAACATTTCTTTGTGTTATCTAATGCAAATATTGTAACACTCGAGAAAAAGAAGGGGAAAGAAACAGCAGACCATAGAACAACCGGCAGCACATATGTGAACTTCGGGAAGAATAAAAAAAATACAGAGTAAATAGAGTGAAAGATGTACCTCGAGCAAGGGTGGAGGAGGAGACGGCGGAGAGGGAAGAAACAGAAGAGTAGCCGGCGGATATCAATTTCCCTCTGTGCGATGCCGATATCGGTAAGCTTCCCACTTCCATTTCTTCTTTTATGGCGGGAAGTTCATTTTCGATATGCGTTTATACTTTTCGCGTCTTCGCCTGTTTCCCGCCTCAAATTTTTTTTTTTTATATTTTTTTTAGAAGAACACAAAATAGTTTCGTAGTATTGGGCATCACACTAATTCTACTCGTGCATCACCCTACGTATATTGGAGCAGAACTGATTTTTTATAGGTCTTATTGTGAAAACCGATTTTTGAAAAATCGGTTCTTGCTCCAGGCCCTACGTTAATTCGGTTCTTGGCTACAGAACCGACTTTCACAAGATCGGTTGACTCCATAACCGATTTCACAAAGTCGGTTTTATTGTGGTTTACGAGTAGAAGATAATGTTGTGTCAAATGGTTTAGAACAATGTTGTGTCAAATGGTTATGCAATTTAATTGTGGTCGTATCATTTCTCTGTTTTAAACCCTTTAAAGTTAAAATTTATCCGAAGTATGGTGTTATTATCAATTCAATATGATGTCTATAACATAATTTATTTTATTTTATTTTTTGAATGAAGCCTAATCCAATTGTTTAGGATTGCAGCCTGACGGAGCCTAATATCCAAATTAGGCTAATTCAATTGGTAGTGATGTCAAAAGTATATTATAAAACTTTTAAAAAATTTATGTACGGTTAATAAAATGTTTTCCGGGACCTGACAGGGGCAGTTTCGCACTCGATGAGCTACCCCTTTGACGTGGGGCGGCCGGAATATATGGAGCTGATGCACTAGAGGAGGCGCAATGTTTGCATGTGCCATGATTGGAAGTGAAAAGTGACTGTTTGGTATGTGTGCAACGACTTCGACAGCCTGTGGAGGACATTACTGTTCAGGACTCTGCTTACTACCTAGTTTTACTTTTATCTCTTTTTTGTTTGTCCGCCGTACTGTCAATATACATGTGCACCTTCTATAAAAAAAATGAAGATTCTATCGGCACCCCAGTTTTTAATACCGGCACCCTTTAACTCCGGCACCACAATTTATTACTTTTAGCACCACAAGAATATTTTTATTATTTTCTTACTCCACACACCACAAAAATAATGACAAAATTACTTCTACCAACACAATTTTTCAGAAAATTCAATCGAGTTCTTTAAATGTTACGTTGTTATTGTTCCATGTCATCATATAATTATTAGTTGCTATGTCATCATTAAATTTTAATAGTGTGATATTGTGTTGTATTTATTGATATGACATCACTAAATTTTTAATAGTATGATGTATTGAATTTATTGAGACTATAACATCGTACATAATATTATTAAAATTGTGATATTATATTGTGTCATCATAGACAATGATATTATTTTGCCTTACATCATAAATGACTAATGTAACCAACATTGGGCTGAAATGTTGGGCTCAATGAACAGTAGTAAAAAAAAAAAAAAAAAAAAAAAAAAAAAAAAAAAAAAAAAGTGTCACCACCCTTATTTAGGACACATGGAAACGTTTAAACCCTTCCTTGTTCTAAGATTTCTAAGATAGGTAGATAAGAACTCGCATGTCTTTAGTTTACGTGTGTACGGTGTACCTACATGCAAGATAACATATTTCAGCAACTAAGGGCATTTGCAGAATGTAAGTCTATAACATAGATATCCAAATCATTCAGATATACTAAAAATCATATGCAACAAAATCTCTTCTTCAGATCTGTAACATAAAGATTCTCTAAATTCTACACTACATGTACGGCACAAGTTACTGGTTCTTTGTTCAAATTATACGGCGTATAGATTCTTCTGATGCATATTACACTAAATATAAGTATAAAAATTATGTAAAATACATCATAAAAAAAAAGATGTTGAGTTTGTAAGATAAAGAATAAGTTAAAAGAAACCGATGCAAGTGTCCTTAAGTGTCCTTATGAAAGGGTGCCCTGAATCATAGAGGTAAGGGATGGATGAACTCGAGCCCTTTTCATTGACCGGGCTTCGCTTTTTCCTTCTGTGTATTCCTCACCGAGTGGCCATCTTGGCCTCAAATCAAGCTGCCATTTGAATATATTTGTTTTTGTCAACAACTTTAACTTCATGAAAATGAAGAGAGAAAAAAAAAAAAGACAAACCAATGTATCTTCTGGTTCATTAGCAGGGGGTGGAGGGTCATATCTTCCCATTCTGAAATGTTCAATGCCAGTCCAAGCAACCATTACTCCTGTCATACACAGTCACCATTACTCTTTCAGACAAGGAAGACATGACGATGCACGGATACTCATGTTTGGTACCATGCCCCCGTATATGATATGTATCCCACACCAATATACTTACGATACATGTCTAGAGTGAACATGCAATTTCGTAATAGTTGGATATGGGGTTCAAATATGCATATCCCTAACCCCGGATAAGTGAAATGAAACAACTTCGCTGAAAATTAATGAAAAAAACTGTCCAACATGCAGAAAGAACTCCAGAGAATTGTGGCCGTCCAGTACTATGTACACAAAATCTTGTACAATTTACAGGTCATTCCCCATTGTAGATTTCAAACCTTACACGCTTAATGTGGGCAGTCAATTCTCGAGAAAAAGATTTAAATGCGTACCGTTATCAGTACAAAGGCTCGGGGGAGGGCAAACGAGTTGAAGGCCCTTCTTATTCACAACTAGATCAAGGCGAGCCCTAACATATTGATTCGAAGCTACGCCTCCTGAGACTACCTAAAAGAATCATAATATGAAGGATCAGTCCAAGATATGCCAACAGAAACAAGAATAAACTGCAAGAAAGAGACGGTACGCGCTATTATACGAGTATTGTTGGTTATAAGGGAAGAGATACGCGTATTGAGTTTATTTCATTTGACTTACCAAGAACTTTATTGAAGGTTCCATCTTCAATGCCCAATCAATTGCTCTATCACACTTATCCTCAAGATGTTGTACGGCAACACGCTGCACATAAATGACCAAAAGCAACCAATGGATATCTTGAAGGGAAAAAAAAAATGAATAGATGGTGAAAAAGAAAATTCAACCCTTGAGGTCAAGGGCGTGTATGAAGCATCCCCTCCAGTGGCGGATCTATAAAAATTTGTCACTGGGGCGGATCCATTTTTTTTTTTGTATATCCAACCACCAAACTTAATATCGGATATATTCAGTTAAAAAAATCACTAGGGGCGGCCGCCCTCAGCCTGGTGGGGGTTAGATCCCGCCCCTGATTCCTATCTATAAAGAATTCGGGAAAGGTCTTGCTGTTTAGACCTACATATCGCAGCCTCGCCTTATATTTCTATAAGAAGACATGCCGGGGGAAGGAAAATAGCCCCGGGTCTTCAACTCCTGGAGATGTTACCTGGAAAGAGGCAGCAATGTTCGCACGTGCAGATCTCTCTTCATTACTTGCCAAAGAAATGGGGATATCAGCATTTCTGCATGAAAACCAGAAAACATGAAAAGGAATACTCAAACTGCTGACAAAATATGTTTCTCTCTCTTCCTAAATCACATAATTGATACTAAAGGACAGGTTGAAAACTGATGAACGAAAACCAAAACTTTAACAACCAAGAATAAAGGATCTTATGCTCTAAATCCAGCTAGATAATAAATTACTGCAGAATCCTGAGAATACAGAAGCACAGAAGCCTATTCAAGGCAGGCATGCATTAAAAACTCGAAAGAAAAATCAAAAAGCATACATTTTATGTGATTCGATAGCCAGCCTCACTTGTGTCTTTAGCCCAGCATACGAAAAGTTGCAGTCTTTATGTTGTTTCATCGGTACCTGGCAAACAACTAGTTTTAACAAACCAAAAATTCTCTAAGAAACATCAAACTACTAATCGAATACATTCACAGAAGATACAAAACATTCCATGATCTGAAATTTTACTTTAAAGTTGACAGCTTTCTCGTCACCCTCTCGAGCCAGCTCCTCTACAGCAGGGCCACCGCTTTTCCTCATATCAAGACCAAGCCATTTAGCTGTCTTGTCGTATGCTTCTCCGATTGCATCGTCAACTGTGGTACCGAGCTGTACATAATTACCGAGATCGCGTGCAAGGATCAGAAGGTTATGTCCTCCTACAAAAACAAGTGGAAAGAAAACAATGTAAACAGCTCGGAGTTAATGACGGTATCCCAAAAGAAAGAAGGCATGCCACAACCATCCTCCTTGATTATTTGATAGGCTAAGCTCTTCGTGCAGATGCAGTAGTCCTGCTAATGTTTTTTTAAAATGCAATTATAAGATCTCAAGTTCTCAACTAGAGGCGTAAATGAGCCAAGCTAATCACGAGCAGTTCAGGGTTTGGCTGGTCAAAGGCTCGCTCACATAGGAATTTATCAAGCCAGAGCCGAACTCGAGCGATTTGTCAAAGAAAACGAGCCAAACTCGAGCATCCTAAAGCTTGAATCGAATGCTCATGAGCATAGTCGTACGTTTTTATACTATATCTAAAAATCACTTTTATTTCAAAAACAAACATTATGAAGATAAATAAAATATTAAAAATGCATTTTGGGTTTAGAACTTTTTCTTTTCAAGCTTAACGAGCTGTTTGAGCTCGAGTTTGAAAGTTCTTGAAAAAAATTCGAGCATATTCGAATCGAACTCCAGCATTACTAAAACTAATTCCAGCCGAGTTCGACGCGACGGTTTTAAGAGTATGCTCGACTCGATAACTAAATGCTTGGTTAAAATCGAATCATCTATACCCCTACTCTCAACCCCTTTTTGTTCCACCACCCTCCTCTTTCAGTGCAAAATAGGGGTGAAAAACGAAATAATCCCAGAGGGTTAGGTAATTCATGGAAAAAACCGTACCTGAGACAAGAAGGGTCAAAAAAGGAAATCGCAATTGCTTTTCCACTAGCCTGGGTAAGCAAAAAAGAAGCATAAAAAAGTTCTCAGTAAAAGACCAAAGAAAGAAATTCACTAATGGCATTCACCCGATAACCACAACAATCAAAATTTTCAAGCCTTGAAGTACATCTGCAGATATATTCGTCTAAACAAACAGTCACCAGAGGAAATAAACTACCGCAGCTAAAACAGTGACAGAGAAACAAAAATAACAATATCAATGCCAAGATTTAGCATCAGAAATTTGCGATCATTTTTCATTTAGCACAGAAACAAGCTTGAAGAAAGTTGTACATCTTACAAGCATGATTTAAGTCTTTAGAAGTTAAAATTTTACCTGGCAACCAAAGCATGTGCTTCCATGTGGTGTACCCCAACCATAGGCAGATTAAAGCAGCCGGCAATTTTTCGAGCCTTTTGCACACCAACTACATGAAAATTGTAGAAATACGGCAAAATAGATCTTTCTTTAACAAGTAAGCCATGAATATCTAAAGAACAAGCCAGAACTTTTATTATGTACGTAAATGTAAAAAGTACACTTCCTTTTTAACAGCTAAAGCTTTTAAGCAAGTTGGTAAAATATGATGATATCAGAGCATGAATTCCTAGGTTCAAACGTCACTACCCCCCCGTTTATTAAGAAAAAATACTAAAACTATTGTTGGCATCTTGACTCCGCTAGAACTAATGTTAGGTATGTTAACTTTGTTCTACCATGTCTGCTCTCATCGATGTGTTGGAAAGCCGACATGTGAGGGGGCGTGTTAGATATAAATGTATAAATTACAATCCTCCTCAACAACTTAAGTTTTCAGGTGAGTTGATAGAAACATAAGCAGGAGGTTGTTTCATATAAACACATTTTTCGCACCTAACTAGAACATTCACTAATCATAGTTTACAACAACTGACAGAGTATATCCTTTGACCACCAAGCCGGCTTTATACATATCCACAGAACCATTTGGCCAATGTAAAATGATGAATGTCCACCGATATCTAAAATCTGTGCCACTTAGAGGGGAAACTAATGTCCAGGTCCTACGAGAGTGTTCTCTTCCTAACAGCCCAAAGGCAACGAGTTCACAAGAAATCACCAGAGAATTCAAATAAAATCCTAAAAAGGCCTTAAAATGTCAAGTATGTGGAAAGACCCTCTTTCAGTGAGGAAGATGGATGTCTAATTAGTACTACAATAACTTGCTTCTTGCACTATTTCAAAAACTCATGCGTAGTCAATATACCTCAGAATTCACATAACCACAACCTAGGATGTGAAGAAAAACAGTAAGCTATAAGATAAGTTGATCGAAGACTAGATACATGTGGGTGAAGAGAGCGTAAGTTGAAAAGAAAAAGAAAAAGAAAAAAAAAGGTAATCTTAGATTACCACGTAGACAAAGGCTTAAACCAGGACCAACAGTGACAGCAACAGCAGAAAGATCCTTCTCTGTTAATTTAGCTCTATCTAGGGTCTCCTGCACCACCTGTAAAATTTGTTCAATCCGTAAATTTCAAATATATTTGCAATGGAAAAGGAAAAATGTAAGATAAGAAATACCACAGACGGAATGGCTCTGGAGTGCATATTCAAGCACAGTTATTCTAATGTGAAACATAATCATCATTTCACAACTAACATATACCCAGTGTTTCAAAAATAGAATAGAAAACAATAAAGCTTTATGAAACATAACCAAGCATAACCAAAACATGTATACTACACTCTAAGGAAGAAACATAATCAAATCATGTAAATGCCGTACCTGATCAATCACTTGCATGTGTGCTTCTTCCGCCATTTTTGGCGCAACTCCTCCATATCGAACCAGCAAATCTGCCTTTGTGAAATCAAAATGTCTCACTTTCCAAAGTAATACCAGATATTAATATTACACTACTAAGGGAACAATTAAGTTAAACTACATGATGCATTTACATTATCTGAACCCCGGTTTATCACAATAGACAAAACAACCTCTCTTTTTTTTTCTCCCCTTTTCCTTTTGGCATAATTACAAGCACTGGTTGCCCGTGCTTTAACTTTGTTACGTGGTTACAACCCGAACCTGGTTAACCAAAAATGTACTTAGTAAAAACCGGGTTGCAACGATGCCACTTTTAGCTCAACCCAGTGGTCCTCAAAACGGGTTGCAATGACACTGCATTTAGCTCAACCTAGTTGGCCTCAAAGCAGGTGTCAATGACACCGCTTTAAGCTCAACCCAGTTGTCCTCAAAACGGGTTGCAATGACACCGCTTTCAGCTAAACCCACTTGTCCTCAAAACCGTGTTAGATAAATAGAAGTCCGTATACGTGTACATGTGTTAAATCCAACTGTAGATTGAAAAATATAGCTAAATTACAAATGATTTGCAAATCTCAAAAACAAGTTAAAGTTATCCGTTTAAACAAATATCTACATTTGACATTCGATGCACCGTACAAACGCCAAACTAATCACAACTTGAACTAGCACTAGAAGCCATTTATATTTAACCGAATCGAGGAGATACTTTTTACCGGATTTACTAAATCAATTCAAGTAAAAGCCAACCCAATTTTCCAAGTAGCCAAAAAAAAAAAAAATTAAATAAATAAATCTTACCTGAGAAGACACTACTTGGCTAAGGATATCTCCATCACTGCTGACCTGAAATTGAACCAAAATAAATACACCATACAAACAAACAAACAAACAAACATAAAAATGCAGAATTTAAAGTAACAATTTAAACGCCCACTTCTCCAGCTTACAATAGCAGCGGCAGTATCATCACAGCTCGTTTCAATTCCCAAAACAATCAACCTATCATCTGGGTTCATTGGGATCTTCTTCAAGTGGGATTTTGGGGTGTGGGAATTCAAACAATAAAATCGACCCAAAAAACAGTTAATTGGCAAAGGGTGGAAATGATAATGTGCGGGTCTTTTTAAAAATCTCGAATTTTTGAAAAATTTAACAGGAATGCATAGAGGATGTTTACGAAGAAAGGTAAGGCGCGAAATAGTTGGAGCCAAAATAGCCATTTCACGCATGCTATGTCGGAGGACTTCCAGGCATATCTTGTAGTACGAGAAATACTTTTATCATCAGTAATTTTATGGCAGTCAAGGATTAAGCAATTGAATCATCATGTCATCAATTTGGAAGAACTATTGATTTTTAAATACAGAGACCATCAGAAATTCCTTAAATTCTATTAGTTTGACATCGGAAATTTTATGGTGGTCCTGGACCAAGTATGACTAAATCTAGAAAAACACACGGGACCTAACCGTGTAAAATATAAATATCATGCTTTTACAAATTTGCCCCTCTTTTAAGAAATCCTATTGGAGGACCAAGTATGACATGGTGGTTCTGGACCACCATAAAACTACTGGTTTGACACACCAACTGAGATTTGGTTCAAGTCCATAATAAAATTTGTGTACTTTTCTAAGCTTTTCGGTTAGGGTAGGTCATAATTATAGGTGTAAACGAACCGATCTAAATAAAATATTCAATTCTTGACTTGAATAATCATTTAAAACAATGATATTTGAACTTGGACCGAATTCGTTGAAGCATAAATAAAATGCTCGAGATCGTATTAATAAGTTTTATTTTTTACGCGAGTTTGACTCGATTATACTTTGTAAATCGAGCAAATACCTAACATCTGATACACTATACGGCAACCATGTGTGAAGAATTTCAAACTTTGTGGTAGAATTAAACTCCAGGTCAAAATATGGTATGAAATAAACAAGTTTTCGAGATTAAGTTATGCTCGGATGGTTTTGTTTTGAAACGTAAGGCTAGATTTATGTCTTTGTTGTTATAGTCATTACAGTCATAGTTAATCCAACACATGGGCACTACTAATGCATTCCTAAGTGGAAAGCTTAAGGAGATGTCTATATGCCACATGCCGGAGGTTTGTAAATCAAGCCAAACCCATGTATGTATTCAACCTGAACATAGCTCATTACGAGATACATCTATTCACATTTAAATAACTCCTCACCAAGATGCGTTCAAAGTTTATCTTTATCGGTAGAGATATATCTACTACATCTTTCTCAACAAAAAAAAAAAAAATATCTACTGTATCTTCCATAACATATTTTTATAGGCGAGTTCTATTGACATCAACTTTTTTTTTTCCATTTACTTTTTGGCACCACCAGACCACTTTTTGGCACCACGTTACGGGCGTCAGAGCTACTGACGATTTTTCTGCTCATAACGTCAGTGGATCTAACGTTTTACATCAATGACACATTTATAACTGTAAAATCGGTGTAACTGACGTTGGGATTAAAAATCAACGTCAGTGTCAGTGACGCTCGTACCGCAAACGGACGTCAGTTTCACCGACGTTATGCTGTTCAAAATAATAAAAATATTCATTGTGGTGCCGAAAGTAATTGTGATGCCGTGAATATTTTCATGATACCGATAAAGCCAACTTTTTATAACCATTAACTTTGTTGAGCCCCACATTAATCAATGAGTCTAGACACTAATCAAATACGAGATCCCATTTCTGCTCTTATACACGCTGCCACTATGGTAGCAGCGGGAATTTTTCTTGTAGCTCGGCTTCTTCCTCTTTTCATAGTTATACCCCCCATAATGAATTTAATCTCGTTGATAGCAATAATAACAGTCTTATTAGGAGCTACTTTAGCTCTTGCTCAAAAAGACATTAAGAGAGGTTTAGCATATTCCACAATGTCAGTAACCTGTATAGTGACAATTATACCATTGAATGGCAGTAGCTTACTCCTGATACCAATTGCTGAAAGAAAAATCTTGCCTGAAACAATTGAAAGATAGAACATGTAAGAAGCCGATTTAATTACTCGATTCCGAAGGTATTCGGTACGAAATCAAGAAGAAAGACAAGTTGTTTTGGTCTGAAACTACCTCGTCTTCACTAAATCTACCAGCATTGCATATTTTTTCGAAAAGTTCCCCACCTGCTGCATATTCCATCACTATGGCTAAGTGAGTTGGTGTTAAAAACACCTGAAAACAAACAAAAGTATATAACTTTTAAATACCAAACATGATCCGACCCCGAATTCGCAACCTCTCTGTTTTCTCTGATTTGAACATGTGTTCACAGTTTAGAGCCAAAGAACATCATAGTTTACAGCACCATCAATGATTAAAGATCGATTATTTCGGGGATCTGAATCGTCAAACCTCATGAATTTTGAGAGAGCGGGAGGGTGGAAGCATGTTTATGGGGTGTAAAAAAATAGCAGTTCATGACCCCAAAAAAAAGAGGAAAAAAAAGGACTGCAGTTCTTGTGTGATTTAACATGCAACTTCATACAGTATTTGATTTGAACTCCTCCTTATAAACAACTAATCCGGTAAAATGAAACAAAAACCCAAAATGAAATCATGATATACAAATCATCAAAACCTGAAAAGTGGGAGAACAAAAAAGATAATATTAGTGTATTAATTACCTCTTTAAATCTAACTATATTGGGGTGTTTCAAGAACCTGTGGTTCATGATCTCCCTCTGAACATTGTCATCAATCTGTAACCCAAGAAAAAAACAAAAAACAAAAAGGACATCAAAATGAATATGATGTTAAATTCAGTCAAAAGAAAAAAGAAGCAAAAAAGCATAAAAAAGGCAAAACCTTGAGGCCACTTTCAATATATTTGACAGCATACAGCTCACCAGTCCACAAATCCTTAACCAGCTTGGCTACTCCAAAGTGACGAGAACCAGTTGTCGGCTTTTTAGATTCCTATTTAGTAATACACCACAAATAAAAAGACAAAAGTAGACTGAATGAACCTTTTTTCTTACAGGGAAACTGGGAATCTGAAAGAACTTAAACAAAAACAAAGCTATACAAAATTTCTCACCTTAAGCACAGTCTTAGGGTCTTCAATAGCTACTGTAGGAGTTCAATTGGGATGAGCGAGCAAAGTATTTATCTCTTTACTATACTCCATAAAATAACGCCAGCTATGTAATGAGAACACATAATTGTATTATCATTATGGCAGTATGGCTATAAAATAGAAGCTGGAAAATAAGATCACAAAAGAAAATAAATGGAAAATGCAATTTCTTTTTACCATTCAGTTTAAAGGCACCATTTTTTACAAAGTAGCAACTGAACTCTTCCGCCTTTGAAGAAGAGCGAAAGGAGCAACGGAGCCATAGGGAATGAGAGTTCCCAGAACAAGGAGTTGTTGCATCAACAAAATTTGTACCCTCAGTAGCATTAGCAGGAACAACAGTACCAGTATAGTTACCATCCACATTAGATACTGCAACATTGCTCTTGACAATAACAGCATCCAAACCAATACCCACAGTAGGGGTAGTAACCTGTTGAACAACAAAATCCACAGATGCAAAGGCCTCATTTATATATCTTAGTTTGGGAGAGACTACATCTCGGGTAAAAACGAGATATTGCAGTAAACAATAAGCTATGCTTCATAAAAAGCTGAGCAGACTTGGAGTACACGAGATGCTGCGGCGGTGATTTTCTCATAATCATTCTTTGCAAACGCACTCGCCAGAATGGCCTGATAAATGAAACCAAATACAAAGATGAGAGGTAAAAAAAAGTGTGAAAGATGAAATATTGAGGATAGAAGTGCAAAGACTGTGAAACGAATGGGGACCAAAAGTGTCATTATCCCAATATAAAAATTAAAAAAGAAAGTGATGAGCCTCACTTGTCCAGACACGGCCAATTCGTCAGCAAGCAAAGAAGTTGCCAATCAAACCTGCAGGCAAATCTGGAAAGCAGCCATGGATGTTGTTCCAAGCCTTGCAGCCAATGAAGCTGCTAATGTCACACACGACGTTGAAGCAATCACCTTAAATAATAGAAGAGAACCTGGTGCCAAATGTAAAGATGTAATGAACTGTGACAACCTTAAAGGAAACAAAATGTTAAGACTATACAGAGCACATACGGACCACAAAAAACATTTGATTCTACTTACCATTATTAAGAAACCGACCAAATTGTAGTCCTTTCAGACTTGGAGGTAAAAGAAACAGTTGTTGCATTAGTTTCCATAAAAGTATGATGGAAATAACGTACCTACGAATATTTACGAATCAAATTGACAGTGAAGAGAGAAAACAAAAAGAGCATGGAATTCAGCAGATAATAATGCTATAAGAGAGAAAAAAAATTAATATACACAAAACTTACTGACAAGTAATATGGGCTATGGCTGCATCAGTAATACCCAACCGGAATACGAATATTAAGAGGGGATCCAAAACTATGTTCAGAGCATCGCCAATCACTACATTGCCAAGTGAAATGAAGTGAATATGAAACTCTGACAAAAAATAAAAGAACACTGAAATAAGTTGCAAGGAATGAGTTCTGACCAGATGCATAGAGAGGCGTTTTCGTGTCCTTAAATCCACGAAAGATACCTTGCATGGCTAAGGGAAGGAGAACAGCTGGAGAACCGAGTGACCTCACTGTCAAGTATTTCTCAGCTGGGCTTAACATAGGTGAACCCTACAAAGACAAAGGGTCACTGTCCCATTAGAGGATAACCGATAGCAAGAAGAGATATTTCAAGAAATCAATAAAAATAACTGATGAACTTACAGATATTATACCCATGTATCTCAGCAAAGGTTTTGCAGCAAAAATGAGGAGTACAGCTTGGATAAAACCAAGCACACCACCAATGATCAGTTCTAATGAAGCAGATGAATTATATCTAATATTGTTATCCCCACCTTCCACTTCTGAGTCACTATCTGTAAATCGAGCCGACTCACTTCTTAAATCTAGTCAAAACCAACAGAGCATAGTGAACAACGTAGTTCGAAGCACAAGAAACATTAGCACAAAGAAGTATGGTGAACTGCAAATGTCTAATGTCATGAAAGCAAGAATCTTTATACCAGTTTTTGGGAGAAGTTCTTCCTTTTTTGCACCTTCAACGAATCGATCTTCAACAACAACTTCGATTGTGTCTAATTCAATACCGACAGTTTTGGAAGCAGCGTCTTCTTCAGCAGCAAAAGAAGTTGTGACACTAACAACCAAATAACACTATCAATACCAAGCACAAGCATCCTAATTAACCACCAAAAAGAAGGCCACGAAGGTGAAGAAAAAAGAAGGAAATACCTGCAATTGAATATCATGAGGCTTGAATCCAAAACATAAGCTGAAATTGAACCCCACGAAGCACATGCTGACAATAGAATTCTCAGAGAAGTACCCAAGAGGACATATGCAAACCCAAAAAAGCCAGGAAATAATCAACATGCATTTCCGATAAACCATAGAAATAATCTCAGAAATTGAACTGAAAAACAGATATTGTTGTGCATATATATATATATATATATATTAATAATATGGTATATATATATGGTATATATATATATATATATATGGTATATATATATGTATATATATATATATATATGGTATATTAATAATGATACAGACACAATCGTTGTGCACAACGAATGCTATAATGTGTATATACATCGTTGATAATGATAAATATAATAATAATCAATGATTATACACTAAGAATCAACGGAACATATACATATTATAACATTCATTGTGTCACACCGATTGTATCCATAACAATTCCTGATTACCCTATACCTTTACAAGTCTTCAACGTTCACAAGCCAACTTTGCTTTAGACTTACACTAAAATAGCTGGACAAGAAAAAAGCTTGAAAATTTAATGAAATTACTTTAGTAGGTTCTTCCGGTACCTTTTCTTGAGTATTATTTTTTTAATTTTTACACACCATACAATTACTTTACACACCACATATTATTTTTTTTTTTTTAATATATTACGTTCAAGCCCATCAGAAATACATATTCTACCCTTTCACTCAATCAATTAAACAAAACATTCCCCATTTTGCCCTATCTTCCTCCGTCTTCCTCCTTCGTCAAAGAAAAAAAAATTCAGAAGATTGCAGAGCTAAGAAAATCGCAGCTCCTTCCTGACGGAAAATTCGGGCTCCTCTCCCCCACCATAAGAAAATCGCAGCTCCTCTCCCACGAAAATCACAGCTCCAAGCACCTGTAGCAGGAGATTAGCAAAAATTTTTTTGAAAAAGGGGTCGATTCAAGGGAGAAAGGGGATGGGTTTAGCACGCGCATTTTTGTTTTGAAAAAGGACCGATTCAAGGGAGAAAGGGGGATGGGAGGATTTATGGTAGGAAATGGTGGGAGGTGTTAATGGGTGGTGAAAGGGGAGAAGAAGATGGTGGTGGAGATGAATGGTGTTGGTGGAAGGGATGAAGGAGATGGTGGTTGATTTGGTTTTATTATTAGTCAAGGAGATTGCAAACTGAAGACGACGATCAACTGAAACAAGTAGTACCAAAAGCAACTGAAGACGACGATCTCGATCCTTGCCATAGAGTTTAAGCTCGTAAGTCTTATTAACCGCGGCATTGTTTGCAATCTCCTGCACAGCTGACATCTCCTCTGTTCATTAGATCCAGTCCATTGTAAGTGGTAGACGGTAGATCATACTCATTTTTTTATGCATTCAGTTCTTAACAAGGTTTTTATTTAATGTTTCTGACGATGTCTTTACTTATATTCTATTCTGCTAGAAGCATCTGAACGACGAGCGATTTGTTCATACAAGAACTGAAATATAGGTTCTCAAAAAAAGAACTGAAATATAAGCCATTCTTCTCCCCCGCTCACAAGATCCATTCTTTTGTAAGTCGTCGTCGATTATACACATTTTTATGCATTCAATTTCTATGTATATTTTTTAGTTGTTTTCTGTCAAAGCCAACGAACAGTATGGCTTTGATTTATTTTCGGTGAAGGTTTTGTGATCAAAATCGGGGGATCTAGCATTTCCGTTTTTAGTTTGCGTTTCTATGAATGAATCACATACCCGAAAAAAATATTCCTTCAGCTATGTTATTTATTTATCGATAAATAAACGCATTATTCACTTATCGATAAATGAATATTTATTTATTTAGATGGTATTTTTACATTTTTTTTTTTTATTTTTTCTTATTATTAGTATTTATACATTTAATGTGCAAATGTACCTAAAGCTTAATGGTAAATTTTTTTTATGAAAAACTTAATTACATTCATTTTCTTTAGGCTCTAGATTATGTCTGGAATACTTAAAGTCTAAGAAAATATATTTAATATACACTACAAACTATATATAGTTCTAAAATCTTAGTTCGATAAAGAATCCATATTAGTGTATCTTTCTTAATCCTCAATTTAATGACTTCTTATTGGTAGTCAAAAACTATAACAAAAACAAACAACTTTAAATGCTTTTTTTTTTTAAGAAGAAATCACTTCTTATATGAACATTTTTTATTGGATGAAATATTTTCGTTTATTTTATATATATATATATAAAATTTAATGATTATTCATTTATGTTTACATGCGGATTTGAAGGGACTAATTTTTTTTTATTCGATAATGCATTTAGCGACGTTATTCATTTAGCTCCTTTGCCCAATTCAGGACCGGAGAAATTTTTTTATTTGGCGAGGTTATTCATTTATCGAACATTCATTTATCGAGGTTACACTGTATTAGTATTGAGATGTTGTCAAGAGCTACAGTAGAGCTAATTAAGTGGGTAAAAGTGTGTTGTGTCACTCGTTATGGTACTTGCATCCCTAAAAAATACTGAAGAAAAGAAAAGAGGACAAATGCTTAATATACTAAAATAGATGTATTAAAATTGCACTGTTTTACTAACCTAGTGATGCGTATTGGAAGATGATACTGTTGTTGAATTATAGTTGCATTACCGGATCACTTCTATTGTGTCTACATTGTTTTGGTATCTTTGTTAATGTATTGTTAGATCATAAGAAGTCACTGAAAAGTGAATCTACATTTTGACAGGAATTTTGAGGAAGACGAGCATCGATTCATTCGATAGAGCAACAACATCTTTGGAGGAGACAGCATGACTTAAACTGGAACAAATCAATACGGAAATTATGGAAGCTCAAACAAAATCTAAGGTAACCATGTAGTGGACACCAAAGTGATAATAAAAGCATACAACCATTAGAAAATATGATCCCGAATCTGGCTAAACCAAGGCACATCCAAACCAATGTGTCCCAAAACATAGTGTCAACATACAGAAGCACAATATTCTAACACAAGGTTCACAAAGCGACCTAGCCAGAAACAAAAGATAACAGCCTATCCAGGAAAACATCAAAATAATTTCGAGCAAGAGATTGCATCAGACAGGTCTAATAACGTGTAGGAGATTGTGCAGGATATCGAATGTTCCTATCATGCTAGTATTGAGCGTATTCCTACCCTAAGGTTCGAAAGTACATATGATAAGGATCTACCAAGCTTCTCCTCAAAAACCTATTGGCGGAAAGTGTAAAGTGTTGTTCCTCCTCGCCGCCTTTTTCTTCTTGCACATTGCCCTCATCAATTTCTCCTTGTAGCACCAACTACTCTACCAACGCGATAAACATCCTCAATAGTGTATTTTGCATGTTTTCTCAGCTGCAAGCTGTCAAGATAAAATTGTTGATGCAAATAGGTTTAATTCAAATTTGATTAATTGACTAGTAAAATAAATTTTATCTCTATTACCTTGGCTACCGACTCACGCGAATATATTAAAAACAGATAGTGGTGAAATATTTCATCCATTACATCCTCTATCCCCTTTGAAGAGAAACATATTGTCATACCCTCACCATACCGCCGTACAACACGATTGATAGATTCTCACCCCAACTCCACTACCCTTTCATGAATGATAAGATTCTGCAAGAAAATTCAATTACGAATTATACATATTGGCAATTAAAATAAATAGTACATCTAAATAGTTCTATATACTTGAAGTGGACGAGGGATGTATATTGCCACCTTCACGTTGTCTCTCTGCATTGTATGTTGTTCAGAAATTCATTAATCCATTGTGCAAACGTTACCTACAGAGCACGCCTTCGTGGGATGTGGAATCCAACATGGATAGGTACGCTAGGCTTGATACCAAAACTCGTAACGATAACCACTATATTCTCACTTAGTAAGTGCTCGAGTGTTAATCGTTGTAGCCTGTGAACTACACCCGTTTACGACTTTGGTATCAAGTCTAGCGTACCTATGTATGCAACACATTTGTTGCAAATTCACGTTGGATTCCACATTCCATGAAGACGTTCTCTGTATGTAACATTTGCATATGGGATGAATGAACCTCTGAACAACATACATTGCAGAGACAGCGTGAAGGTGACAATATACATCCTCGTCCACTTCAGGTGTATAGAACTATTTAGATGTACTCTTTATTTTATTTGCCAAATTCGTAATTGAATTTTGTTGTATTATCTTATCATTCATGAAAGGGTAGTAGAGTTGGGGTGGGATTTTGTCAATCGTGTTGTATGGCGGTATGGTGAGACTATGACAATATGTTTCTCTTTAAAGGCGATAGAGGATGTAATGGATGAAATGTTTCACCGCTACCTGAGAAAACTATTTTTTAAGATATTCGCGTGAATCGGTAGCCAAGGTAATAGATAGAAAATTTATTTTCCTAGTCAATTAATCAAATTTAAATTAAACCTATTTGCATCAACAATTCAAAATATGTAAAATGCATGATTGAGGAGGTTTATTGCGTTGGTAGAGGAATTTGTGCTACAAGGAGAAATTGATGAGGGCAATGTGCAAGAAGAAGAAGGGGCGAGGTGGCACAAGACTTTACACTTGCCGCCAATAGGTTTTTTAGGAGAAGCTTGGTAGATCCTTATCGTATGTACTCTCGAACCTTAGGGTGGGAATACGCTCAAGAGGCATGATAGGAACATTCGATATCCTGCACAATCTCCTACACGTTATTAGACCTGTCTGATGCAATCTCTTGCTTGAAATGGCTTTGATGTTTTCCAGTTTTTATCTTTTGGATAGACTGTTATCTTTTGTTTCTAGCTAGGTCTTTTTGTGAACCCTTGTGTTAGAACTTAGAATAAGCATCTTTTGTGTGCTACTGTATGTTGACACTATTTTGAGATGGTTTGGAACACATCGGTTTGGATGTGCCTATGCTTTTATTATCACTGTTGAGAAAATTAACATAGTAAAATAAACTGAGATCATCAACTTGTGATCTCTCCACCCTTTGTTATTCATATATATAGTAAACAATAACACAACTCCTAACCCTATTGGGCTCATCTTTTCCCTTATTCCAAGACACATAAGTCGGCCCAAACACTTTACCCTAGCCGACTTACACACACATCACAATACCACAAATACCCTTATTAATACTACGTCACTTTAACACTCCCCCTCAAGTTGGCGCATATATGTCATGCATGCCTAACTTGTTACAAACAGTCCCCAAGCGATTCCCAAATAAAGCTTTAGTAAACACATCAGCTAGTTGTTCTTCTGACCGAACAAATGGTGTGCAAATCTCTTCACGAACGATCTTCTCTCGAATGAAATGGCAATCTACTTCGATGTGTTTGGTCCTCTCATGGAACACCGATTAGGCGCAATATACAATGCCGCTTGATTATCACAATGAAGGGGAATTGGCATATCAACTTTAACTCCGATTTCTTCTAGGAAATACCTCATCCACGTCAACTCACTACATGTGTGAGCCATTGCTCTATATTCTGCTTCCGCACTCGATCGTGCAACCACAGTTTGTTTCTTACTCTTCCAACTCACTAGGTTTCCTCCAAGGAAGCATACAATGCCCGTAGTAGACTTCCCGTCGATGGCGAACCGAACCCAATCAAGATCTCAATAGCCTTCAACCCGCAAATGGCCATTCGGTCTCGAACATTACCCCACGGCCTGGGGGCCTTCTTTAAGAATCTTAGTATTCGGATCACCGTATCCCAACGTGGTACCCTTGGTGACTCCAAAAAGCGATCGACCGTACTCACACAAGATACGATATATCGGGTCTTGTGATAGTCAAGTAGTTGAGTTTGCCCACAAGACGCCTATACTTCCCTGGGTCCGCCAACAGCTTCTCACTGCATCTTTTAACAACTTCACATTCGGATCCATTGGGGTATCAACGGGACGTCCCCGAGTAATCCAGTCTCTGTAATAAATCAAGTACATATTTTCTCGACTCAAGAATGTGCCTCTCGTGATCTAGCAACCTCTATGCCAAGGAAATACCGGAGTTTCCTAGATCTTTGGTCTCAAACCGCTGCCTGAAAATCGCTTCAACTTATCTATGCCCGCACGATCACTCCTCGTAATAACAATGTCATCTACGTAGACAACCAAAAATATATAACCGTGCTCGGTATGCATGTGGAATCTTGAGTGATCTGCTTGACAACGCTTCAAACCAAACGATCTTACCACATCCGAAAATTTACGAACCATGCCCGTGGGATCGCTTAAGGCCATACAGAAGGCCTTTCGCAAACTTACACACCAGACGTTTCTCCCCGAGCAACAAACCCGGAGGTTGCTCCATGAAAATATCCTCCTCGCAAGTCTCCGTTGAGAAAGGCATTCTTGATGTCAAGTCAAACAACGGCCAATGATTGTTAGTAGCAATAGAAATCAAAATACGAATAGAGGCATTTTGGCAACCGGAGAGAAAGTCTCTCATAATCGACCCCTATAGACTTGGGTGTATCCTTTGCTACCGATCGGCCTTCAACCGATCCACAGATCCATCGGGAAGAAACTTTACGGTATATACCCATTTGCATCCAACAATATGTGCATTAGGTGGGGGAAGCACCAAGTCCCACGTACCATTAGTATGAAGGGCATCAACCTCATCTACCATGGCTTGTCTCCATCCAGGGTGACTAAGGGCTTCCTGCACAGTTTTGGGAACATTTGTACTGGACAAATGGGTGAGAAAACAAGAGTAACTGGGGGACAGACGATCATAGGATACAACATTACCAATGGGATGCTGGGTGACACATGTTCGGGTTGCTTTCCGTTGGGCAATAGGACGCGGATCAGGAGGCTCCATATGAAGAGTTGACGAGGACGAGTCATTAGCTCTGGATCGCTTGCGTACATAGGTCTGAACGATTGGTGGGCGAAGATCTGGCGGATCAGACTCAACAGAGTCGACAACCGGTAAAGGACACTCGGGGTTGGCACTAATGGAGTTGTTAGGAACCGGGTCAAGGAAGGTCGTGTCGGTTAAACGATCGGTATAGTATGGCATGGACTCATCAAAGGTGACATCGGCAGAGACAAACGACTTACGGAGAATGGGACTATAGCAGCGGTAACCTTTCTGAGTTCGAGAATAACCAAGGAAGACACATTTTGTGGCACGAGGATCGAACTTGTCATGACCTGGACCAAGGTTCTGAACATAGCAGACACAACCAAAGACTTTAGGAGGAACAGTAAACGGTGTTTTCTGAGGGAACAAGATGGAGAAGGGAGATTTACCTTGTAAGGTCTTGGTAGGCATTCGATTAATTAGGTAACATGCAGTCAAAATGGCATCACCCCAAAGGTATTTTGGAACATTCATATGTATCATAAGAGTACGAGCAACATCAGTGAGGTGGCGGTTTTTACGTTCCGCCACCCCATTCTGTTGGGGTGTATAAGGACACGAGGTTTGGTGAATGATACCATTTTGAGCCAAGTAGTTTGACAGGCCAACAAGGTCACTTTGATATTCGCGTGCATTATCGTAACGGACGAGAATATTACTTGTAAATTGGGTTTCGACTTCTTTACGGAACAAATGAAAACAAGAAACGAGTTCAGTTCTAGATTTCATCAAGAAAACCCACGTCATACGGGAATGATCATCAATAAACGTAACAAAATAACGAAATTTATTAGACGGAATATAAAACGGACCCCAAATATCCGAATGAACAAGTTCAAACATAGACTCCCTACGAGTACTACTCCTTTTAAAGGAGGAGCGACAATGCTTACTTATTTGACACGTTTCACAAGGTAAAGACTCCAAAGACCCTAAAGTTTCGACTTGCTGTTTGAGAATGGCTAGAGACGGATGGCCAAGACGACTGTGCCATTCCATCGGAGAAACATCGGTGTGAAGACCAACGGATGGGATTTCGTCAAAGAGATAGAGGCCGTTTTGCTCATGACCCGTACCAATCGTCCTCTTCGTATGAAGATCCTGCACAACACAACAATTAGGCAAAAAGGTTATAGAGCAATTAAGATCTTTGGTAAGTTTACTCACTGATAATAGACTAAATGGGAATTCAGGGATGTGCAATGTGTGTGGAAGACTAATTGCGGGAGTAATGTTTGTGGTGCCAATCCCACTGACTTTGGCCGAACCACCATTAGCCAGTGTGACTGATTTGTGAGTTAGTGGAGTGTAATCGTGCAAAAGTTTAAACAAACCGGTCATGTGCTCGGTAGCTCCGGAATCGATGATCCATGGGTTTCTTTTAGACGAAAGGAGACATGTTGGCGGCTGTGGGGATTGGACAAGACTAGCCATGGAGGACGAGGTTTCTGCCTTACCATTCTGCCGGTACTCTTCCGTATTCGGTCTTTGTTCGGCCTCCATCATCTTGATTCTGGGTCATGTCATGGCTTGAGTCGGGTTACCTGCTGGGCTGCCATGAAGATCCCAACAATTGTCAACCGTATGATTATTTCACCACAATGCTCACATCGGACGGATCCACGGCCCGATCGCCACCTCGGTTGCTCCCGCCACCGCGAGTTCCTACCCGCTTGGCCACCCCACGGTATGATGAATTTCTGCATAATTCGACTTCCGGCCAACATGGCTGATTTTTCTTCATTGACCTCCTGTGTTTCCTGTTTTCGCCACGACCATCCATGAAGCTCTCTGAAGCCGAGAGAACTTCCGGAAGTGTGGGAAGGCCGTTGCCGCCAAGAATCTGGGCACGAGCAGGTTCATATTCGGGTTTAAGGCCGACAAGAACCGAATAACATCCATATCTGTTCGTTGCTTCTCCATTTTTTCTACATCATCGGTCAATGGTTGATAGAGATTTCTCTCCTCACACACACTCATTATCTGTGAATAATACTCCTCCAAACTCAGTTGACCTTGCTCCAATTGGAAGTACTGCTTGCACATGTCGTAGATCCGAGTAAGATTTTCCGAACCAGTACATCTGTTGCAACCCGAGCCCACATAGCCTTGGCTGTTTTGATATCTGACAAGGTTGAGCTAATATCTTTGCTCAATCTTTGTTCAAAAGTAGGGACATAATCTGCGCATCATCTTGCTTCCATGATGCAAACCCGTGGATCATTGGCTTCGGCCTTATCCTGAAGTAGATGGTGATCTAAACCTCTTCCTGTGAGGAAAATTTCGACAGAACGGGACCACAACGTGTAGTTTTTCCCGTTTAATTTGACTGATGTGATTGCCGGAAGGGACACCGCCGGCGAGAACAAACTAGAGCTGGAATTGGCCAAGACATTGGAGTTTTCTCCCTTGGCCGCCATGATGATACTGGAGTTTTTTTTTTTTTTTTTTTTTTTTTTTTTTTTTTTGAAAACTAGGGTTTAGGAGAGATTAGGGTGGATTTGGTTGAGAAGAAAAGAGTGTTTAGTCTCTGATACCATGTTGAGAAAATTAACATAGTAAAATAAACTGAGATCATCAACTTGTGATCTCTCCACCCTTTGTTATTCATATATATAGTAAACAATAACACAACTCCTAACCCTATTGGGCTCATCTTTTCCCTTATTCCAAGACACATAAGTCGGCCCAAACACTTTACCCTAGCCGACTTACACACACATCACAATACCACAAATACCCTTATTAATACTACGTCACTTTAACAATCACTTTGGTGTCCACTACATGGCAACTTTAGATTCTGTTTGAGAATCCATAATCCCCTTCTCGATTTGGTGCACATGCACATATGTCATCTGATGCAACAAGTAGAATCCCCCCTGTGATTCATCAAACAGTCAATCCGAAGAGGAAGACATGGATGTTCCAGAAATAGTAGAAGTAATCCTTGAGGTGCTGGTCTCAGGACTAAGAGACACGGTAAGGTTGGATGTTTGAATTCTTATAAGCTATTTTAGGTCTTTTATGCTGGTTCTTGGATTGAGCATTATGAATCTTGACTCTGGCAATTAATTAGGACAGAAAATTGTGTTGTTTTCTTTCCGTTGCTTGTCAAGCTTTTGATTTTCACGCTTTAATGCCTATGTTTCATTAGAGGATTTCATTACTCTGCTGAATACAGGTCATACTTATAGCTACTGTTAACTAGCTTTCATCATAAATCATTTTCTAAATTTTGGTTGGTTTGCAAATTTGACTTGCACTTGGTAATTTAGGACACCGTTGTACGTTGGTCTGCTGCAAAAGGTATTGGCCGCATCACCTCACGCTTGACCCACTCTCTTGCGGATGAGATCCTTTCACTGGAGCTTTCATAGTCGAATCGAACTCCAGCATTACTAAAACTAATTCCAGCCGAGTTCGACGCGACGGTTTTAAGAGTATGCTCGACTCGATAACTAAATGCTTGGTTAAAATCGATTTATCGATACCCCTATTCTCAACCCCTTTTCGTTCCACCACCCTCCTCTTTCAGTGCAAAATAGGGGTGAAAAACGATATAATCCCAGAGGGTTAGGTAATTCATGGAAAAAACCGTACCTGAGACAAGAAGGGTCAAAAAAGGAAATCGCAATTGCTTTTCCACTAGCCTGGGTAAGCAAAAAAGAAGCATAAAAAAGTTCTCAGTAAAAGACCAAAGAAAGAAATTCACTAATGGCATTCGCCCAATAACCACAACAATCAAAATTTTCAAGCCTTGAAGTACATCTGCAGATATATTCGTCTAAACAAACAGTCACCAGAGGAAATAAACTACCGCAGCTAAAACAGTGACAGAGAAACAAAAATAACAATATCAATGCCAAGATTTAGCATCAGAAATTTGCGATCATTTTTCATTTAGCACAGAAACAAGCTTGAAGAAAGTTGTACATCTTACAAGCATGATTTAAGTCCTTAGAAGTTAAAATTTTACCTGGCAACCAAAGCATGTGCTTCCATGTGGTGTACCCCAACCATAGGCAGATTAAAGCAACCGGCAATTTTTCGAGCCTTTTGCACACCAACTACATGAAAATTATAGAAATACGGCAAAATAGATCTCTCTTTAACAAGTAAGCCATGAATATCTAAAGAACAAGCCAGAACTTTTATTATGTACGTAAATGTAAAAAGTACACTTCCTTTTTAACAGCTAAAGCTTTTAAGCAAGTTGGTAAAATATGATGATATCAGAGCATGAATTCCTAGGTTCAAACGTCACTACCCCCCGTTTATTAAGAAAAAAGACTAAAACTATTGTTGGCATCTTGATTCTTGACTCCGCTAGAACTAATGTTAGGTATGTTAACTTTGTTCTACCATGTCTGCTCTCGTCGATGTGTTGGAAAGCCGACATGTGAGGGGGCGTGTTAGATATAAATGTATAAATTACAATCCTCCTTAACAACTTAAGTTTTCAGATGAGTTGATAGAAACATAAGCAGGAGGTTGTTTCATATAAACACATTTTTCGCACCTAACTAGAACATTCACTAATCATAGTTTACAACAACCGACAGTGTATATATCCTTTGACCACCAAGCCGGCTTTATACGTATCCCAGAACCAGTTGGCCAATGTAAAATGATGAATGTCCACCGATATCTAAAATCTGTGCCACTTAGAGGGGAAACTAATGTCCAGGTCCTACGAGAGTGTTCTCTTCCTAACAGCCCAAAGGCAACGAGTTCACAAGAAATCACCAGAGAATTCAAATAAAATCCTAAGAAGGCCGTAAAATGTCAAGTATGTGGAAAGGCACTCTTTCAGTGAGGAAGATGGATGTCTAATTAGTACTACAATAACTTGCTTCTTGCACAATTTCAAAAACTCATGCGTAGTCAATACCTCAGAATTCACATAACCACAACCTAGGATGTGAAAAAAAACAGTAAGCTATAAGATAAGTAGATCGAAGACTAGATACATGTGGGTGAAGAGAGCGTAAGTTGAAAAGAAAAAGAAAAAGAAAAAAAAGAAGGTAATCTTAGATTACCACGTAGACAAAGGCTTAAACCAGGACCAATAGTGACAGCAACAGCAGAAAGATCCTTCTCTGTTAATTTAGCTCTATCTAGGGTCTCCTGCACCACCTGTAAAATTTGTTCAATCCGTAAATTACAAATATATTTGCAATGGAAAAGGAAAAATGCAAGATAAGAAATACCACAGATGGAATGGCTCTGGAATAGTGCATATTCAAGCACAGTTATTCTAATGTGAAACATAATCATCATTTCACAACTAACATATACCCAGTGTTTCAAAAATAGAATAGAAAACAATAAAGCTTTATGAAACATAACCAATCATAACCAAAATACTACACTCTAAGGAAGAAACATAATCAAATCATGTAAATGCCGTACCTGATCAATCACTTGCATGTGTATTTCTTCCGCCATTTTTGGCGCAACTCCTCCATATCGAACCAGCAAATCTGCCTTTGTGAAATCAAAATGTCTCACTTTCCAAAGTAATACCAGATATTAATATTACACTACTAAGGGAACAATTAAGTTAAACTACATGATGCATTTACATTATCTGAACCCCGGTTTATCACAATAGACAAAACAACCTCTCTTTTTTTTGTCCCCTTTTCCTTTTGGCATAATTACAAGCACTGGTTGCCCGTGCTTTAACTTTGTTATGTGGTTACAACCCGAACCTGGTTAACCAAAAATGTACTTAGTAAAAACCAGGTTGCAACGATGCCACTTTTAGCTCAACCCAGTGGTCCTCAAAAGTCAAAACGGGTTGCAATGACACTGCATTTAGCTCAAGCTGCTCAACCCAGTTGTCCTCAAAACGGGTTGCAATGACACCGCTTTCAGGTAAACCCACTTGTCCTCAAAACCGTGTTAGATAAATAGAAGTCCGTATACGTGTACATGTGTTAAATCCAACTGTAGATTGAAAAATATAGCTAAATTACAAATGATTTGCAAATCTCAAAAACAAGTTAAAGTTATCCGTTTAAACAAATATCTACATTTGACATTCGATGCACCGTACAAACGCCAAACTAATCACAACTTGAACTAGCACTAGAAGCCATTTATATTTAACCGAATCGAGCAGATACTTTTTACCGGATTTACTAAATCAATTCAAGCAAAAGCCAACCCAATTTTCCAAGTAGCCAAAAAAAAAAAAAAAAAAAATTAAATAAATAAATCTTACCTGAGAAGACACTACTTGGCTAAGGATATCTCCATCACTGCTGACCTGAAATTGAACCAAAATAAATACACCATACAAACAAACAAACAAACAAACATAAAAATGCAGAATTTAAAGTAGTAACAATTTAAACGCCCACTTCTCCAGCTTACAATAGCAGCGGCAGTATCATCACAGCTCGTTTCAATTCCCAAAACAATCAACCTATCATCTGGGTTCATTGGGTTCTTCTTCAAGTGGGAGTTTGGGGTGTGGGAATTCAAACAATAAAATCGACCCAAAAAACAGTTAATTGGCAAAGGGTGGAAATGATAATGTGCGGGTCTTTTTAAAAATCTTGAATTTTCGAAAAATTTAACAGGAAAGCATAGAGGATGTTTACGAAGAAAGGTAAGGCGCGAAATAGTTGGAGCCAAAATAGCCATTTCACGCATGCTATGTCGGAGGACTTCCAGGCATATCTTGTAGCACGAGAAATACTTTTATCAATATTTTTAGGTGGGTTTATTTGAATTTCTTTCTTTTCACACTTCACTACATTAATGAATATTTTTCGGTGAAAAACGTCATTCACATCGGTGTTGTTACAGTGGCATACCAACGTCGATGACACTACGCGTTGGTATGCCACTGAAACTAACAACCGTGAAAATCGCGGTCGACGTTAAAGATTTAACACTTTTTATATAGGGAAAGAAGTCAATCAGCGTCGGTGTTCGCTTGTGGAACACCAACGTCGATCAGCGATGGCGTTGGTGTTCCACAAGCGAACACCAATGCTACGACTTCCTATATAAAAAATCATGTATACTTCAAGAAGTAATTTTTGTGAGTACAGTAGTAAATGGAGTGCAGTAGTAAATGGAAGTCAAATAGAACCCCCTATTTTGATGGTAGTCATGAATTAAGCTATTGGATCATCATGTCATTAATTTAAAACATCGGTTGATTCTTAAACACAGGAATCATAAAAAATTCCTTAAATTCTATTAGTTTGACACACCAACTGAGGTTTGGTTTAAGTCCATAATAAAATTTGTGCACTTATCTAAGCTTTTCGGTTAGGGTAGGTCATAATTATGGGAAGTAGCTCGTGTGACATATATTCTGGACCACACGGTTTGCCACGCATTCTACTTCCCATATGGTAGTCCTTACGTAAGAACTTCCCCATAATTATAGGTGTAAACGAACCGATCTAAATAAAATATTCAATTCTCGACTTGAATAATCATTTAAAACAATGATATTTGAACTTGGATCGAATTCGTTGAAGCATAAATAAAATGCTCGAGATCGTATTAATAAGTTTTAATTTTTACGCGAGTTTGGCTCGATTATACTTTGTAAATCGAGCAATTACCTAACATCTGATACACTATACGGCAACCATGTGTGAAGAATTTCAAACTTTGTGGTAGAATTAAACTCCAGGTCAAAATATGGTATGAAATAAACAGGTTTTCGAGATTAAGTTATGCTCGGATGGTTTTGTTTTGAAACGTAAGGCTAGATTTATGTCTTCTTTGTTATAGTCATTACAGTCATAGTTAATCCAACATGGGCACTACTAATGCATTCCTAAGTGGAAAGCTTAAGGAGATGTCTATATGCCACATGCCGGAAGGTTTCGTAAATCAAGCCAAACCCATGTATGTATTCCACTTGAACATAGCTCATTACGAGATACATCTATTCACATTTAAATAACTCCTCACCAAGATGCGTTCAAAGTTTATCTTTATCGGTAGTGATATATCTAATACATCTTTCTCAAAACAAAAAAAAAAAAAAAACATATCTATTGTATCTTCCAAAACACATTTTTATAGGCGAGTTCTATTGACATCAATTATTTTTTTCCATTTACTTTTTGGCACCACGTTACCGGTGTCAGAGCTACTGACATTTTTTCAACGTCAGTGGGTCTAACGTTTTACATCAATGACACATTTATAACTGTAAAATAGGTGTAACTGACGTTGGGATTGAAAATCAACGTCGTGCCAGTGACGCTCGTACCGCAATAAAACGGACGTCAGTTCTACCGACGTTATGATGTTCAAAATAATAAAAATATTCATTGTGGTGCCAAGAGTGATTTATAAGGTGCCGAAAGCAATCGTGATGCCGTGAATATTTTCATGACTCCGATAAAGCTATGACTGCATTAGTAGTGCCCATGTTGGATTAACTATGACTGTAATGACTGTAATGACTTTTTATAACCATTAACTTTGTTGAGCCCCACGTTAATTAATGAGTCTAGACACTAATCAAATACGAGATTATTTGTTGCGACACGTATTGCTACAGATATTGTTGTGCATATATATATATATATATATATATATAATAATATACAGACACAATAGTTGTGCACAACGAATTCCATAATGTGTATCTACACCATTGATAATAATAAATATGATAATAATCAATGAGTATACACTAAGAATCAACGGAACAGATACATATTATAACATTTACTGTCATAACGATTGTATCCGTAACATTACCTGATTACCCTATACTTTTCTTCAACGTTCACAAGCCAACTTTTGCTTTAGACTTACACTAAAATAGCTGGACGAGAAAGAAAAAAAGCTTGAAAACTTTAAAGAAATTACTTTAGTAGGTTCTTCCGGTACCTTCTCTTGATTATTTTTTTTAAATTTTTACACACCATACAATTACTTTACACACCACATATTATTATTATTTTTTAATATATTACGTTCAAGCCCATCAAAAATACATATTCTACTCTTTCACTCAATCAATTAAACAAAACATTCCCCATTTTGCCCTATCTTCCTCCGTCTTCCTCCGTCGTCCTCCCTCTTCCTCCTTCGTCAAAGAAAAAAAAGAATCAGAAGATTGCAGAGCTAAGAAAATCGCAGAAAATTCGGGCTCCTCTTTCCCATCGGAAAATCGCGGCTCTCTCCCACCATAAGAAAATCGCAGCTCCTCTCCCACGAAAATCACAGCTCCAAGCACCTGTAGCAGGCGATTAGCAAAAAAATATTTTTTTTTTGTTTTGAAAAATGGTCGATTCAAGGGAGAAAGGGGATGAGTTTAGCACGCGCATTTTTTTTTTTTGTTTTGAAAAAGGACCGATTAAAGGGAGAAAGGGGGATGGGAGGATTTATGGTAGGAAATGGTGGGAGGTGTTTATGGGTGGTGAAAGGGGAGAAGAAGATGGTGGTGGAGATGAATGGTGTTGGTGGAAGGGATGAAGGAGATGGTGGATTGGTGGTTGATTGGTTTTATTATTAGTCAAGGAGACTGCAAACTGAAGACGACGATCAACTGAAACAAGTAGTACCAAAAGCAACTGAAGACGACGATCTCGATCCTTGCCATAGAGTTTAAGCTCGTAAGTCTTATCAACCGCAGCATTGTTTGCAAGCTCCTGCACATCTCCTCTGTTCATTAGATCCAGTCCATTGTAAGTCGTAGACGGTAGATCATACTCATTTTTTTTGCATTCAGTTCTTAACAAGGTTTTATTTAATGTTTCTGACCATGTCTTTACTTATATTCTATTCTGCTAGAAGCATCTGAACGACGAGCGATTTGTTCATACAAGAACTGAAATATAGAGGTTCTCAAAAAAAGAACTGAAATATAAGCCTTTCTTCTCCCCCGCTCACAAGATCCAGTCTTTTGTAAGTCGTCGTCGTTTATACACATTTTTGTGCATTCAATTTCTCTGTATATTTTTTTAGTTGTTTTCTGTCAAAGCCAACGTGTACAGTATGGCTTTGATTTATTTTCGGTGAAGGTTTTGTGATCAAAATCGGGGGATCTAGCATTTCCGTTTTTAGTTTGACGTTTCTATGAATCACATACCCGAAAAAAATATTCCTTTAGCTATGTTATTTATTTATCGATAAATAAATGCATTATTCACTTATCGATAAATGAATATTTATTTATTTAGATGGTATTTTTACATTTTTTATTTTATTTTTTCTTATGATTAGTATCTATACATTTAATGTGCAAATGTACCTAAACCTTAATGGTAAATTTTCTTTTATGAAAAACTTAATTACATTCATTTTCTTTAGGCTCTAGATTATGTCTGGAATACTTAAAGTCTAAGAAAATATATTTAATATACACTACAAACTATATATAGTTCTAAAATCTTAGTTTGATAAAGAATCCATATTTCTGTATCTTTCTTAATCCTCAATTTAATGACTTCTTATCAGTAGTCAAAAACTATAACAAAAACAAACAACTTTAATTTTTCTGAGAAGAAATCACTTCGTATATGAACATTTTTGATTGGATGAAATATTTTCGTTTATTATATATATATATATATATATATATATATATATATATATATTAGTGATTATTCTGTCATGAATAGAATAATAACTACCTAATATCCAAGTTAGTTACAAGTTAGTTAGGAAGGGTAGTTAGTTAGTTACAGCAATTGGACTGTTAGTGATGTATATAGAACGGATGAATGTACTGAATACTTACCGATTGAATAACACAACTGATTCTTCTATTTTTCTTTCTCTGGTTTTCCTATTTTCTTCTTCATTTTCTTCGTTCATTACAAATTGGTATCAGAGATAGTGATTCTCCGGCCCGAGCTTCCATAATCATGGTGGATGGTACTCGTTTGAAAGTTTTAGAGAGAACCAGAAGGTTTTAGCAGCCACTTTGGAGTCGAATGAAGCTAGATTAATCGAAGTGGATACAAAATTAGCCGAGATTCTAGCTAGTTTTGAAGCATCGAAAACAGATTCAAGGAATATCGATGCAAATGAATCGGAGTATAGAGTAAATACAGAGCGAGATTTTCGTAAATCAAGCGGATGTTTGGGCTCTTGATTCAACAGAAAGCTAACGAAACGGGTGCAACAACTAATGGGAACACAGGAGCAATTCAAGGAGCCGCAGAAAAGAATGCGATTACGAAGCATCACATACGAATGAAGATCCCGGCATGAGGTATTACGCTTTCCTAAGGTAGATTTTCCTATTTTTAATGGTGAAAATCCGGAAGAATGGATTAGATTATGTGAACAATACTTTGCAATGCATAATCTCATCAAGCACATCAAATTTCTATGGCTGAAATTCACATGAGGGGTAAAGCAAGTTTATGGTATGGGGTTGGAAGAAGAGTCAATCCCAGATTTGTTGGAATAACATTTGTGAGGAGATATGCCTAAGATTTGCGAGTAGAGACTTAGATGATGCAATATCGAAATTCCATGACTACAATGAATGGTAGTGTGGTGAATTACCAGAGAAGTTTGAAGAACTAAAGTCCTATGTGATGAGAAAGAGTCCCCAGCTTAGATGAACCATATTTCATTGAGAGATTCATTGGGGATTAAAGGAAGATATTAGAGGCATGGTGAAATTGATGGAGCCTAAAACACCGACTAGAAGCGGGGCATATAGCCAAAACACGAGGAGCAAATGGTAAATGCCTGGGGAGGAACAGGGGATTTGCAAGAGTGGAAACACAGTCGCTAAACCAAATGAAAGGGTAGATCACAAACACCTTTCAAAACCATATCTCCCGCAGAATGCAAGAAAAAGAGCTAAAGGATTATGTTTCGGATGTAATGAGAAGTTTACACTGGCCATCAATGTCAAAACAAACACCTGCATTTCATTCTGTCAGATCAAGATGAGGCAGTGGATGAACAGACTGTAAATGCTCAAGAAGAGGAATGCCCACAACTGTCCTTAAATGCTATTTCTGGGCAAGTCAGCTCTCATACAATAAGAATCCAGGGTATGTTGAAGAAAAAGAACATCAATATTCTGATTGATAGTGGCAGCTCCCACACATTTCTGGACCAACAATTGGCTAAAGACTTGGGATGCATGATAGAAGTAACTACTCCCCTCATTATCACAAAGGCGGATGGCAATAAAATGATAAGTGATACAATGTGCCCTAGATTGCCATGGTGTCTGGGGGCCATAGGTTTTACATGATGTCGATTGTTGAAGTTAGGAGGTTGTGATATGGTATTGGGAGTGGATTGGATGAAGTCTTATAGTCCATTAGTGTTTGATTTTAATAAAATGGAGTTACAATTTGATAAAGAAGGAGAGAAAGTAGTCCTTAAAGGGGTGACCAAAGGAGCTGAATTAAGGATTATCAGTGGCAAACATCTGAAAAATGCCATTAAGAAGGGAGCTTGTGGGTTATTTGGCTGTCTGAACTTTGTCCAGGCTGCTTCACCACACCAGCCAGAAACATCACCACTTATTGCAGAGGTATTGGACAAGTTTCAAGATGTATTTGAGGCACCTACAACTATGCCACCAGAAAGGCAGTGGCAGCATGCTATACAGCTCAAACCAGGCACAGAACCTTTTAAAAGTAAACCCTACAGATATCCTTATTTACAGAAACAAGAAGTGGAAACTCTTATTGAGCAAATGATGGAGCAAAATATTATTCAGCATAGCACCAGTCCTTTTTCTTCTCCCATGTTATTAGTTAAGAAAAAGGATGGTACATGGAGAATGTGTGTGGATTTTAGAAAGCTTAATGAGTTGACAGTCAAGGATAGGTATCCTATTCCTGTTATTGATGAGCTGTTGGAAGAATTGGGCCATGCTAGGTACTTCAGTAAGATAGATTTGAGGTCAGGGTTCCACCAAATCCGGATGCAACCTGAGGATATTTCTAAGACTGCTTTTGTCACTCATCAAGGACACTATGAGTTTAGAGTCATGCCTTTTGGCCTCACAAATGCCCCTGCCACTTTTCAGAAATGCATGAATGATATGCTTCTGCCCTACCTCAGAAAATTTGTCCTAGTTTTTTTTGATGATATTTTGATCTATAGCAAAACTATGGAAGAGCATTTACAACATCTCCAACAGGTCTTGCAAACTTTGAGGCACCATCAGTTCTATGCAAAACTTAGTAAATGTTCTTTTGGACAGCAGCAAGTTGAGTACCTAGGACATGTCATTAAGGAAGGATGTGTTCTACCTGATCCACATAAGATTGCTGACATGTTAAAGTGGACATCTCCTACTAATATCACTGAACTTAGGGGATTTTTGGGTTTATCAGGGTTTTATAGAAGATTTGTTAGAGGATATGGGATAATGGCAAAACCATTAACTGATTTACTCAAAAAGGATGGCTTTCTTTGGACCCCAGCTACTTCTGAACAAGCATTCCAAACATTAAAGGATGCTGTGGTGAGCTCTCAGGTGTTGGCTTTACCTGACTTTCAACAAGAATTACGTGTAAAGCAGATGCTAGTGGCAAAGGAATGAAATCAGATTCAACAAAATGGGAAACTGCTTGCTTTCCTTAGTAAGGCATTTAATACTGTAGAATTGGGTTTGTCTATATATGAGAAAGAACTCATGGCAGTTATCCTAGCTGTTACCAAATGGAGACATTATTTGGAAGGCAAACCTTTTATTATTAGAACTGATCATCAGAGCTTGAAATTCCTTTTGGATCAGAAAGCCACAACCAGTTTACAGCAAAAAGGGGTTACTAGACTCATGGGATTGGACTTCAAAATTGAATACAGACAGGGCAAAGAAAATGTGGTAGCTGATGCCTTGTCTAGGAGGCCATTTACAGCAGGAGAGTGCCAAGCAGTCACTACTGTTATCCCTGATTGGATCAAACAGGTAGTACATAGTTATGAAGGGGATTCATGGGCACAAGTAAGGTTGCAAGCTGTAATCATTGATCCATCCTCATATCCTGATTATTCAGTCAAGCAAGGGGTTCTCAAATTCAAGGACAAAATGTATGTGGGCACAAATGGTGATCTAAGAAAGCAGATACTTTCACAGCTTCATTCTAGTCCTATTGGAGGGCATTCTGGAATTCAGGCTTGTTTTAATAGGGTAAGCATGCTATTCTTTTGGCCTGGCCTTAGAGGGGATATCCACAAGTTAGTTCAACAATGCCTGACTTGCCAACAGTGTAAGGATTTACATGGTAAACCAAAGAGGCTTATTCTGACCTCTTAAAATTCCAGAATCAGCATGGGCAGATATTAGTCTGGATTTCATTGAAGGGCTACCTATATGGGAGGGTAAGGAGGTTATCTTAACTGTGGTAGATAGGTTTACAAAGTATGGTCATTTTTTTGCATTGCCTGTGGGATTTACAGCTGAATCAGTGGCAGACCTCTTCTTCCAGAACATATACAAGCTACATGGGTTGCCTCAGTCAATTGTTAGTGACAGAGATAAGGTTTTTACAGGAGAATTTTGGAAGAAACTGTTTAAGTTGGCTGGTGTGCAGTTGGCAATGAGCACTGCCTATCATCCCCAGTCGGATGGGCAAACAGAAAGGCTGAATCGATGTGTGGAAATGTACTTGAGATGCATGTGCCTACATAGACCAAAGAAATGGGGATGTTGGTTGCCCTTAGCTGAATTCTGGTACAATACCTCCTTTCATACATCCTTACAACAAACACCATTTGAATCATTGTATGGGTATAAACCAAATTCTATTCCTCTAGGAAGTTTTGCTCCATCCTCCTTCACATCACTTGATGAATTTCTGGCCACTAAACAGCACATGATAAAAGATTTGCAAGACAGTTTAACTATGGCACAGTCCAGAATGAAATATTATGCAGACTTACACAGACAAGACAAGGAATTTCAGGTCGGAGATAGGGTGTTCTTGAAGCTACAACCATATAGGCAAAGTTCAATAGCAGTCAGACGAAATGTCAAATTGGCAGCAAAGTTCTTTGGTCCATATCTTATTGAGGAAAGAATAGGGGCAGTAGCATATAGATTACAGCTACCTTCAGGTTCAAGGGTTCATCCGGTTTTCCATGTCTCATTGCTTAAGAAGTATGTGGGGCCTGACATTCCTGTCACTTCACAGCCACCAAGAGTTAATGATGAAGGCCAATTGCTCATTTGTCCTGAAGCCTTGCTACAAGTCAGGACTATTAAAAGGGGCCTATACCCTGTGGTACAATGGTTGATCAAGTGGACTAACCTAGATGAAGCTGCAGCAACATGGGAAGATGCCACAGTCATCAGATCACAATTCCCTCAGTTCAGGACCGTTTTTCCTATTCCATGAGGACATGGAAGCTTAAAGGGGAGGGTATTGTCATGAATAGAATAATAACTACCTAATATCCAAGTTAGTTACAAGTTAGTTAGGAAGGGTAGTTAGTTAGTTACAGCAATTGGACTGTTAGTGATGTATATAGAACGGATGAATGTACTGAATACTTACCGATTGAATAACACAACTGATTCTTCTATTTTTCTTTCTCTGGTTTTCCTATTTTCTTCTTCATTTTCTTCGTTCATTACATATTCATTTATGTTTACATGCTGATTTGAAGGGACTAATTTTTTTTTATTTGTTAATGCATTTAGCGACGTTATTCATTTAGCTCCTTTGCCCAATTCGGGACCGGAGAAATTTTTTTATTTGGCGAGGTTATTCATTTATCGAACATTCATTTATCGAGGTTACACTGTATTAGTATTGAGATTTTGTCAAGAGCTACAGTAGAGCTAATTAAGTGGGTAAAAGTGTGTTGTGTCACTCGTTATGGTACTTGCATCCCTAAAAAATACTGAAGAAAAGAAAAGAGGACAAATGCTTAATATACTAAAATAGAGGTATTAAAATTGCACTGTTTTACTAACCTAGTGATGCGTATTGGAAGATGATACTGTTGTTGAATTATAGCTGCATTACCGGATCACTTCTATTGTGTCTACATTGTTTTGGTATCTTTGTTAATGTATTGTTAGATCATAAGAAGTCACTGAAAAGTGAATCTACATTTTGACAGGAATTTTGAGGAAGACGAGCATCGATTCATTCGATAGAGCAACAACATCTTTGGAGGACACAACATGACTTAAACTGGAACAAATCAATACGGAAATTATGGAAGCTCAAACAAAATCTAAGGTAACCATGTAGTGGACACCAAAGTGATAATAAAAGCATACAACCATTAGAAAATATGATCCCGAATCTGGCTAAACCAAGGCACATCCAAACCGATGTGTCCCAAAACATCTCAAAATAGTGTCAACATACAGAAGCACAATATTCTAACACAAGGTTCACAAAGCGACCTAGCCAGAAACAAAAGATAACAGCCTATCCAAAAGATAAAAACTGGAAAACATCAAAACAATTTCGAGCAAGAGATTGCATCAGACAGGTCTAATAACGTGTAGGAGATTGTGCAGGATATCGAATGTTCCTATCATGCTAGTATTGAGCGTATTCCCACCCTAAGGTTCGAAAGTACATATGATAAGGATCTACCAAGCTTCTCCTCAAAAACCTATTGGCGGCAAGTGTAAAGTGTTGTTCCTCCTCGCTGCCTTTTTCTTCTTGCACATTGCCCTCATCAATTTCTCCTTGTAGCACCAACTACTCTACCAACGTAATAAACATCCTCAATCGTGTATTTTGCATGTTTTGAATTTTCTCACCTGCAAGCTGTCAAGATAAAATTGTTGATGCAAATAGGTTTAATTCAAATTTGATTAATTGACTAGTAAAATAAATTTTATATCTATTACCTTGGCTACCGACTCACGCGAATATATTAAAAACAGTCTTCTTGATAGTTGTGAAACATTTCATCCATTACATCCTCTATCCCCTTTGAAGAGAAACATATTGTCATACCCTCACCATACCGCCGTATAACACGATTGATAGATTCTCACCCAACTCCACTACCCTTTCTTTCATGAATGATAAGATTCTGCAAGAAAATTCAATTACGAATTATACATATTGGCAATTAAATAAATAGTACATCTAAATAGTTCTATATACTTGAAGTGGACGAGGGATGTATATTGCCACATTCACGTTGTCTCTGCATTGTATGTTGTTCAGAAGTTCATTAATCCATTGTGCAAATGTTACCTACAGAGCACGCCTTCGTGGGATGTGGAATCCAACATGAATTTGCAACAAATGTGTTGCATAGATAGGTACGCTAGGCTTGATACCAAAACTCGTAACGATAACCACTATATTCTCACTTAGTAAGTGCTCGAGTGGTAATCGTTGTAGCCTGTGAACTACACCCGTTTACGACTTTGGTATCAAGTCTAGCGTACCTATGTATGCAACACATTTGTTGCAAATTCACGTTGGATTCCACATTCCACGAAGACGTTCTCTGTATGTAACATTTGCATATGGGATGAATGAACCTCTGAACAACAACATACATTGCAGAGACAGCGTGAAGGTGACAATATACATCCTCGTCCACTTCAGGTGTATAGAACTATTTAGATGTACTCTTTATTTTATTTGCCAATATGTATAATTCGTAATTGCTTGTATTATCTTACCATTCATGAAAGGGTAGTAGAGTTGTGGTGGGATTCTGTCAATCGTGTTGTATGGCGGTATGGTGAGACTATCACAATATGTTTCTCTTTAAAAGCGATAGAGGATGTAATGGATGAAATGTTTCACCGCTACCTGAGAAAACTATTTTTAAGATATTCGCGTGAATCGGTAGCCAAGGTAATAGATAGAAAATTTATTTTACTAGTCAATTAATCAAATTTAAATTAAACCTATTTGCATCAAAAATTCAAAACATGTAAAATGCATGATTGAGGAGGTTTATTGCGTTGGTAGAGGAGTTTGTGCTACAAGGAGAAATTGATGAGGGCAATGTGCAAGGAGAAGAAGGGGGCGAGGTGGCACAAGACTTTACACTTGCCGCCAATAGGTTTTTTAGGAGAAGCTTGGTAGATCCTTATCGTATGTACTCTCGAACCTTAGGGTGGGAATACGCTCAAGACTAGCATGATAGGAACATTCGATATCCTGCACAATCTCCTACACGTTATTAGACCTGTCTGATGCAATCTCTTGCTCGAAATGGCTTTGATGTTTTCCAGTTTTTATCTTTTGTTTCTAGCTAGGTCTTTTTGTGAACCCTTGTGTTAGAACTTAGAATAAGATCTTTTGTGTGCTCCTGTATGTTGACACTATTTTGAGATGGTTTGGGACACATCGGTTTGGATGTGCCTATGCTTTTATTATCACTTTGGTGTCCACTACATGGCAACTTTAGATTCTGTTTGAGAATCCATAATTCCCTTCTCGATTTGGTGCACATATGTCATCTGATGCAACAAGTAGAATCCCTCCTGTGATTCATCAAACAGTCAATCCGAAGAGGAAGACATGGATGTTCCAGAAATAGTAGAAGTAATCCTTGAGGTGCTGTTCTCAGGACTAAGAGACACGGTAAGGTTGGATGTTTGAATTCTTATAAGCCATTTTAGGTCTTTTATGCTGGTTCTTGGATTGAGCATTATGAATCTTGACTCTGGCAATTAATTAGGACAGAAAATTGTGTTGTTTTCTTTCCGTTGCTTGTCAAGCTTTTGATTTTCACACTTTAATGCCTTTGTTTCATTAGAGGATTTCATTACTCTGCTGAATACAGGTCATACTTATAGCTACTGTTAACTAGCTTTCATCATAAATCATTTTCTAAATTTTAGTTGGTTTGCAAATTTGACTTGCACTTGGTAATTTAGGACACCGTTGTACGTTGGTCTGCTGCAAAAGGTATTGGCCGCATCACCTCACGCTTGACCCACTCTCTTGCGGATGAGATCCTTTCACTGGAGCTATTTTCACCTAGAGAGGTACATAGTCCTCCTATTTATACTACTTCACTCCGTATTACAAACAATAGATCCGTATAGCATAGGATGCTGACAATTATGCATTGGAGTTATAGCCCCAGTAAATTCTTTGTTCATCAAGTTTAGGTATGCCTTCAAGACTACTGATTTGCTTGTAGATTTGAAATATTGCCTTGATAATTTTGCAAATCCTTTGTTCTGTTGTTCATCAAGTTTAGGTATGTCTTCAATACTACTGATTTGCTTCTAAATTTGAAATATTGCCTTGATAATTTTGCAAAGCCGCTGTTAGGAGTTTTTAAACAAATTGCAAGCCTGATAGATCAAGTGATGGCCTATAAGGGCAGCTAGCTAATGATCCCATCCTTGTGCACTTTATATCGAATCGGTGACGATGTTTGTTCGATTTTTTACTCATTAAATTTTCAAGATTTGCCTTAGTTTTTTAAGGACCATATGTGTGAGTGGGATAGTTGAGTTCAAGAAGTACCTTATAATACATAAGTATCCTGCTCTTGAAGATTATGGTGATGATGTGCTTGATGAGCTGTGTGCAGCTGTTTGTGAGAATATTAGTCTTTAGTTTGCGTGATAAGCGAGGAGGAGTTGCTCCAACAAGGCTATTTGAGTGGCTTCGTGGATGACGTACTGAGTGTTCTTGTGTCATATTCTTCACTTGTTAGGGAGAAACTAAGCTATTAAGTTTCTGACTAGGGTTAGCAAAAGCGGTCCTCACACTCTCTTTGTAGGTGTGATATACTGCAGTAGATTTGTCAGAGTATTGTTATTAATTCCTAGTGTAATGCTGCTGCAGGATGAGGAGGATCAGTTGTTTGATACGGATCCATCAGAGTTCATTAAGAGGGATATGGAAGAAAACGACGAGATATTAACACAAGGAGAGGGATTGCATGTGAGCTCCTCAAAGGAATTGCTATGCGGCAATCTTACTTCACCAGATTCGGTGGTTCACTCGTATGCGGCAATCTGCATTGAGAAACTCTTGCCAAACATGATGAGCTAGGTATACTTGTGAAGATATGGGGATAGAGCTAGGTATACTTGTGAAGATATTCGTTCAATTCTGCCGACGACCATGATGAAGAACGTTGTCCTCTTTTGGATACACGATCGATTATCCGGACTCTGAAGAAAATCAATATGTTATGAAATGTATAATGCGTGTTGTTTTGGTAGGTGACCTAGATCCTGATGTAGCTTCACTCTGCATAAAAAAGAGAAACTGACCCACATTCTTCGAAAAAGCCCTTTATTCTGTCACTATCTTTTTGAATCTCTGACTGCTCTTATTAGAAGGGTATGTGTTCTCTCTAAACAAAACAAAACAAGGCCCTGTAAGAAGGTCATTTCTATTGTATCTCTATTGGAAAAGAAGCTATATCCTTGTCTGCAAATGATTATGGCTGAAGATATCAGTGAATAATACTTTCCGGTTGCTGGCAGAGCTTGTTGACTTGAAAAGATTTCCTCTGCCGAAGAAGTACTCGAAGGTGGCCTTTGATATTCTTCTTTTGCCTGACACATGGATGAGGTCAGCAATTATTCCTCCTGCAAAGGCTACACCACATAAGCTCAATTTGTCAAGTGTGATTGCGATACATAGTAAGCCTTGTTCCGTCTTCAGATACAGAGGAGCATGGATATTATGTTGTAAACACAGTTGTTGTTGAAAACCAAACCTTGGTTTTGAGGTAATTTTACCATTTGTAAGACATGTATGGGTTTCCCTTTTTAACCGGCTGCAATATAAGAGTAGGGTAAAGCATGCCAAGAATATACTTGTGTTCATGTCTCTACTCCTGGTAAAAGATGGTCCCAAGAACCTTGTTGAGTCAGTAAACGCAGACTGATTACAAATTTGTGGGAGTTAGTGTCTATGTAATGTGAAGTGTAATGACAGTCTTTTTGTGAAGTTTGTCCTAAAATCATCGCTCGAAAAAAGGATGTTGTTGATGTATCGTTCATTTGTAATGTATTTCAATATGGTTGTGCTTGTGAATACGTAACTCCCATTTCACCCGTTTGTACTTTGAAACCTGTATATATCATGGATTTTATTAGTTCAGAAAGGAAAGAGTACAGATGCATATAACAAGATATAAAAGATGTGCTACATATAAGAGAATATGCTCCAAAACTAATGGTAGGTGTAAACGGTAAGAAAATTAACACTCAAGACGGGAAAAAAAAAAATAAAATGACTTGAATGAACTTGAAGACATGCGAAACGTGTTTTTTATAAAGAGATGTTTCATCCCACAAAATTGTCATTAGGGGAGTTTTTGTAAGTCTTTCTCAGGTTTCTCATGATGCAATAGAGGGCGTTTGATCATAGTAAAGACACTTGGATTATTATGAACCATAATTAAGGCCACCATACACGCGACACTCGCACAAAAGAGCTACGAGCATAAGACCACCTCGATGTATCGTCCAGTTTGATTCCCCAGCATCACACGTCCATATTTTCGTACAAATGTTTGAAGCTCAGTCTCAGCCCAACGGAGCCCGACCTTGGTACAAGGGAGCTCGGCATCCAAGCTCAAAAGCCTAAATAGTCCATTAGTCTCCAGCTCGGCATTGTCATATCTCCAGCAAAGGATCTCAGTGCCGGTCGCTCCTGTTATTCCCTACATCAGACACGTCGCAGGTCTTCGCTGCCTTCAACCCACAAATGGCTCAACATGTATTGGGTAAAAGTCAATCATCCTCCTGACATAAGTACCCTGACACACCATCCACCATGGTTGGACCCCAACCTCACTAAGAACTCTCTATATGAAGGATTCTCTCATCTACAAACGAGTTACGCGACTTCATCTTTTTAGATTACGCTTTTCCACCTTATATGATTTGAGCATCGGAGGGTTGCTACCACTTGCTTTGTTATATAGGTTTGGGTTTAATACTTGCACAAGAAGCCCATTAAACATCTTCAACGGTCGGTTCATCTTGGACGATTTCAGCAGTGTCAAAAGGGTAATGCTACCGACACAACCATTCCCTAACAACCAGTAACATAATCCTATTTTAAACCATTGATCATCATTGAATTATTTATCATCGATGGGTCCTATAAGTCACTTGATGAAGGGTGCAAATTATAATGTATGGGTCTTTTAAGAAAATTTAAGTTATTGAAAATTTTAACCCAATTGCATAGAGGGGGTTTATGAAGAAATGTTAGGCGCGAAAAAATTGGAGCCAAAATAGGCATTTCTATTTCAGTTTCACGTATAACAGAGGACTTTCATTTTTTTTTTAGAACGATTAAGTTTTGATTAGATTCAAGTATTTAGTTGTCGAGTTGAATGATGCTTTAAAACAGTGATGCTTAAATTTGGACTTGAATTTGTTCGAGCTTGAAAACGCGTAAAAATTTACCAAGCATAAGTAAAACCGCCATTCAGTTTTTCAACCCCACATCCAACCTCTGAAGCCATAAAACCGAACCCAAACTTCTTTTTCTTCCATTTCTTTCCATTCACAAAACATATACACAAACTCTCTTCCTTCTTTTTTTTTTACAGCTACAAGATAAACTACACTTGTCAACAGTCAATACACTACTTCTTGGAAGAAAGCAAGTAAAGACACAGACATATATACATACAGGAAATGACACAGACACAGAAAGCAAGCAAGTCAATACACTACTTCATATTAGCATACTTCCATTTCAAGAGACCCTAGTGTGTTCGCGGAACATAACGATCGTCCCAGCCCTGGCATTATTAAAGCACATTAAGCATTTTAATGGTTTTATTACTCCTCATTCCATCACACCCCCGTTAGGTGTGGTGTGAGTAGGGGAGTGGGGCAAGAGAAAAAGATAACATAAGATCGAGGATCTGAAAATGATACCTGGAAAATTAAACCATCTGCACCATGAGAAAGATCGGGTATGACCTTTTTCAGAATTTTGGGGACAGTAGACAGCGGCCAAAAGTCCTTTCTTCTAACCTGTGACAAGCTATGGCACATTAAACACCGATTCCAGGGAGGAAGAAAACCATTAAACCAATTATGATCGAGTAACCCCATCAATTATAAAAGTCCGTCCACAACAAAAAAAACATACTTTGAAAGGCTCGAGCTCATATTGGTATGGGTTTCTACTCTGATGTATTTGCTGGCGCTGGTAATTCCTTGGTTCAGTAATTTCTTTCCGAATCTTTTCCCAGCGATAATGGAAAGGTTTCTGGTAAGTCATCCAACAGAAAGATATTAATCAAACTCAAAGAAAGGAAATGCATCACAATCCTTCTACAAATAGCAAATTAAAGAGCACACAAGTATCACACAACCATAGTACTGACTAAACCGTACGTGTCTGATTCATAAGAAAGAAGGTAAAGACAAACCTTTATTTTCAACCATTCTACTTATCTAGTAAGTCAAGCATATGCTTTAGATGCAAGTTACTACAAGCAACCGTAAATCTTACCTTTACTAACGATTCAGAGTTCAATACCATCATATCATATATGAGGTACCGTCTCTCTCTTTTCGGTCTCTCTTGTTTTTGTGAACCCGGGACAGTATCAATGACCATTTCCCCATCAAGTAATGTGTATTGCGGGTGAGTCCTTTCAGCCAAATCCTAGTGACAGACAGACACATCGTCAAAAGTTGGCATGTAGCACAAAAAATGTATCAAAGAGGATTATTAATTAGCAGTAATATGAAAATATACTCCATGAGTTTGTTTGCAAGGGAATCTCATTTGAACTCTGCGAAAGTTTGAAGTGCCTATCGATTAAGTAACATCCATCCTTGGTGATAAGCATCATGTATCGTGTCCCATCATCAGCTTTCCATGTCGCATAATAATAGCGCTGCCTTAAAAATTCCAGATTCTGGCTGCAACAACCAGACCAAAAAGAAAAAGAAAGAGAAAAGATTATTATTATTCAGCAGAAAACATATAAATGAACCTCAAGAAAGCATCTAGGAATAAGAAGTATAATTTGGTTGGATCACATGTAACCTGTCAAGAGAAACTGGATGTGATCCAGGAAATTGCGTGTATCCTCTCGCCTGAAATATGTCAAGGACAAACGTTTTGAAGATTAGAAAATACATACTGACCAGCAGTATCATCAAAGTCGCACACTTTCAAATCTTTGCCCTCAAATCTTTGAAACAGCAAAAGCACGTATTAGCTCAAATCATAAGGCACAAGTGCCATAGTTGTTAACGTACTAGGCGATGCCAAGGCGAAGAGGGATCGCCTAGTTGCCGAGGCTGCGCCTAGGCATTGCCCGGCCATGCCAGGCAATACCTCTCCCACATTTCTGAACATTAGCTATTTTGTGTATAAATGGCAGGAAACACAAAAAGTAACCTCTCTAGAGTGTGAACAAGGGTCAGTGAAAGTTGTAACATGCTGAACTTAAGTGCTAATCCTTTGACTATCATCGATTATTCGTAAAACATCAGACATATATATATTCATAAAAGCATGGAAAAAAAATGAAAGGGAGAAACTTGAATGCATATGGCAGGTATGTGGGCTCAGCAAAAGCCTAGGGTTTCCCAACCTTTCCTGATGAAAATATCTTCAAAGGTTTCAACTAATGTGAGAAAAAGGCGATCAAAAAGCGTGAAAAATATGTGATTTAGGAACCTATCCAACTTCGATTTTTAAGATATGGTGTTTCAAAAGAAATATATATATAATAAAATATATATCTATATCTATATCTATATATATAATATATAGACGAAGGGATTGAACCCAATTACCCGGAATTTTGATCCAAACCCTGCTTTCCACCCGCCTTATACCCGGTCAAGAAAAAAAAATGCGTGTAACCTCTATTCCTCTCTTCTTTTCATCGACACCCTCATCTAAAAAATCAAAACCCTATCTCACCGTAATATCAGCCTCTTTCTCTTTAGGGGCAATTGTTTATTTACTACTTTCTGAAAAGATTTTTGTTTAAATAGTATTTCTACAAGAGTTCTTGTGTATATAGTATCGTGAACACAACCTTATCCAAAAATAAATTAATATTCCCTAAATAGCCCCACTAATCATAAAAACAAAAATAACCCATTTTTTTAGAATAGATATTTAATAAATCCATGTATCAATGGCCATTCAACCAATTGTGTTCTCTTGCATTGTTGAATGTTACTAATCAGCTTCCAGGTTCAGATTCAAGCCTTAGTTCCTGATGTTAACATTTGTTAATTTAACATTAATGGGAAACGTTGTCCTAAACCCAGTTAAATCAACAATAATGGAAAATGTTGTCCTAAACCCAATTGATCAATTTTCAGGGATTAATGTTTTAAGGCAATTAATGTTTTGAGCCAATTAAGGCAATTAAGGCAATTAATGTTTTAAGGAAGACATGACAGACAGATTCAGAATATTAAGGAGGGTTATTCACAGATTTCACTCTCCATTCTAATAAGTTTTCCTTTTATCTCGTTCTCATAAACGTGTACCAGATTCATAGATCCAACACTCTAAATTAATGAATGAATATTTTCAAATAGTTCCATGATATCTGAATTGATTCCAAAAAGACTTCAGTGTAAATGAAAATTTAAATTTAATTTTTAATTTAAAAAAGAGTTGTTCGGGAGCAATAAAATTTACTATTTTATTTATTTGGGTTTACCCAGTTTAAATTAATAATATACCTTCAAGAAATTATTTGGGTTTCTAGGCATATTTTGAAGAGAGAAAAAGTAGAGAGGGAAATTTTTTGGGTTTGAAACTTGCATCTACTAATGGTTTTGGTGACGAGTTGACGACTTATATAGTGCCCCCAAGTTTTGGAAAAATAATCCCTACCGTACACGTGGCACATTTCTAGCCACACAAAACCATGTAATATTACTAATGGTTTTGCTTGTGTGGCCGACACGTGTCCCGACAGCTGGACCTCACTAACAACAGTGTATGTCAATTATTCCCTCCTTTTTCCTGTAGCCCCGTGTTTGAATTTTTTAAATTGTAACAGTTTACTAAAGGATATTTTTGTCTTTTCCAATTAATAATCTTTTTGCATTATTTTTTTTATGGACTCCGCTTTGTGGAGTACCATATAGACAAGAAACTTTGGAAAATATACTATATGAACAAATTCCCCTTCTCGTTATCCTCTTTCCCAGCGAAATTCGACTCAAACGTGAAGAAATCCGCCATTCCGATGCTTCAGATGGATGTGGCTTGATGATTTGTTGCTGAATCCTCTCCGATTTCTTTTTAGGGAAGAATCCACGGCTTCGTGAAGAAATCCGCCATTCCGATGCTTCAGATGGATGTGGCTTGATGATTTGTTGCTGAATCCTCCCCGATTTCTTTTTAGGGAAGAATCCACGGCTTCTTCATCTTCGTTGAAAGCAGCCATCTTTTTGTTGTTGTTTATCTTCTTCATATTCGTTGATTAGTTTTCATCATTTATTCATTTTAGTGTCTTCCCAGATTTTTTTTTCTTATTTTTTCATTTTTCATTTTATATTTTAATTTTTAGTGTATCAATCAAGAGTTTTTATTGATTCATGTTGATTTGCGGTGTATCTGTGCAGGAGGTTCAGCTGAATCCTTTCTCTGGGCTTTTTCTCACATCGACAACATTCGCTGTATTTGTTTTGCTTACCATTTTAAAATTTTGAGTTCACAGATAACAGTTTTTCTAAGACAATGGCTTGATGGTAAAATTAATACGTTGCATTTCAGGACGAATTTGTTACTCATTTGCTCAGAATGCTGTGGTGGAGCAGGAACACAGGGAACAAAAATCTAACCATTACAAATCCAATGTTAACCATAATAAGTATTACATATTTTTCAAAGTGAGAGGCTTTGAAATGTTCAAGCTCAATAAATCAAGTTTCAAAGTGAGAGGCTCTTGATTATTCTTATTGATGGGTTTTACTATGTGTTTGCGTTAAAGTTTTGATCTTGATTAATTTTTGAGTTTTGACGTTTGCCTTTCTAGGCTGATCTACAACATCAGTTACAACGGGAGAACTGTGATTCGTATCAATCCACAAATTCATCCTTATCGGCGATGTTTTTTTCAGCCACTGGTTCCAGTAGACCATTGCATGGTTCCAATGTGAAAAACAGGTGACAGTGTTAAATCCAATTTCATCTCGGTTTCACATTTTCATGTTGTTTTGAATCTTGCGATCCAAAATTGTGTACGCTTTGTGACCTAGAACCTTCGAGTTGATTTTTCAGCTTTGATGCCGAATTTAAGCTAATTGGTCATGAGGTACAGTGATTATGGTTTGAAGAGAAATTTCAGACAATGCTATATACTACAGCATAGTCAAACCATTTTATACTATAATTAAAAACCACTTATATTTTAAAAATAAACATCAAAAGGGGAAATAAATATTAAAAATTACATTTTGGGTTTAGAATATTCATTTTTTCAGCATAACGACCTGTTCGAGCTCAAGTTAGAAAGTTCATAAGAATTTTTTTAGCATAGTAGAACCGAACTCGAGCATTGCTAAAACTAATTCAAACAATTTATTTCTTGCTCGAGCGATCTCGAGCCAAGTTCGACGTGACGGTTTTAAGAGTATGCTCAACTCAATGACTAAATGTATGGTTCAACTCGAACCGTTTATACCCTTATTCTCAACCCCTTTTCTTCCACCGCCCTCCTCTCTCCGTGCAAAATAGGGATGAAATACGAAATAATCGTACCTGAGACAAGAAGGGTAATGAAAGGAAATTGCAATTGCTTTTCCACTAGCCTGGGTAACAAAGAAAAAGCATCAAAAAAGTTGTCAGTAAAAGGCCAAAGAAAGAAATTCACTAATGGCATTCGCCCGATAACTGTAGCAAAAAATAAAGTTTGAAGAAACTTGTACATCTCACTGACATGATTTAAGTTTTTGAGTTGTTGTGATTTTACCTGGCAACCAAAGCGTGTGCTTCCATGTGGTGTACCCCAACCATAGGCAGATTAAAGCAACCGGCAATTTTTCGAGCCTTTTGCACACCAACTACATGAAAATTACAGAGAGTAAGGCATATAGATCTTTCTTCTAACAAATCAACCATGAACATCTAAAGAACAAGCCAGATTTTCATTATGCCCGTAAATCTATAAATTAAACTTCTTTTAAGAGCTTAAGCTTTTAAGTGAGTTGGTATTTTTTCATCACACACACACACACACACACACACTCTCTCTCTCTCTCTCTCTACTATTGTTGGGCATCTTCACTCTGTTACAGTCTGTCTACATTCGTCCATGTGATGGAAAGCCAACACGTGAAGGGGCGTGTTAGTCTGTTAGATATAAATGTATTGATTACGATTATCTTTTACAACTTAAGTTTTTAGGTGAGTTGGTAGCAACATAACCATGAGGGTGCTCTTTTTTTTTATTATAAAACCTGTAATTTTATATATACGGAAAGAAAAATTACAAGGTTTTAGTGCACACCCCATGCACCCTCCAAAAAATAAACGTCATCAACGCACATACCCCACCTCCTTAAAACCCTAGTCCGGAAAACCCGAGAAAGGAAAAACCGGGTGCTAGGGAAAAAGTGTGGGCCTTTGTGCATTGGGACCAATCTCTAATTACCAAAGAAAACAACAAAATTACAACCTCAAGCAGCCTATAATTCTGCATACAAATAAAAGAGAACCAAATCTAGCTAAACCAAAGCATCCAAGTGTAGCAGAACCACCAAGCCGGCTTTATACGTATCCACAGAACCATTTGGCATTTTGGCTGATGTTAAATGGTGAATGTCCACCGATATCCTAAATCTGTGCCACTTAGAGGGGAAACTATTAACTAGTGTCCAGGTCCTAGGCAACGAGTTCTCAAGAAATCACCAGAACTCAAATAAAATCCTAAAAGGGCCGAAAGAATGTCTAGTAAGTGGAAAGAGGGTGTCTAATTAGAACTACAATAACTTGCTTCTTGCACAATTTCAAAAACTCATGCGTAGTCAATACCTCAGAATTCACGTAACCACAACCTAGGATGTGAAAAAAATCATTAAGCCGTAAGATAAGTTGATCGAAGACAAGATACATGTGGGTGAAGAGAGCGTAAGTTGAAAAAAGAAATTAAGTAATCTTAGATTACCACGTAGGCAAAGGCTTAAACCAGGACCAATCGTTACAGCAACAGCAGAAAGATCCTTCTCTGTTAGTTTAGCTCTATCTAGTGTCTCTTGCACCACCTGTAAAATTTGTTAAATTTATAAATCTCAAATAAATTTGCACTGAAAAGGGGGAAAATGCAAGATACGAAAAAAAAAATACTGATGGAATAGTGCAAATTCTGGCACAAATATATTAGTGTGAGATTCAAGCGGAAACTTTCATGTTGATATGCAATCAACTCGTAAGTGAGAAACACAATCATCATTTTACAACTGGCATATACCCGGTGTTTCAACAAACAAACAAAAAAATAAAGCAAGAAAAAGGTTCATGAAGCAACAAAGACAATCTTGACCCTCTTGACACATATAGAAAGGTTAAAAGGAACAACAATATTCTGCATAGAGAAAGTTCCTTCAAAATTCTTAAGTTTCCTTCTCGGTCAACTACCACTTCCTAACTATTCACAAAACCTTTTTTAGCTCGCAAAGTTTTGCAGGATCCGAAACACGTATACAGCGCTCCAAAGAAGAAGCATAATCAAATCAAGTAAATGCTGTACCTGATCAATCACTTGCATGTGTGCTTCTTCCGCCATTTTTGGCGCAACTCCTCCATATCGAACCAGCAAATCTGCCTTTGTGAAATCAAAGAGTCTCACTTTCCAAGGTAATACCAGACAATACACTACAGCACTACTAACAAAACAAAAAAGTTAAACTACACGATGCATTTACATTATCTATAGACAAAACAACCCCTTCTTTTTGCCCCTTTTTCCAGATTGGCACAATTACAAATTTACAAGCATTTGTTGCCCAATGCTATAACTGGGTTACGTGGATACATTCCAAACCTCATTAACCATTGATGTATTTAGTACTAACCGGGTTGCAACAACACCACTTTCAGCATAACCCAGTTGTCCACAAAACGGGTTGCAATGACACAGCTTTTAGCCCAACCCAGTGGTCCTCAAAACGGGTCGCAATGACGCCGCTTTTAGCTCAACCCAGTTGTCCTCAAAACGGGTTGCAGTGACACGACTTTTAGCTCGACCCAGTTGTCCTCAATACGGGTTGAGCAAGCAGAAGACCGTATACATGTACCCATGTTAAATCTAACTCATAACAAACAAAGTAGAGACAATAAAATATTTACAAATGTCAAAAACAAATTAATATATTGTCATTAGAGTAAACAAATACCTACGTACGACATTCGATGCACCGTACAGAAGTCAAACTAATCACAACATGATTTAGCTCTAGAAACAATATACATTTAACCAATTGAAGTGGTATTTTACTGGATTAACTAAATCAATTCAAGCAAAATCCAACCCAGTTTTTCAAACAGCTAAAAAACAATTCTTACCTGAGAAGATACTACTTGGCTAAGGATATCACCATCACTACTGACCTGAAACCGAACCAAAATAAATGCACTAAGATAAACAAACAAACCAAAAATATATATATATATATATAGAAAATAAAGTAACAGTCGAGACATCTACTCTCCAGCTTACAATAGCAGCGGCAGTATCATCACAGCTCGTTTCAATTCCCAAAACAATCAGCTTGTCATCCGGGTTCGTTGGGTCCTTGTTCTTCAAGTGGGAATTCAAACAATAAAATCGGCCCCAAAAACAGGTCGTCGGTAAAGGGTGGGAATGAAAATGTGTGGGTCGTTCGAAAAATCTCGATTTTTTGAAAAACTCAACACAAATGCAGAGAGGGGGTTTATGAAGAAAGCTTAGGCGCGAAATAGCTGGACCCAAAATTGGCATTGCCATTTCACGCATACTGTATCGGAGGACTTTCAGACCTATCTTGAAATAAAAAAGATCGGAGTTGGTCAAATTTTGAAGTAGTGGCGTTTGAATTTGTCTCGAGTTCGTTCGATCCGGAAAGAAAGAAAAAAAGAGACTCAAAATCAGATCGACTCAGTTTTAGTTATACTCGAGTTGACATGATCTTTATTTTGACTTTGTGATGCGTTGCTTTTTTAATTAACTCGTATACTGATCAGGATGTCGTTTTCTTTTCACCTTTTTGCTTGGAACGATCAAAAGCTAAGTGGGGGTAGTTGATAACACTTTAAATAGTACCGTGAATTATACATTTATTTACCCCGTATTGTGCTCAAGAGAGGGTAGATAGGCTCGTTAGCTTATGGAATATGTGTTGAATGCTATGTATATGATCCTAGGTTCATAATTCTGCACGTGTTATTTTCCCGAAGATTTGGTACTGTTTTGGTGTGTTTTATTTACTTTGCAGGATGTATTGAATCTGGAGCAATTGAAGACAGATCTGGACTAAGGGAGAACATTGGGCCGAGTAAAGAAAATCCAGGAAGAGCTGCCCCATGTAAACCGGCGGTCTATACCGGTTTACTGAGGCAAAATTTAGAAAACCTAAATCTGGAGGTTCTGCGTCAGCTACGTTGATCGACAGAAACAATTAAAACGAGTAATAGGTCTGGCCAATCTAGTATTCGTAATTCATAAATTAGCATGAAGTACTGATAGTGAAGTGTTAGTTTGGACATAGTCTCGATGGACCCTAGGAACGTGCTAATCAGTGTCGATAGCTGACTAGGCGGGTTAGCGGTATGAGTTAGCGCTCAATACTGGCAATTCTAGTTCTTTATGCATATGGGCTATTACGGACCAATTAAGGATGGTAGCTGGTGTATAGATTATCTACTACCATGGTCGGAGTAGATAGGGTTAGGAATTGCACCCGTAGCTTAAAACTGAATTAAAAGCTCGATTAGTTTAAGGAATTTATGTGGGGAAGCAAACATAAAGGTTAACTAAACCAATTTAGTATATGGAAGGGATGGGGAAGGAATACCACGTTTCTTTTATGTCTAATGTTGGTCAATGACCACTTATGTCTTCTTAATTAGATTAGAATTGTTGTTTATACTTGAGTTGCATTATATCTGTGGGATCGGCCTTGATTCGTCATTGCTATACTGCGATTGACCTAGTACTATTGCTAGTAATATCGACGTTAGTGACTTACACGCGATCATATAGATTCTGTCATTTGCAGTTCTGCCTCTGGCTGGATGAAGTCGACACATGCCATAGCACCACTGGATCCCTGTTTGAAACTTCTGGCCAAATTCTTGCCACTGTTGCTCTTAACCTAAGGTCCACATGTACAACCCTTAAGGGTAGCATCCTGCCCCTCTTTTTGGAATGATAACTCCATTTTGTTGAAATCGAACACCATAGGGCTAAATTTCTTTATCCAGACTACCCCAAGTACCATATCACACCTTTCTAGTTTTATGAGCCTCACATCATGGGAAAATCTAATGCCCTGCATTGTCCAAGGAAGATTTGGGCATACATTGTCACTTATCATCTTATTGCCATCAGCAACAGTGACTCCCATAGGTTTAGTTGCCTCTACTATGCACCGAAGGTCCTTTGCTAATTTATGATCAAGGAATGTATGTGAACTACCACTGTTAATGAGAATATTCACTATTTTCTTCTTGAGCATGCCCTGAATTATGATAGTACGAGAACTAATCTGCTATGTCATAGTACTCAGAGATAATTGTGAAACCTCAGTCCCCTGATCATCACTTACCATCATTTCATCCATAGAACCCTCATCTTCATCATCATCCACCAAGATGAAATGCAGTTGCTTAGACTTACATTGGTGGCCTGGGGTATATTTCTCATTGCATTTGAAACAGAAACCCTTAGCCCTTCTGTATTGTAGTTCAGTTGGTGTGATGTATATGGTAGTTTCTTTTCCTTTGGGTTATACAGCAGGCATAGATTGAGTGGTTCTTGGTGTCATAATCGTTTTGGGGGTAAAATGGGATACATGACTCAATGAACCCAGAACATCTTCTTGGGCCCTTGCCAATTCCAATGTTGTAGACAAATCCATAGGTCTGTTAACTCTAACAATTGATTTAATCCCTTTCTTAAGACCACCCACAAAACTTGCTACAAAATAAGCCTCATCCAGATTAGGATTCTTAAGGGATACTAGGGACTTCAATTCTTTGAATCTGGCCTGATATGCATCTACTGTTCCTGTCTGTTTTAACTTGTGGAACTCATCCACCACATCATCGTAATTCTGGTTAGCAAATCTTTTACACGGCTCGTTGCAAAAAACGGGCCAAGTAATGAACCTCTTACTCGGTTTCCAACTACTATACCACAATTATGCTCGATCATCTGAGTACAATTCTGCCAATGCAACCTTCTCGTCTTCTATAAGTAGATGAAATTGAAAATATTTTTCGCATTTCCTCAACCACACTCTAGGATTCTCTCCCTTGAACATAGACAAATCCAATTTAGGATGTTTTAGTGAATTATCATACCTTTGTTCAGGTGGAGGAGGCCTCAAGATTCCCAAGCTGGTAGAAGGAATATCAGCTAATGGCGGTACAGTTGATTTCTCCGCATTTGCTGCTGCTGCTTTGTTAGCTAAGACAACAAAGATAGCAGTGAATTGGTCCTTCGTATATGCGAGTTGATTGTCTGAGCTCTGTTTTAAATCATGCATGGTTTTACTTAGCTCATCGATGTCTTTGGTGTTCTTCATCGTTTGCTCATCTATGGATTTCAGTCGAGTATTAGCCATGGCAGAGAATCGATATCTCTGATACCAGATGTTAGGAAATGGGGGAGAAAAGTAGAGAGAGGGAGGAAGAAATTGAGAGTAAAGGTAAGATTTATTATAAACTTTCTGAATGAGCTTTACAATGTCATTTTCCAACCTTTTATATGCTTGTAGAACAATAACCGCTAGTCTAACTGCACTAACAACCAAATAACAGCTAAGCATTGCTCCTAACTAACTAACTGCTCTTTTAAGTTCATGACATACCAATTCTTTTACTCTAACATCATCGATGCCCCTATATTTGCTAAAATTTTAAAAGTTCTAGAAAATTGTAAAGGAGAAGTACAACACTATAAATGTGCAGTCACAAAATCGAGGAAGATGAGCGGAAATGGGTATTGCCCGGGGGACAATTTAGGGCATTCGTAGCAGAAGCCCTATATGGTGTCATCTCCATAAAATGAAGATAAAAAAATAGAGTTTACCCCAAATAGCTCCCACAGTAGAGTCCATATCCCTATTTATTTTTAGGGATATGAGCAGTCTTGTCCTCTTCGTGTGTGATCTTATTATTCAAGTCCTTAAACATATTTAATTATTAAAAATTATAGGGATAGGGATAGGGATGCTGCTGGAGTGAAATAATAAATATTTAATGTGTATGAATAGGGTTGTGAGGTAGAATATGTTTTATTTAATATTATTTGAAATGTTATAGGGATAAGGATAGAGATGCTGTTGTGGAGGTTTTTGAATTGGGATTTGTAAAATAATGATATGTATTATTTTATATTATTTTAGGGATAAAAAATGGTGTACCTGATGTGAATGCCCTTACAACTACTTTGAATTGACGATTTTACCCTTTTTTTTGACAATTTACAACTACAACTATTATTTTATATTATTTTAAGGATAAAAATGGTGCACCTGGTGTGAATGCCCTTACAACTACTTTGAATTGACGATTTTACTTTTTTTTTTTACGGTTTACAACTACTTTGAGCTGACATAAATTACCCTTACAACTTCTTTGAATTGACGATTTTACCCTTTTTTTTTTACAATTTACAACTACTCTGAGCTGACATAAATTAATTTCTCATTAGAGTATCTCCACTCATAAAGCTTTATAGGTGTGCCACATCATACAACTTATAAACATTTTTTTCACAATCATAAATCTTTTTACATTTACACATCATCATGTTATAAACCTTTACAACATTAAAAAAAAAAGATTGAACAAGACAAAATGTTGCTGCTACCTGTCAGAAGAAAAAAAAAATCCACACAAACAAGAATAAACCGGTACAAATTTGTGGAGCTTTCTCCAAAAAGCTTTCATGAGTCACTCTACTCCAATGGCTAAAAAGCTTTTGGTAAAGATTTAGAAAAAAAAATAAACCTATTGTTGGAGATCCTCTTAGCTACTCGATTCCCAGCCCAAAAACGTAAGGTGTGAACATGATTGAAGCGGGTTTTCCGACGTAATTGGAGGTTTTCTACTAGACTTCTCAACCCTAGCCGGAGGTTTTCTACATTGTTGCCATGGCTGCCTGTATCTGTTGAGTTCAATAATGCATCATTGCAGCTAGAGCGTTGTCTAAGGTTCGATCAAGTACAGATTTGGTATTGAAGCAACATTCGATCAAGTTCAGATCTGATATTGAAGCTTAGGTTACAGATCGAGCTTGTTTAGCTACATCAAGTTCGTTTAATTAGCTACAGATTGAGCTTGTTATAAGTTCGTTTGATGCTGTTAAGCTCGAGTTCGTTGCTACAGACGATCAAGTTCGTAAGCTCTAGAAATTTCAAAAGCGTTTAGCTACTGGTCGAGAGATCAAGTTCGTTTAGCTACAAATTGAGCTTGTTATATTAAATATCGAGTTCATTTGATTTGATGCTGTTAAGATCTAGAAAGAAAGCTCAAGAAAATTCTAAAGGAGGACAGGACTACACACAGAGTAGAGTTGGATTGGCCTTTATCTTGGTACATTTTTAGCTCTGTATCGATAATGTCTCATCTGTTTCGGAATTTTGTTACGCCTGCACTGCACAGGCGCAGTAGCTGTTAAATAATGAAATCGTAAATGTCCGGTCAATCTTGACCGCCCATCGCTTTGGCCTAAAAGTGATAAACTCGAGTTAATGAGCGCTTTTGTGTCTGTGACTTATATAAAAACAAGATTCTACTATTTTTCCATGTGATTTTTACATTCTCCCTTATAAGGGTGGCGTCTGGCTGGGAGGACGGCAAGATTGTTCCTGATCGTCCTCTGGAGAGAATAGCCAGAAATTTATCCTTACACTGCGTCTTCTTGACGGCAGTGCAAGATAAATGTTTCGATAACGCCTTGCACACGGCGCTTCAGAAGCGCTAAATAATGAAATCATAAATGTCCGGTCAATCGCTTGACCGCCGCCCGCCTGGCTGGTGCAAAAATTGCTTAGAGTTGATGAAGATATTTATGTCTCACGTTATATGGGGTGGCGTTCTCTTATTTTTCCTATATGGGACTTTACATTAGCACCTTCATCTTGTTTGCGTTTGTTTTGTTTATGCTTTTCATGGTTGGGATTATGCAACTCAGCTAGCTTGTTATTAACTGAGCTGGAAACGAGCTTAGATTCAGCTCAGTTACCTCAGCTAGTGCATTAGCTACATTATCACATATTTGCATTGTAGATCATGATGTAAGACTCGTTAATCATATGACGTAGCCCACCGTAATAAAGTGCGTAAAAGTGTGTCGTGACACTCGTCATGATGGTAGGATTACTAAAAATTCCAAATGACGTATGAATGATGTAGACCACCATAGTTAATTAAGTGTGTAAAAGTGTGTTGTGGTACTTGTTTTACACCGATGACACATTTATAACTGTAAAATCGGTGTCATTGACGTTGGGATTGAAAACCAACGTCAGTGCCAGGGACGCTCGTATCGCAAACGGGCGTTAGTTCCACCGACGTTATGCTGTTCAAAATAATAAAAATATTCAATGTGGTGCCAAGAGTGATTTATAGGGTGCCGAAAGAATTGTGGTGCCGTGAGTATTTTCGTGGTACCGAGATTATTTGTTGTGACACGTATTGCTATATATATATATATATATATATATATATATATATATATATATATATATATATATATCTTAAGAAAATCCTAAAGTGTGTTTTACATATGTTTCATTTAAATGGAGTTAGTAAAATTGAAAAATTAACAATACAATTTAGTATTACATATTCATCAAGTACATGTTCATACATTAATTATACTATGATAAATAATATTTATTAAAAAATGATATCGATTTAGTTTCTCAGTGAAACAATGTTGTTCCCTATGCTAAATATGTCTTCTCTTTTAAGGAGGATAATATGCAATTGATCAAACAATTTCTGAATGCTCATCATTGTTTTCATAATATTCAACGACCATTTCTTTAGATAATTGTAATTTGACTAATTTCCCTTAAGAGTTTATTATTGGTTTTCTCAACAGCCCACCCATAATAAAAATTCGATGACTTGTATATCTCTTCTTGTTATCATGTTTTTAGTTAGTGATATTTTTTCCATTATCAGTCACAAGTATGACTTCACCAAGCTTGCCTCTATTATATCTAGTATTGTGCCTTTTGGTACAACATGAAGTACTTACCTAAAATCTCCTTCAAATACAACCACATTTCCTCCCATTTCGGCATAACGTTTCATGATGTCCTTTAAGCTTATGTCAAGCAATCTTCAGTAATTCTACATTCTACATTCCACTTTGCTGTGATAGTTGCACATGCTTGTATCATTTGAATTAATTGGACTTTTAAAACGTGAGTTGTTTGCCCACCAGACATAATTCCAGCTGCAACTCCTAATGTAGCTTTTGTTATAGCTATCTTATGTCTTTTTCTTAAATTTGCTAGCAATGCTCTCTGTATAAATATGTTTTTCTTGTGCCCACCAGGACCATCACTGAAAAACACCTTACTTTTTCCCCTGTTTACAACTTTTTTTTTTTCATAATTAAGTTTTAACTCCGCTTCGAAATTTTCTTGATGAATATCTATATATAATTCATCATAGATCTCTTTTTGTAGATTCACTGTAATGATGTTATTTTCTTGTAGACTTGTCAAGTAATAGTAGTTAAAGTCTTTACCCTTACTTTCTAGAAAGTAGCTCATTGACCGTAAAGTTTTATCATCATCAAAGTTGTTAACTTTGTAGAGACTCGTATAAAATTTAACATTGGTTCCCAATATATATCCCAAAGTTGATAGATATTTGTCGGCTCACAATAAACTAAAAGAGTTGCAAACAACATTCATAATGAATGAGGCATTTGAAAGGCGATGTCTTCACTCAAATATTATAAGATTGTCTTATCGGATTCTAGTAAACCTTTTTTTTCCACAGCTTCTTTACAACTATTGCATTTATGGTTGTTTATTTTTAGTAAATCTTCAAACGATGTTGCTCCTCTAACATGATTGAGTAGCAATGATAATACATTTCTCCTTCAGTTGGATTTGCACCATTTATGTGGTCAATAACAACTTTACGTTTTCTCTCTTTCAAATACTTTTGTGAGATCATTCACACAAAAAATTTCTGGAATTTCCCCATACAAATGTTTTTTTGACCTTTTTTGTGTTTGGTTAAGGGTAAAAAGTTCTATGAGTATTGTTTTTGAAGCAAAGTCATTTCAAACAAGATTTTCGGGATTTTGATTCTTCCAATATGAAACCCAATTTTTTCCGTGGAGATGAAGTTGGAGAGAAATGACGGCATGTTTCATGTCATTAAAATAAAACTCAAATATTCTCCACATTGCTTCCTGAGCAGGTACCCATCTTACGTTTTGAGATCTTTTGAGATCTCTTCTTCAAAGGAAATATAAACTACAACACGATCATGACCTTTATAAATGTACTTGTATAAGTACTTTACTGTCACAATTCAGTATAGTCATTTAAGCTCTAAGAAATGACTTTTTATCGCTTATTTTCCTTGGTCCTGAGATTTTAGTCGTTAGTCAGTAGCGAATTTATCTATCAAATTCAACATTCTACCTACTTATGTAATTTAAATTGCATTTTAGAATAACCACTCTAACCATCATTCACTTGTTGAATACAAGATACCATGTTATTGTGTAGGAGATGAGATCCTCTGTTGTAGTATTACATCACATAACATGCTATGGTAAGGGGGAAGGGTGTAAGGGTAATTGTCTAATCTGAAAATTAGAAAGAAAAAAAAACAGGACATTGCTATTTTTTACAAGGCACAACAGCCATTACAACAATGGTAAGACATCAATGGTAAGACAGCAGAGGATCCAATGTCTATTGTGTAGTAGCTTGTAAATAATAATGTAGGACTAAAACATTAAGGTATTATGTTATGTATCAATTTTACAAAAAGTCCAGATCACAAACTACACGTACCTTCTACAGTTTCTGACACTTCAATTATACTTATGTTATGTTACTTATGTGCATAATCACTGTCAGTTTTGGTGACTTGATCTCTTAGCTGATAAGTATTCTGAAGAATGAGAATGATGGTCAGTTTCAGTTAAGTATATTCAATTCTGTGAAAGTCAGTTTGATGAAGTGAACTGAGTTTCTTCTGAAGTCAGCAGTCAGTTTAGTCTGTTGAGTTATGCTGAGTATAGCTGAGTTCTACATCTGGGCAGTTGATTACAAGCCTGGAAAGTCAGTTTTGGGTTGAGTTTTGTCTGGTGGATAACAGTTGGAGCTGGGGTTATATATGTCTTTCAAGAGTGTTATTCACACACTTGTGAAAACCTTGTAATTTTGTGCATAATAAAATATCTCATTTTCTGTCCGTGGAGTAGTCGACACAACGCCGGAAACCACGTTAAATCGCTGTGTTCTTTCTGTTTCCGTGTTTTATCAATCCGCCATTCTTTATGTTTGCATTGCTTCTGTGTTTGTTTCTTTCTTAAACTGCAAAGCTTTCTGTCTGTGTTTATAACAAACTGGTATCAGAGCATCAAGGTTCAAGATTCAGAGAGAAGTTGCAGGTGAACATAGTTGATCTTCACCAAGACCGGTGATCGGTGCTTGGATTTTGTGATCAAAGGTTTGTTCTTTAACAAGAAGGATGTCGGCAATGAACATAAAGGTTGATAAATTTATAGGGAGGAACAATTTCAGTTTGTGGCAAATCAAGATGCGGTCCTTGTTAAAGCAACAAGGATTGTGGACTCCTTTATCTGGTAAAGGAGATGCCAGTTCTACATATTATGCCAGTCTGGAGGAGAAAGCACATTCAACCATCCTGTTGTGCTTGTCTGATGATGTTATCATAGAAGTTGCTGAGGAAGATACCGCTGCCAAGTTATGGTTGAAGCTTGGAAGCCTGTATATGACTAAGTCATTGACCAACAAGTTGCTGCTAAAGCAGAGGCTGTTCAGCCTGAAGATGCATGAGGGGTCTTAGTTGAGAGATCATCTTGATCAGCTGAACACAATATTACTTGATCTCAGGAATATTGATGTTAAGGTTGATGATTAAGATGCAGCTTTGATTTTGCTGGTTTCATTATCAGCTTCCTATGAGAAATTTATGCAGTCTTTTATAGTTGGGAAGGATAGAGTTGCTTTAGAGGATGTAAGGTCAGCTTTACATGCCAGGGAGCTGAGACAAAGAAAGTGGGCGGATAATCAGTGCGGGGATGATAGTCGATGGCGGCTGATGGAAGAGAGCATGGTCAGTCTAGGAAGAAAAGTTCCAAGAAGACAAGGTCCAAAGGCCCTAAATCCACATATGTTTGCAATTACTATAAAGAGCAGGGACATTGGAAGTCCAATTGTCCAAAGAGGAAGAAACAACAGGATAATGATTCGCACACGGTGATGTAATTTCTGCGAGCATGATTCAAAGGAGGGCGTGGTTACAGTGGCGGGAGAGTCGGCCATCAAACGATGTGTGGATTACGAGCATCCTTTCATATTTGCCCTAACAGAGAGTGGTTCTCAAGATATCAGCAGATAGATGGTGGTCATATATCTATGGCAAACAGCAAGGTCTACAAGGTAGTTGGGATTGGCTCAGTTCAGTTGAGGACAGAGGATGGATGATTCTTTAAACTGAGTGAAGTTAGGCATGTTCCACAAATGACCAAAAACTTGGTATCTCTTAGTTCTTTGGACAGTAGGGGATGCAGTTTTGAGGGGGAAAGTGGTGTGCTGAGTGTCTATAAAAACCCAGGTGAGGTTCTCAAGGGAGTCAAGCAAGGAACTCTGTATATATTACAAGGATCAGTTGTTCTTTGGTTCTGGCTGTTTGTAAATCTCTTTGAGATTCATCGATCCTGACTTACAAAGCGTGCCACGTGAGGCCCAGGTCACATGGGTGAAAGAGGATCTGATTTCTTTCTCGAAAAGATCTTCAATAATCTGGACTTTGTGAGCATTGTGTGTTTGGGAAGCTTCATAGGAGCAAGTCATCACTTGATTACATTCATTCTGATTGTTGGGGGCCATCAAAGGTGGAGTCATTGGGTGGTCACAGATATTTTGTGTCATTAATAAATGACTATTCAAGGATGACTTGAGTGGTGCTGATGAAACACAAAAGTGAGGCATTCCGGAGCTTCATGCAATGGAAGGCTCTGGTTTGAGAATCAGTTGGGGAAGAAGATCAAGAGGCTTCGTACAGATAATGATCTGGAATTCTGCTAGACTGAGTTTGATACATTCTGCAAAACTGAGAGTATTTCCAGACATCATACAGTCAGGAATACACCTCAGTAAAATGGTGTAGCTGAAAGAATGAATCAAACTCTTCTGGAGAGAGCAAGATGTATGCTTTCTCATGCTGGTTTGTCAAGGAGATTTTGGGCAGAGGCTGTTACCACAGCTTGCTACTTAATCAACAGGAGTCCTCACACATGGATCAATCTCAAAACACCAGTTGAGATGTGGTCAGGCAAGCCTGCAGATTATTCAATTCTAAGGGTATTTGGAAGCACAGTTTACTATCATGTCAGTGAAGGGAAACTGGAACCAAGAGCCAAGAAAGGAGTTTTTGTGGGGTATGGTGATGGAGTAAAGGGGTACAAAATTTGGTCATCAGCAGAAAATAGAGTTATTCTCAGTAGGGATACAGTTTTCGATGAAAATTCTATGCTCAGTTCATCAGTGAGAGGACAAATCGAATCGAAACCGATCTTTGAATCTGAAAAACTAACGATAGAGTGGAGCTTCAGGTGGAGTCAGTTGAAACGCTACAAACAACCGATCCAAGTCAGTTTTAAATCGATCTAGATTCTTGAACGGTAGTCGAATCCAAGCCCGGCCAGCTGAGCAAATGTCAGTTGAGCGTCAACCGAGAACATGGGTCAGCAGTGCTAGAAGAGGGTTCAGTCATAAAGAAGGGGTGGACTTTGATAAGATATTCTCACCAGTGGTCAGACATACTTCAATCAGAGTGTTACTAGCAATGGTGGCACAACAAGACTTAGAACTGGAGCAATTGGATGTAAAGACAGCTTTTCTACATGGTGAGGTAGATAATGAGATATACATGACTCAGCCAGAGGGTTTCCAAGTTCCTGGTAAGGAAGATCTTGTGTGTAAGTTGAAGAAGTCCTTGTATGGACTAAAGCAAGCTCCTAAACAGTGGTATAAAATGTTTGATGCTTACATGATCTGATTGGAGTTCTCATAGAAGTCCTTATGATCTTGTGTGTTTACAATCAATTTGGAAGATGGATCATAGATCTATCTTGTTTATATGTGGATGACATGCTGATAGCTGCAAAGAAGAAGTCCGATGTTTAGTATCTGGAAGACATTCTCAGTGCTGAGTTTGAAATGAAAGATTTGGGTGCAGCCAAGAAAATTTTGGGGATGGAGATCTAGAGAGATAGAAGATAGAAGAAATTATTTTTATCTCAGCAGGGCTATATACAGAAGATTTTGTCAAAGTTTGGCATGTCAGCTGCTAAGCCAATAGATACTCCTATGGCATCAAATGTTCATTTGTCAGTTTATGCTTCACAATCGGCGAGAGGAAGGAGTACATGTCAAGAGTTCCTCTACGCTAGTGCGGTTAGCGATCGATGTATGCCATGGTGTATGTACTAGGCTGATCGCTCGAGCGATCAATGTTGTCGGCCAGGTTAATGGCTCAACTGGAAAGGAACACCGGAAAGATGTGAAAAGAATGTTCGTACCTTAGAGGTACAACCGATGTTGGTCTCGTTTATGGAGGTGATACTCGAGAGTTTGGTCACGAGTTCTTGTGATCTTGATTATCAGGTGATGTGGGCGAAAGAAAATCAATGGCCCAGTTATGTTTTCACATTGGGAATTCAGGTTGTCAATCGAAAGCAACTCTCCAGAACAAATGTGGCTTTATCAACTCTGAAGCTGAGTATATGGCTCTTACTGAAGCAGTCAAGGAGGGTATCTGGTTGAAGGGTCTAGTCAGTGATTTGGGGCTACATCATGATCAAGCTGAGATTTATTGTGACAGTCTAAGTGCAATTTGTCTAGCTAAGGATCAGGTTCACCATGAGAGAACCAAGCATATTGATGTGAGGTATCATTTCTGAGAAATGAGAAGAGGGTTGTAGTGAAGAAGATCAGCACCAAGGATAATCATGCTGATATGTTCACTAAACTAGTTCAGCAGAGCAAGTTTCAGTTATGTCTGGACTTGCTGAATATTCAAAGCTTGTAAACTGAAATCTGGATACTCAGTTGAGGGCAGATCAACTTGAGTGGATTATGTGGAGAAGTCTGGTACTGTATATCCTGGCATTGACGAATGCATCCGGTACAAGTACGTCTGATTATGCAATCTGATTGACGTTGAATGAGAGTTCAAGTCAAGGTGGAGATTTGTCAATTTTGGTGACTTGATTTCTTAACTGATAAGTATTCTGGTGGAACTAATCTGAGAAATTGAAGACTGAGAATGATGGTCAGTTTCACTTAAGTATATTCAGTTCTGTGAAAGTCAGTTTGATGAAGTGAACTGAGTTTCTTCTGAAATCAGCAGTCAGTTTAGTCTGTTATAGTTGAGTTCTACATCTGGGCAGTTGATTACAAGTCTGGAAAGTCGATTTTGGGTGAGTTTTGCAGTGAATAACAAATGGAGTGGGTCCACATCTCGGAGTATTAAGACAATTCGACAAAAATCATATGGCGGTTAGGGTTTGGGATTTGTGCCTATAAATACCAATGTTGTAATCAATGCAATATATGTCTTTCAAGAGTGTTATTCACACACTTGTGAAAACCGTGTAATTCTGTGCATAATAAAATATCTCCTTTTCTGTCCTTGGAGTAGTCGGCACAACGCCGAAAACCACGTTAAATCGCTGTGTTCTTTCTGTTTCTGTGTTTTATCAATCCGGCATTCTTTATGTTTGCATTGCTTTTGTGTTTGTTTCTATCTTAAACTGCAAAGCTTTCTGTCTGTGTTTATAACAAACACCTTTATAAATTAAAAATCAACATGCAATATTCACATCATTATAAAAAAAAATTAAGACGTAGATTTTTGTTTTTGGAACTATTAATTTATTAGATTTACATGGAATGTTCAACGCTTAAAAATTTGAATGTTATGCTATGTTTGTTGCTTAGTCATTTCAGCATATACTTATTTGTTTTTTATCCTAAGATTTATTTGAAGTTGAGAATGAAGAAGACCTGAGTTATATAATGAATGGTGTTTGTAATGTACCATTGACATCATTCGTGTTTGATGCTAAATCTTTTTGTTTTTCCGTTGACTCCATAACATTCCGAGTGTTATCAAGTTCTAATGTTCTTGGCACTACGATTATTTTTTTATGCAAATAACGTAAGGATGAATGATGTTATTTTAAAAAAAAAAACATCGCGTGCAATGACGTTCGTTTTTTACGATAACGCCGGTGACACTGATATTATAATTATAAAAGTGTCATGAGAGAATAACCTCAGTCCACTGATGTTGTTTTTAAAAAGGAACGTCAGTATGGTGCGGAAAGTAAAAAAAATACACATGTGATGCCGGAAGTAAATGAAAGAAAAATGTGTCGATAGTAAATTCGTAGTTCCGACAGAAGTTTTTTTTTGTTTTTGTTTTTTTGTTTTTGTGTGTGAAGGCCTATAGAAGGTGTGCAAGCCCAACGCTGGAACTCGGCCCATGAAACAGTAACGCAGGGTTTTTATGTAAGGATAGTGATTTAGGTACCGAATTAGTATATAGAATTCATCAACACAACACTTTATAATCACATATTTTAATACTTAAAAAGAAAACAAAATAACACAAAAATTCTGGACCACACAATCAATATTTTCGGGGGATAATGACGCAGAATTTCTGTGTCAAAATCATTTTCCTTCTATATAAACATCCATAAATGCCACGAATTTTAGGGTTAACAAACGAAGGCTTCATTTCGTCGTGCACATCAACTCGAATTTGCGCTTCCAGAGACGACACCGGTGAAAATGGCGGCGAAGAAGACGAAGGTTAGCAGAAACCCTGATCTCATTAGCGGAATCGGAAAGTTCTCACGTTCCAAGATGTACCACAAGAGGGGTCTTTGGGCTATTAAGGCTAAACACGGCGGCGCTTTCCCCCGTCATGACAAGGCCCCTGTTGAGGAGACTATGACTTCTGAGAAGCCACCGAAGTTCTATCCTGCTGATGATGTGAAGAAGCCTCTCGTCAATAAGCGCAAGGCCCGACCCACCAAGCTCAGGTTTTTTTTTTTTTTGGTGAAAATTGCTTAAATTAATTCATTTCATGATTTTTGCGTTTCTTGATTTGGTTTTATTCGTTTGCACAGGTCGAGCATTTCTCCTGGCACTGTATTGATAATTCTTGCAGGACGGTTCAAGGGGAAAAGAGTTGTTTTCTTGAAGCAACTTACATCTGGGCTGCTCCTTGTGACTGGTATGCTAGGAATTGCTTGTTCTCTGCATCTGTTTTAAGTGAAAATTGCAGCACTTCATGTGCGATTTTATTTTTTTAATTGTTAGGATGTCTGCCATTTAGCTTTTTGTTTGTTTGTTTGTTTGTTGTGGTCTGAAGCCAACACTTTAATGAATCTGTTGTCTATGGTTTTGTATGCGGGGATTTTTGGGGGTCCAACTTTGGCGCTGGGCTAGACTTCTTACAATGGCACTAGGAACGTAATAAACTTGTTCAAAAGTTACTACTACTACTAAGTAATATGTAAACTTTGTTCTGGGTGGGCTGATGAGGGCCTTCACACTTAGTTCCTTTATTCTTCTATTGGGTTCAGTTTTAAAGAGGGTTTAATGCAGCATTCCAAGGTGTATTCATTGACTGCCGTTGACTAGTTGTAATTGTCAGGATGCTACACATTGTTTGGAATTCAGTGGCATTTGATCAACACTTGTGTATGGTTGTTTTTGTATTCAATGGCTGCAGTTGACTAGCTGTAATTGTCATTTCTCTTGATTTAGTAAGATAATGAGGCGGTAGATAAACATGTATATAGTATAAAGAGTCATGTACCCTTCGGTTTAAATTTTGGGTGAAACAACAGAAAAATGACACAACAAACTGACAATGTCAAAATATTTTTATATTATTGATAATGGCGTGAGACCTAGTGATTCTTTTGACTTATAATAATCAATGGTGTAGGTGTGTATTTGTGACCTTTTGTTGTTGAACAAACATTTTCCTTAGTATAGCACCCTAACATATTGATTTTGTTTTCCACAACAAAGTCAAAATATTTTTACACCATTGATAATGACGTGAGACCTATTGTTTCTTGTTACTTATAAATTATAATAATCATTGGTGTAAAATGCATTTGTGACGACACTTTGTTGATCAAACATTTTCCTTTTTCCTCAAAAATGTCATTGGTGTAAAATGCATTAACAACCATAATGACACCATTACCATTAATAGTATACGATTAGCCAAAAATCATGGACTCGGCAAGCTTTACAACAACACCGACAACCTATATTCATTTATGGATTAAAACGGAAACAAACCGTAAAATAAAAATCATTTGGACAATAATGTAATCACATTAACACCCAAAAAACTTGTGTATTTTGAAATAACACATTCAATCACAATGGAAAAAAATTACAACATATATTGATAAACAACTTTAACATCAACATATATGATACTAAAGTTACATCAAGGAAAGGATTATCTAAGCACCTAAAAATCTCGACAATGTCAATTGCTACCATCATCTTCTTCTCCAACTCTACACCAAATGGTTTAACATTTTCTCAATAAAGTCAAAGTATTGATTTTCATGCGGTCCATTGACAAAATCAACAGGTAAAATGTTGTTCTCATCTATAGAATCAATTATGAAAAAAAGTCTTTTATCCAAACAATTCATTCAACTTCAAATCTTAAAAAGGGGAAATGTCTTTTATAAAAACTATGCCATAACCATACAACCATACCAATATACACTATTTTACAATTTTTGAAAACTAAAAAATATATAGCTATTAACACAGTTTATTCTGGTGCTTTTCAATTTTTTCTCCCTTTGGGAGGTAGGTGGGGAAGGGGGAGGGGTGGGGGTATTTCTCATAGCCAAAGCAATAGAGCAATAGAGAAGAATAAGCCTGCAAAATCATCATCTTCAATCTTTTTATGGCGAAATCATCATCTCCAATGACAACATGCTTGACCAAAAACCAAGTTCCTACATTGACATCTGAATCTCTCAGAATGCACAACCAAAAGGAATCTTCAATAAGTAAGTCAATGTAAATGTTGTTTTCTTTCCCCATTACAAGTGCTATTGAAAATCCAATGATTTGTTAAACTTGAAGATGCATTTAACCCGGAAAGAAAAATGCATTATAAAAGTTTGAATCTAAATGGTGAAACATGTTCTGATTTCAATTGATCATCATTGCAATAAAATTATTAATATTAATATTAGAATGAAAGATAAGTAGTCCAATGTGGGATTTCTTGAAGTAAACAAATAATCAAGCATTTGATGAGCAAAAATTACCTCCATTGCTCATCAAGCATTTAATGAGCAAAAATAATCAGCCTATATCCTCCCTGAAGTCTTTGAATGCGTCTTCAATTTGTTTCACAATCGTCTTTGAGTCAACAATGAGGTAGTTTGTTTTCCTCCTCAAGTCCACGTTGCCAACTCCAGGCAGCAAGAATCCCGTGATAGTGTCCGGTGTAGCAATGAAGAAATCGATGGCTGCCTTTGGTCGGTGACGGATGAAATCGGAGCTGGAGACGGATGAGATCGGATGATTATTTTTTTAAGAGAGAAAGTAGCGTGTGTTATATAAGGGTAATTTAGTCCGAATGAAATTATTTTGTCCTTATTGCAACTAAAAACAAGTTATGCGGACTACAACTAAATTAATAAAGTCCCAAAATGTGGAGTTAAACCTATTTTTTCCTAAAAAAATAACAAAAAGAGATAAAATCCCTTTTTAATTTATACTTATCTTTATATCAAAAAAAAAAAAAACTTATCTTAGACTAAAATCAAATAAAAAAAAGGACAAAATCCACTTTTTAACTTATTATACTTAATTGTTTTTAATGGTTTTAACGTGTTTTCCTCCTTTTAACTACCTTATTATAATACTTATTCCCTTAAAAAAAAGGTATAATACTTATCTTTTTTTTTGTTTTGTTTTAACGTGCTTTATTAATATATATTTATCAAAATCAATTAATTACGGAGAAACACTTGGAGAAACACCCGAGGGAGAAACACTTACGTGGGAAACAACTGGCTCTTTTAATATAGTTGTGAGTTATGATTATGATTTAATAATGATACAGACAGAATCGTGTGCCCCAACGAATGCCATAATGTGTATCTACGCTGTTGATAATGATAAATATAACAATGATCAATGCGTATATACTAAGAATCAACAGAATAGATACACGTTGTAACACTCATTATGTCACAACGATTGTATCCGTATTATTACTATGTACTTTTACAAGCCTTCAACGTTCACAAGCCAACATTTTACACTAAAATAGCTGGACAAGAAAAAAGCTTTAAAGCTTTAATGAAATTACTATATTTTTTTTTTTGGTCGAAGCCGGATATTTTATTAAAAAAACTTAAAGAGTACAAGCTTTACATCGCAAAGAATTTACACAATATTTACAAATAAAGCAACACTACGGCCATGCTAGTCTAAGCTCCCGGGCTTTACGAATTGCTTCGGATATGAAAACCATCTTTGGTGGTCGACGTGCATCGCTTCCGTGTATCTCTTGGTTTCTCCAATACCAAACTCCATGGACGAGCTCGCGGTAAAGAAATCTCTAATGGCCTTTAATATCACAATGGGACACCCAGCTTTTTTTTTTTAAAGAGAGATAGGGAAGTCAAAAACAAAAGCACAATACTTCAGAACTCACGAGGTGAATCAATTGGATGGCAATGTGGATGGGATACTGTCCACGACTATCCTTCTTTTTCTTTCTTCTTCTTCCAGATCTTGCTTTCTGTTTGTTTTTGCTCTCATTCTCATATTAATTCACAATGATTTTTCCTTAGATTTTCTTTATGCACATTTTGATAGAATCCCTTTTCTCACCTTTATAAATCAAACGGTAAAAGGGAATCCAAGACAACTTCAAACTTGAAAGTGAAGGTTCGAAAATTGCAGCTTATATAGCAATATACATCTTCTGCTTCAGTTTTGGAAACCCAGTTTAAAAAATCTTATATTTTTAATTGGATTGCTTATAATGTGAATAACACATTCTTTTTTGAAGGCAACTCTCGTAAGTCTTATCATTGGCGGCATTGTTTGCAAGCTCCTGCACACCTGACATCTCCTCTGTTCATTAGATCCAGTCCATTATTGTAAGTCGTAGAAGGTAGATCATACTCATTTTTTATGCATTCATTTCTTAACAAGGTTTTATTTAATGTTTCTGACGATGTCTTTACTTATATTCTGCTAGATCTGGCGGATTGGTGCCTGATTATTTGAAGCATTTGAACGACGAGCGATTTTGTTCATACAAGAACTGAAATATAAGCCATTCTTCTCCCCCCGCTCACAAGATCCAGTCTTTTGTAAGTCGTCATCGTTTATACACATTATATGCATTCAATCATTTCTTTATGAAAAACTTAATTACCTTTATTTTCTTTAGGCTCTAGATTAGAAATACATTTGCTATACGTTTGCACTAAGTACAATGTATTATGTATTTTTTTTAAGACTAACAATGTATTATGTATTGAGACTACTAATAAGATTGTATGTATGGAATACTTAAAGTCTAAGAAAATATATTTAATCTACACTACAAACTATATATAGTTCTAAAATCTTAGTTTGATAAAGAATCCATATTACTGTATATTTTTTAATCCTCAATTTAATGACTTCTAATCATTAGTCAAAAACAAAAACAAACAACTTTAGATGCATTTTTTTTATAGAAGAAATCACTTATATGAACATTTATATATATACACAAACACACATTATTCATTTATGTTTACATGGGGATTTTAAGGACTAATTTATTTTATTCGTTAATGCATTTAGCGACGTTATTCATTTAGCCCCTTTGCCCAAATCGGGACCGGAGAAAATTATTTATTTGGCGAGCTTATTCATTTATCGAGGTTACACTGTATTAATATGGAGATGTTGTCAAGAGCTACAATAGAGCTAATTAAGTGCGGAAAAGTGTGTTGTGTCACTCGTTATGGTAGTTGCATCACTAAAAAATACCGAAGAAAAGAAAAGAGTACAAATGCTTAATGTACTAAAATATAGGTATTAATATTGCACTGTTTTACTAACGTAGTGGTGCGCATTGGAAGCTCATGATACTGTTGTTGAATTATAGCTGCATTACTGGATCACTTCTATTGTGTCTACATTGTTTTGGTATCTTTGTTAATGGATCATGAGAAGTCACTGAAAAGCGAATCTACATTTTGACAGGAATTTTGAGGCATTATAAAGACGAGCATCGATTCATTCGATAGAGCAACATCTTTGGAGGAGACTGCATCACTTAACTGGAACAAATCAATGAGGAAATTATGGAAGCAATTATGGAAGCTCAAACAAAATCTAAGGTAAACATGTAGTGACACCATAGTGATAATAAAAACATACAACCATTAGAAAATATGGTCCCAAATATGGCTAAACCAAGGCACATCCAAACCGATGTGCCCCAAAACATCTCAAAATAGTGTCAAGTGTCAACATATAGTATTCTAAGACACGGTTCACAAAAGGACCTAGCCAGAAACAAAAGATAACCGCCTATCCAAAAGATAAAAGCTAGAAAACATCAACAATTTCGAGCAAAAAATTGTATCAGACAGGTCTAATAACGTGTAGGAGATTGTGCAGGATATCGAATCTTCCTATCATGCTAGTATTAAGCGTATTTCCACCTTAAGGTTCGAGAGTACATACGATAAGGATCTACCCAGCTTCTCCTCAAAAACCTATTGGCGGCAAGTGTAAAGTCTTGTTCCTCCTCGCCGCCTTTTTCTTCTTGCACACTGCCCTTATCAATTTCTCCTTGTAGCACCAACTCCTCTACCAACGCAATAAACCTCCTCAATCGTGTATTTTGCATGTTTTGAATTTTCTCACCTGCAAGCTGCCAAGATAAAATTGTTGATGCAAATAGGTTTAATTCAAATTTTATTAATTGACTAGTAAAATAAATTTTATATCTATCATACTTGTAAAAGCGTGCGCCATGGCGTGGGAGGCGCGCGCCATGGCGTGAGGCGGGGCTATGACGCCTTAACATAGGCTGAGGCGCAGAAAATGCAAGGCGTGTCCAAGGCGGCGCCAAGGCGTGCAAGGCGTGCAAGGCGTGAGGCGTGAGGCGTGGCGCGCCATGGAATTTTGAAGGGCAAAAACGTCAAATCAGTTAAAAATAACATAAAACCTAGTCAACCCATCCCATTCTCTTCATTCCCTCTCATTTCCCGATGCCTTCTCCACTCCATCCTGCTTTGAGAAAGTGCGAGCTTCATCTTCCATGGAGTAAAAAAAAAAAAATAATTTAAAAAAAAAAGCTTACTTCTTCTCCTTCTTCCCATAATAACCGGTCAGTAATAATCTATTGCGGCTTCAACGTTAAGCCTTCTTGAGTAACAAAGCAGACCTTCTCTTTTTTTATTTTTTTTATTTTTAAATTCGTTTTTTACACATGATTGTGTTAAATAATATATTCTTTATGTGATTATGGAGTTGAAAAACATGTTTATAATTTTCTTTTAATGAAAGTATGAAACAATGAAAGAAAATCAAAGTAATGAATCGATGTGAGTAATTTGATTTTGAAATAATGGAATTAAATGATTTTCAAAGTAGTGATCTTTGTTTGTTTGATTTTCTAAAACTTTAAGTAGTGAACTAGTGATCTTTGTTTGTTAGTACTTAGTAGTCTATGGATTTGGTGTGTTTTATTTGTGTATGTGGCTGTTAATTGGCAAGTCATGCGGCTTTTAATTGTGTATGTGGCTGTTTTATTTGTGTATGTGGCTGTTAATTGAATGAAAAGTTAATAGGTGGAGCCGTGGAGGTTAAATCGGGTTAAATTTTGATTTGTGAGTGTTCACTTGTTTATAGAATGTAAAGTTATGGTGTTAATGTTTTCACTGTTTTAACCAATTGTTTTGGATGATGATGACACTGACATTGACGAAAGAGTGGATGGGGAGAATAGTGATGAGGGGACGGGACCGATGGAGATTATTAGTGATCATGATGAGTGATGACCGATGATTACTTGAAAGTTGAAACTTGTTTTTCCTAATGGCTAATGCCTATCTTTTATGTCATTTTGAAACTCTAGCACTAGTATTAGTCTATTAGATTCGTTTAAAACTTTTGAAACCGGAAACCTTTTGGTTGATTGGTTAACTATAGTTTATCGGTATTCGGTAGTACTTGTTTTGTGTGTTAAAAGTTTAAAACTTGTTTAGATGACATTATGTGATCTTGTTTGTCGACTTTTATATATGTTATAATCTAAAGGGCCAAAAAAATAAGTTCTACGACTTTATTGCACGCCTTGCATGCCGAGGCGCCGCCATGGCGTGCGCCATGGCGCCATGGCGTCGAGGCGCCCATGCCACGCCTCAGCCCCGCCTCACGCTTTTACAAGTATGATATCTATTACTTGGCTACCGACTCACGCGAATATATTAAAATCAGTCTTCTTGATAATAGTGAAAAATTTCATCAATTACATCCTCTATCCCCTTTGAAGAGAAACATATTGTCATATCCTCACCGTACCGCCGTACAACACGATTGATAGATTCTCATCCCAACCGCACTACACTTTCATGAATGATAAGGTTCTACAAGAAAATTCAATTACGAATTATACATATTGGCAATAAAATAAATAGTATACATCTAAATAGTTCTATATACCTGAAATGGACGAGGGATGTATATTGCCATCTTCACGCTGTCTCTGCAATGTATGTTGTTCAGAAGTTCATTAATCCATCGTGCCTTCGTGGGATGTGGTATCCAACATGAATTTGCAACAAATGTGTTGCATGCATAGGTACGCTAGGCTTGATAACAAAACTCGTAACGATAACCATTATATTCCCACTTAGTAAGTGTCATGTAGCCTGTGAACTGCACCCTTTAAACACCGACGTCTTGAGAGTGTCACTATGGATATTTGCGGATACGAATCTGAATAATTTTTTAAAATCAAACTCTTTAGATGAGGCATACCGCTCATATACTCTTGTAGCATATGATATTTTGTGAAATGAAAATCCATAAGTTCTAGTTCGATGAAAAACTCCAATGTTATATGGGTACAATTGTTCACCAATCCAAGGTCGATATCCAAAACTCAGAGACAATCCCCCAAAGGGCTCTCTCCTAGCCAAAATTATCTCATTTAGCAATTAAATTTCCATTGTAAACATTGTAGAATTCTTAGTTTGATGTTTGAATCATTTTGATTGGAGAAAAACAACACTTTTGTGTGAGGGATGTACACTATTGTAATTGATCATGAAGTAAAAATACTTCAGGTTCGGAGATAGCATACAAAGTTATAATCGGTACCCAACCCTCTGCATTCAAAGATAGATACGTCCTCTAAACCTGGACTGCCGCACAATATACGATGCATTGAATCATAGGAGAGCTAGCAGTACAATAGGGCCATTCAAAGCACATCCCTCACCTTCTAGGACTGTCTTTGAGTTTTGGATATCGATATTGGATTGATGAACAATTGTCCCATATAGCATGTCAGAGCTTAATAGAACTAAGAAATTATGGATTGCCATTTCACAAAAGATCATACGCTACAAGAGTTGAGCGCTATGCCTCATCTGAAGAGTTTGATTTTAAAAAATTATTCAGATTCGTATCTGCAATATATCCATAGTGACATCCTCAAGTTGGTGTTTATAGGGTGCCGTTCACAGGCTACAACGATTACCATTCGGGCTCTTACTAAGTGGGAATATATTGGTTATTGTTACGAGTTTGGTATCAAGTTTAGCTTACCTATACATGCAACATATTTGTTGCAAATTCATGTTGGATACCACATCCCACGAAGGCGTGCTTGCACGAAGGATTAATGAATTTCTGAAAAACATACATTGCAGAGACAGCGTGAAGGTGACAATATACATCCCTCGTCCACTTCAGGTATATAGAACTATTTAGATGTACTATTTATTTTAATTGCCAATATGTATAATTCGTAATTGAATTTTCTTGTAGAATCTTATCATTCATGAAAGGGTAGTGGGGTTGGGATGAGAATCTATCAATCGTGTTGTACGGCGGTACGGTGAGGATATGGCAATATGTTTCTCTTCAAAGGGGATAGAGGACGTTTAATATATTCACGTGAGTCGGCAGTCAAGTAATAGATATAAAATTTATTTTACTAGTCAATTAATAAAATTTGAATTAAACTTATTTGCATCAACAATTTTATCTTGGCAGCTTGCAGGTGAGAAAATTCAAAACATGTAAAATACACGATTGAGGAGGTTTATTGCGTTGGTAGCGGAGTTGGTGCTACAAGGAGAAATTGATGAGGTCAATGTGCAAGAAGAAGGCGGCGAGGAGGCACAAGACTTTACCTTGCCGCCAATAGGTTTTTAAGGAGAAGCTTGGTAGATCCTTATCGTATGTACTCTCGAACCTTAGGGTGGGAATACGCTCAAGACTAGCATGATAGGAAGATTCGATATCTTGCACAATCTCCTACACGTTATTAGACCTGTATGATGCAATTTTTTTTTGCTCGAAATTGCTTTGTTTTCTACCTTTTATCTTTTGGATAGGCGGTTATCTTTTGTTTCTGGCTAGGTCCTTTTGTGAACCGTGTCTTAGAATACTATATGTTGATACTTGACACTATTTTGAGATGTTTTGGGACACATCGGTTTGGATGTGCCTATGCTTTTATTATCACTTTGGTGTCCACTACGTGGCTAACCTTAGATTCTGTTTGAGAATCCATAATTCCCTTCTCGATTTGTCCAAGTTTAATTAATTGCTTTTTTCTGAATTTTCCAAAAAAGAAAATGTGTCTTGAAAGGTCTCTTCTTTACATGACCAATGAAAATGTGAATCTAAAAGGTACGTGATACAAAAAATGGTTCATTTTCAGTGTATTTGCAATTGTTTTAATCGGGACGCTGTTTGTTCGATTTTTTACTCATTATATTTTCATGATTTGCCTCAGTTTTTTAAGGACCATATGTGTGAGTGGATAGCTGAGTTCAAGAAGTACCTTATACGCAAGTATCCTGCTCTTGAAGATTATGGTGATGATGTGCTTGATGAGCTGCCGTGCAGCTGTTTGTGAGAATATTAGTCTTTAGTTTACGTGATAAGCGAGGAGGAGTTGTTCCAACAAGGCTATTTGAGCGGCTTCGTGGATGACGTACCTTGTCTTCTTGTGTCATATTCTTCACTTGGTAGGGAGAAACCGACTGTCGCTGCTATTAAGTTTCTGACTAGGGTTAGCAAAAGCGGTCCTCACACTCTCTTTCTTGGTGTGATATACTGCAGTAGATTTGTTAGAGTATTGTTATTAATTCCTACTGTAATGCTGCAGGATGAGCTAGGAGGAGCAGTTGTTTAATACGGATCCATCAGAGTTCATTAAGAGGGATATGGAAGAAAACGACGATATTAACACAAGGAGAGGGATTGCATGTGAGCTCCTCAAAGGAATTGCCATGCGGCAATCTTACTTCACCAGATTCAGTGGTTCACTCGTATGCGCGCAATCTGCATTGAGAAACTCTTGCTGATTAAAGATAATGAGGATAGAGCTAGGTATACTTGTGAAGATATTCGTTCGATTCTGCCAACGACCATGATGAAGAACGTCCTCTTTTGGATACACGATCGATTATCCGGACTCTGAAGAAAATCAATATGTTATGAAATGTATGATGCGTGTTGTTTTGGTAGGTGACCTAGATCCTGATGTAGCTTCACCCAGCATAAAAAAGAGAAACTGACCCACATTCTTCGAAAAAGCCCTTTATTCAGTCACTATCTTTTTGAATCTCTGACTGCTCTTATTAGAAGGGTATATGTGTTCTCTCTCTCAACAAAACAAAACAAGGCCCTGTAAGGTCATTTCTATTGTATCTCTATTGGAAAATAAGCTATATCCTTGTCTGCAAATGATTATGACTGAACATATCAGTGTATGCTTTCCGGTTGGCTTGAAAAGATTTCCTCTGCCGGAGAACTACTCGAAGGTGGTCTTTGATATTCTTCTTTTGCCTGACACATGGATGAGGTCAGCAATTATTCCAGAGATCAGACTTTCCTGCAAAGGACGCTCAATTTGTCAAGTGTGATTGCGATACATAGTAAGCCTTGTTCCGTCTTCATATACCAGATGACCATGGATATTATGTTTTAAACACGGTTGTTGAAAAACCAAACCTTGGTTTTGAGGTAATTTTACCATTTGTAAGACATGTATGGGTTACCCTTTTTAACAGGCTGCAATATAAGAGTACGGTAAAAGCATGCCAAAAATATACTTGTGTTCATGTCTCTACTCCTGGTAAAAAAGATGGTCCCAAGAACCTTGTTGAGTCAGTAAACGCAGACTGATTACGGGTCCTTTTGAGTTGAAACTTACATCTGTTGCTTCAACGCGAATGATCTGCGAGTCTTGAGATATTTTTGACTTGCTGCTCTGGGGGAAGATGTTGGACAGCATCATGACTCTTCTTTTGCGACTTGAAGATGCTAGTTGGCCGGTAGATAATGAGGCTGAAATTCCAGGATTCAGAGAAGCCATTGGAGGTTATAATGCCACCACTTTTGCTCGAAAGAAAGAGGAAGAAGAAGAAGAAGACCCTTTGAAGGGAATAAAGGATCCGAGGCTGCTTTTAGTCTATAATATTTTTGCTGCTGCTTCTGGTCAAGGGAGCAAGTATCATCAAGTCATCAGTGAAAATCTCGAGCAAGCCAATCAGGCTGCATAAATTGCTTCAGCTTTTCAATTAAAAATGTTCTAGTCGAATGACTCCGGTTAATATTCAATGGATATGCATCTGTCCGTTGGCCAAAATCTACATCTGTGGTTTGAACCAGGTAAAAGAGCTTTTCTTCCTTTTTTTTTTTTTGTGTGTGTGTGTGTGTGTGGTAGTATTGTTTGCCAATTAGAATTAGAGTAGTGTTTCTAAACTCATTTGGCAAATCCTATTATTGTTGAATTTGATGCCTCTGATGGTTTGTATCATCATCAGATCAAAGCTCCAAACGACGAGAACTTCCTTCAATCCAAGACTCACTCTCGGGTTTAAATTCATCAGCCGTGCACCTGTCCAGCTATTACCCTCAACCTCAACAACTCAATTCAGCTTGTGACAAATTTGTGGGAGTTACTTCTTTAGTGTCTGGTATGATCTGTGGCTTAAGAGACTTGGCGGCCACCCATAAAAAAAAATGGTGTTAGAAAGTATTGATCTTAAACTATGTAATGTGAAGTGTAATGACACAGTCTTGTTTGTTACTGTGGCAAAGCCTTGTCCTAAATCAGCGCTCGAAAAAAGTATGTTGAGTTGATATATGGTTCATTTCAATATGGTTGTGTTTGTGAATACGTCACTCCCATTTCACCCATTTGTATGTATTGGGCAACTTCTGTCTGCGCGAAACGATGTCGTTTTGGTAAAAAAAATTTAATCAATGTTGACCTAATTACCTGTCTAATCCGGTTCCGATCCGGATTTTTTGATCTAATTACTGTCCACCCGGAAAGTTTTGACTTAATTTCCCATTTAACCTGGAATTTTTCTAAAGTTGCTATATTTTTGTGATGGGTGATCCTAATGAACCTTTGCTCTGAATCCGCCACCGCATATAACAAGATATAATTGGTGACCGAACTAAAAGATGTGCTAGATATAAAAGAATATGCTCCAAAGCTAATCCTAGGTGTAAATAAGGAAATTAACACACAGAAGACGGAAAAAAATGACTAGAATGAATTTGAAGGCATGTCAAACGTGTTGTTTTTTAAGAAATGTTTCGATCTACAAAACTGTCACAAGGAGAGTTTTTGTAAATCTTTATTATGACGCAATAGAGGGTGTTTGATCATAGTAGAGACACTTGGATTATTATGAACTATAAGTGAGGCCACAGTACACGTGACACTCACACAGAAGAGCCACGAGCATAAGACCACCTCGATGTATCGTCCAGTTCGATCTCCCAGCATCATCTGTCCATATTTTCGTACAAGTGTTTGAAGCTCAATCTCAGCCCAACGAAGCTCAACCTTGGTACAAGGGAGCTCGGCATCCAAGCTCAAAAGCCTAAATAGTCCATTAGTCTCCGGCTCGGCATTGTCATATCTCCAGCAAAGGATCTCAGTGCCGGTCGCTCCTATTATTCCCTACATCAGACACGTCACAGGTCTTCGCTGCCTTCAACCCACATATGGCTCAACATGCATTGGGTAAAAGTCGATCATCCTCCTGACATAAGTACCCTGACACACCATCTACCATGGTTGGACCCCCAAACTCACTAAGAACTCTCTATATGAAGGGGTTCTCTCATCTACAAACAAGTTACGCGACTTCATCTTTTTAGATTACGCTTTTCCACCTTATAGTCAAATCATTGATCTGAGCGTCGGAGGGTTGCTACCACTTGCTTTGTTATATAGGTTTGGGTTTAATACTTGCACAAGAAGCCCATTAAACATCTTCAACGGTCGGTTCATCTTGGACGATTTCAGCATTGTCAAAAGGGTAATGCTACCGACACAACCATCCCATGAGATGAGAAAGGAGCACCGGCCGAGCGCCTTGAATGAATAAGAAATTTACAGCAGAGGTAATAGCGGATTCTTATTCGACCGAGTTCTAGCTAGAAAGCTGATTCTTGAACCCCTTTCGCGCTCATGTCACGTCGAGGTGCTGCAGAAGAAAAAACAGCCAAATCCGATCCAATTTATCGTAATCGATTAGTTAACTCCAATGAAAAAAAATTAGATGCCTTACTATATTTAGAACAGTGGTCGATCCCTCGGGAGTTAGATTCGTAACTTAATATTATGTTCACGCGGCGGCCTTCAGGTAATCAATTCTCGTGTAAGAACCCCTAGTGGCCCGGTTCGTCAGTGAGGTCCATAAAAGGAGTCGAAGAAGTGACAACCAGTAACATAATCCTATTTTAAACCATTGATCATCATTGATTTAATTTATTATCAATGGGTTCTATAAGTCACTTGATGAAGGGTGCAAATTATAATGTGTGGGTCTTTTAAGAAAATTTTAGTTATTGAAAAATTTAACCGAATTGCATAGAGGGGGTTTATGAAGAAATGTTAGGCGCGAAAAAATTGGAGCCAAAATAGGCATTTCTATTTCAGTTTCACGTATAACAGAGGACTTTCATTTTTTTAGAACGATTAAGTTTTGATTAGATTCAAGCATTTACTTATCGAGTTGAATGATGCTTTAAAACAGCGATGCTTAAATTTGGACTTGAATTCGTTCGAGCTTGAAAACGCGTAAAAATTTACCAAGCATAACTAAAACTGCCATTCAGTTTTTCAACTCCACATCCAACCTCTGAAGCCTTAAAACCGAACCCAAACTTGTTTTTCTTCCATTTTTTTCCATTCACTAAATACATACACAAACTCTCCTCCTTTTACATCTATCTACAAGATAAATTACACTTGTCAACAGTCAACCCACTACTTGTTGGAAGAAAGCAAGTAAAGACACAGACATATATACATACATACAGGTTATATGTAAAGAAAAGACAGGGAGGGAGGGAGGGAGAATGACTACTTGTGGGGGTGCTCTCCCTTGCTACTGCTCCCACACTTTGCTATATCTTTCTCCATACGTTCAACATACATCTCAAGTTCAACGGTCTCCTTTATTTCAACCAATAATTTCTCCTCCGTTATATCATCTTTTATACTTTTCAGTACCTGTTATTCACACAACACACACACACACACATCATTATCACTCAATGCTCTTCTTATTCAATTATTTCAAGTACTTACCTTGTCATAGGTGTTGATATCGTTTGGCGTTCCTTTGTCTGGTCTTATCCTCATAAACACCCAACACTTCTCTTCAGAATCCCAATAACACTCGATTATGTTCCCAGAGAATGACAAGGGATCAGACCCATCTGTGTAATTATACCAGAGCAGAGAAGTGCACTTCTTAGCATACATGGTGGTGCAGTGGTGATCAACATACCAAAGCAAAAAGTGAGAGAGAAATTAGAGTCACTAACCCTGGAATTTAACCACCACTTTCCCTTCCATAAGTTTCTTCTTGCCACGTTCATGAAGATAAAGCCTATGGTGATGGCCCTCCACCTATCAACATAATCAGACAGACCTACAGGTTAACATATATATTGGGTGGATGCAAAACCAGATGTTTGCTGTATTCTAAAATATATGTAAAGAATGAAAGAGAAGAGTGTACACACAACCAACCTCAAAGAGGAAATCCACAGAGTTCATATTAGCATACTTCCATTTCAAGAGACCCTCGTGTGTTCGCGGAACATAACGATCGTCCCAGCCCTGGCATTATTAAAGCACATTAAGCATTTTAATGGTTTTATTACTCCTCGATCCATCACACCCCCGTTGGGTGTGGTGTGCGTAGGGGAGTGGGGCAAGAGAAAAAGATAACATAAGATCGAGGATCTGAAAATGATACCTGGAAAATTAAACCATCTGCACCATGAGAAAGATCGGGTATGACCTTTTTCAGAATTTTGGGGACAGTAGACAGCGGCCAAAAGTCCTTTCTTCTAACCTGTGACAAGCTATGGCACATTAAACACCGATTCCAGGGAGGAAGAAAACCATTAAACCAATTATGATCGAGTAACCCCATCAATTATAAAAGTCCGTCCACAACAAAAAACATACTTTGAAAGGCTCGAGCTCATATCGGTATGGGTTTCTACTCTGATGTATTTGCTGGCGCTCGTAATTCCTTGGTTCAATAATTTCTTTCCGAATCTTTTCCCAGCGATAATGGAAAGGTTTCTGGTAAGTCATCCAACAGAAAGATATTAATCAAACTCAAAGAAAGGAAATGCATCACAATCCTTTTACAAATAGCAAATTAAAGAGCACACAAGTATCACACAACCATAGTGCTGACTAAACCGTACGTGTCTGATTCATAAGAAAGAAGGTAAAGACAAACCTTTATTTTCAACCATTCTACTTATCTAGTAAGTCAAGCATATGCTTTAGATGCAAGTTACTACAAGCAACCGTAAATCTTACCTTTACTAACGATTCAGAGTTCAATACCATCATATCATATATGAGGTATCGTCTCTCTTTTTTCGGTCTCTCTTGTTTTTGTGAACCCGGGACAGTATCAATGACCATTTCCCCATCAAGTAATGTGTATTGGGGGTGAGTCCTTTCAGCCAAATCCTAGTGACAGACAGACACATCGTCAAAAGTTGGCATGTAGCACAAAAAATGTATCAAAGAGGATTATTAATTAGCAGTAATATGAAAATATACTCCATGAGTTTGTTTGCAAGGAAATCTCATTTGAACTCTGCGAAAGTTGAAGTGCCTATCGATTAAGTAACATCCATCCTTGGTAATAAGCATCATGTATCGTGTCCCATCAGCTTTCCATGTCGCATAATAATAGCACTGCCTTAAAAATTCCAGATTCTGGCTGCACAACCAGACCAAAAAGAAAAAGAAAGAGAAAAGATTATTATTATTCAGCAGAAAACATATAAATGAACCTCAAGAAAGCATCTAGGAATAAGAAGTATAATTTGGTTGGATCACATGTAACCTGTCAAGAGAAACTGGATGTGATCCAGGAAATTGCGTGTATCCTCTCGCCTGAAATATGTCAAGGACAAACGTTTTGAAGATAAGAAAATACATACTGACCAGCAGTATCATCAAAGTCGCACACTGTCAAATCTTTGCCGTCAAATCTTTGAAACAGCAAAAGCACGTATTAGCTCAAATCATAAGGCACGAGTGCCATAGTTGTTGACGTACTAGGCGATGCCAAGGCGAAGAGGGATCGCCTAGTTGCCGAGGCAGCGCCTATGCATTGCCCGGCCATGCCAGGCAATACCTCTCCCACATTTCTGAACATTAGCTATTTTGTGTATAAATGGCAAGAAACACAAAAAGTAACCACTCTAGAGTGTGAACAAGGGTCAATGAAAGTTGTAACATGCTGAACTTAAGTGCTAATCCGTTGAATATCATCGATTATTCGTAAAACATCATTCATATATATTCATAAAAGCATGGAAAAAAAATGAAAGGGAGAAACTTGAATGCATATGGCAGGTATGTGGGCTCAGCAAAAGCCTAGGGCTTCCCAACTTTTCCTGATGAAAATATCTTCAAAGGTTTCAACTAATGTGAGAAAAAGGCGATCAAAAAGCGTGAAAAATATGTGATTTAGGAACCTATCCAACTTCGATTTTTAAGATATGATGTTTCAAAAGAAATATATATATATAACCGCATCTAGTTCAATTATACCTCTCCAGTACCAGGTAACCCTAGTGCACTATAGCAGATTCGTCGAAATTCGTCCTGCTGGTCTGAGGGGATACCATCTCCTAGAATGTCGTTGTTTTTCATTACAGCCTCCATTTCCTCATGTACCTACAAATTTAACAAGAGGAGCAATAATGCAATGCAATCAATAAGATATGGCCAGCAATGCAATCAAAAAGATGTACCTTCGGGAGAGCAGACTCAGAATCTCCATCGTCATCATCGTCTTTCCACTCGGGAATGGGGGGATAATTGACCATATCTGGCTTCTTTTCATGATAAAAAGAATATAATGCATCAATATAATCAGGCTTGTATATTCCTGGTGGACGTGCCTCAGCAAATCTTCTCAATGCCTACATAACAACAAACAAAATAACCAAGACACCTTAAACGAACCGATTACAGACCTCAACATGTAAACTGTCCAGATCGAGAGATAGCTGACCTCAGTGACAGTTATTGGCTCGGTACGCATAAGATAATGAACAATCATATACCCAGTTCGATTGTGGCCATGAGTGCAGTGGACCAAAACATATTTCTTAGGCACCTTCTGTTTAGAAAGAAATTCTGACACCTAGCAATCATGGTCGAATCAAACATTAAAGGAATTCAGTAACTCGCCGGTTATATTCTCCCGAAAACACAAAAAGAAAACCTTACAATATATACTTGCCTCATAAAAAAACCGATTAACAGACTCATTGTCGGGTCCAGAATCACGCCCCCTGCAAGCTATCTGAATCAAGATTCAAAAAGTAAAGATAAGTAATTACTACACACAACAACAACAACAACAAAAAAGGAGTTGAAAGTTAAGAAAGTCAAGTCAAACTTAACCCACCTTAACATGTTTTATACCCTTTTCCTTCAAATCAGTCTTCGAATTATAGTACCTATCTGTATTTGTTAGATCAATCACCAAGCCGAGCTGGGATCGATGTATGTGAAATAAAAAAAGAGCCAAAACAAGAACAATGTTATATTTGCATATATACAACTTGGGTAATTAACTTTTCAAACGTGAATCTGAGTAAAAGAAACTTAAAAAGGTGAAAAGTATATAAGAACAAATTGAATGTCTGACAATAATTCAGGAGAAGGAATGAAAAGTGTGCCAATACCGTTTTGGATTGAGCTTTCAGATGGCGAGTCACTTGCGTAAATGAGTATCTATGTCCGGGACGAACTTCACCATTAAATGTATCATCCAATGGTACTTTTGAAGGTATTATATAGCCTATTTCTTGTCCAGAATCTGGACAACCCAACCAACCTGCAGAAAAATGAAAAAAAAAGAAAAAAGAAAAAAAAAGGGTAAGCAAAAAAGACAGCATAATTTTAATCTTGAATAACATGCTTGCATACTATTACAATACAACAACAAAAATACCTGCAGGAACAAGCTTATTAGATCTCTGTTTTTTCTGCTGTAACGCGGCCTCAGCCTCATTAGTAACAGATGAGTGTGACTCATAGTTTGTGTGAGCATCTGACTGTTGTCTTTTACGAATCCTATCTTCACGCTCCTGAAGGCCATAGTAAAACGACAGATCATACTTCTTGCCCCCTCCCTCCTCCGTCCCCCCAAACCTAAATATAACTTCATTTCATTTAAGCTTTTTTAGAGGACGAGGAATAAATACGTACCCGGCGAGCAATCTCAGCTCCACTGAGTCTGAAAGACATGTGCTTTACCGAAGAAGACAACGAAAAAGGAGATAACTTTCATATCAAGCCACAAATCGACAATAGTTTTGGTGATTACAAAATATTCAATGATCCTCTTTCCCTCCACAATTCCTTTTAAATACTCTTCTTACCCTAAATGGACTAGACACGTTAATTAGGAAATAGATATTGGGCCAAAGACAAATAGGCCCATGATACGTAATTTACAGGCACAAAGGGAATATGTCAATTCTGAAGGCGTCACATAATTACTTCGGTATCATATTTTAAATGTGAATTTTCACATGTGAACGTAGTGTCGGAAGTAAAAAGTGTGGTGTCTTTAAAACTGCCCAAGAAATAATAAGGGGAAAGTAGCCAAAACTAATCAGCACCATCGAGCTTGGTCCAGTGGGCCTCTTCAGACTGGGCTGGGTCATGGTAGATCGGGGTAATTGAGCCTGCATCAACTCCTTCACCCTTAAAAAGAGCGGAGTCATCCTCGATCTTAGCAGGGTCAGCTAGGGTTCTTCCACCGGCGATTCATCGGGTGCACTGTAAGGTGAGAGGTCAGAGACGTTAAAAGGTTGGGGAAATCTGCCATTCATGAGGCAAATCAATGACATATGCGTTGGAGATGATCTTATGTTTAATGCGAAAAAGTTTGATCTTTTTTGGTTTCAATTTCGAGTGACGGTCGGGAAGCGCTCTTTGCGTATGTGTACCATCACCAAATCCCCTAAGTCGAAGTCTTTTGTCCTCCTTTTCTGATTTGTATCGGATTTGTACTTAGCATAGGAGTTTTGCAGGTTCTCTTGAACTTCACGGTGCAATTCTAGGATGGTGGAGGCGAGAAAACCAACGGATTTGCTCATCGGTGAGGCTATTCTATATAGGTCAATAGTAAGGCTAGGTGCTTTAGTGTAGACGATTGAGAATAATGCTTTTCCAGTAGAACTGTTAACCATAGAGTTGAATGCAAACTTTTCTTCGGCGAGGGGAAAGGTCCTACTGTTTGGGCTTGTCCTCAACCAACGCTTGAATCATATTCCCAAGGTTCGGTTCACAACTTCAGTTTGGCCATTAGACTGAGGGTGGTATGCACTGTTGAACTGTAACTTAGTGTTGAATCTTCTCCAAAGCTCCTTTCAAATGTAAGACATGAACTTGACATATCGATCAGAGGTGATGCTTGATGGGAGTCTGTTAGGAATCTACGCGGGAACGCAGCGGAATTTAAAATTTTATTTCCTATCGACCCAAGATCGACTTCGTTTAAGCAATAAACAAACGAGTAGTAGACGGTGGTTACCTTGGTTGATCTATAAGATCGACGCTTTGACCGTCTAAGGAGAGTAGTTCTGCATAGAGCCGCCCAAGTGTTCGGCCTCTACCGCTAGTCCACACGAAACGACCACGCGGAATCCCATCATGGATTGCTTTATTGGAAAACTCCGGTTGCTGGGACCGGCCTTTTTCCTCTCTCCAACTCTCATAGGATGCTCTCTATTTTACACAAGAACTATTAGTTCTTGGAATTATGATGTACAAAGAGCTTGACACCCACCTCTTATTTATAGTGTAGGGCGCCCCATCAAAGTGTGGAGGAGAAGAAAACTTTTCCCAACAAAATAAGGAAAATATAATTGATTGATTTATCTCATTTATTATAATATCTCATATTAAATAAATCTAGGATATTGTCAATATCTTTTATTGAATATTCTCAAGATATTGTCAATATCTAATATTATTATCTTTATTTTATTACTATAAATCAATTTACTGTGCAGTATATATCATATATATATTATTACACAAAATAAATCCATTTATATATATACATTACATACATGCGCATGCATAGTGCCAAACACTTTTGCACACACGCACACATAAGTATTATATATATATATATATATATATATATATATATATATATATATATATATATATATATATATATATATATAAATAAAATTAATATATAATATTAATATTTAGTAATACTATTAATTAAATTACATGTAATCCAAGTATATCATATACACACACAAATTGCGCCACCTTAGCCAATAAATTGGCATCCGGAATATTCTTTAATTAATATAATATTATTAATATCTTGTATTTAATTTATTCATAATAAATAAATACCACAATATTAATTTACCACTATAACCTTTATAGTCTCGAGATAAACTTTCCTTATTTGGTTATCATCTATAACCACATTTTAATCCGGCTAGATGTTCATATGTGTGTGACCCGATAGGCTTCCGAATATGTTGGCCGTAGACACAAAGTGCAAATTACGAAAAATGCCCTTCATGCCTAACGATCACGGGATAGCGTCAGCAACACACGCGACCCCAATCATCGGAAGAGTCAAATGCAATGACTACTACCTTTCATGTGAAACAGTTACCGTGTAACTTACAATCCTATCGCTGTAACAATATCCATACGGTCGTACATCGAGTGCAAACATTAACGACCGTATCTTATAATCTGGATATCATGCTCTCTCGAAGTAACTCGTTTACTCCCACTTTGCAAAGATTCACGAGAGTAAGACATTCCTTATAAGAAGGCCATTTCGGATATTCGATCCTAATCATAGGATACACGATTCCCGGACGACCAATCATGTATACTCCGCGACGCTTGATGATCATACCCAATCACTACCGCATGATCTCCCGTGGCTGTGGAAACCTCAATAGTGTCAAAGCTTGACAATCCACACCGTGATGCCATGAAGACTCGGTCTTAAGGATAATTACACAACCGCCACATAGTGTGACACTTATCTCGTGTAAGTGGGTCGATCCCAACGTCACGCATTCTCAATACACGCCCACGCATACCCAAGTGTCTCTACATTTCGATAGACGAGATCTATCCCCGCCTAAAGTCGAAGACATCTAATACGTGCTAGTCTGCTTATACTATCAATGCCCTGTTTAATAGTACATCGGCTGAGACATTTAAGTATCAAACTTATTAAAGTGATTAGAGATCTAATCAACCATAATCGCTATCATGGTTTCTCTATCACAGTTTAATACTAAGGACGTTATCATATAACAATTCATAATTGGTTCTTTAAAAGAACATATATATGACAACAGAAAAGCCATTTTACATATGTATAAACATAAAGAAATAGTAGAAATGATCCGACCCGGTCGGATCCGGTCCAACCCGATTGGGTTTAGGACACTATTCCAACAGAGTCAACTTCACTGCACTTTTGTATGTGATCTAGCCCCCGTTTATCACTTTATTGGCATGTTTTGGGTAGATTTAGACCTGTTTGAGAGTAATATCGAGAGTTATACGCACGGGGAGTTAAACTGTCATATCGATAGGGAACTCCGCCTTTCTGACGATCTTTCACTCTTTTCCGAGTACTTTTGTCTTGCAGAATTACGCGTGGTGTTTGTTCGTCTATGTTATTGCAGGACTTAGGTGACTCGAGGACCCGGAAGGCGATATCTTGGACTAAGAGGCATGTTCGTGGCACGAGAATTGAATGAAAGTTGAAGAAAAGCCAAGTTTGGAGTGAAGTCAGGGTAAACGGGCGTTTGCCATACCCAAACTGGCGTTTGCAGGAAGCCTACCTCAAACGGGCATTTGCCTATTCCAAACGGGCGTTCACAGAGCTGACAGTCATTCAGAAAGTTATGTTTTCAGCTGGACGGGCGTCCAAAAGACCCCCAGACGGGCGTTTAAGTAGGTTCAGCTCGATTCAAGAAAGCTCGTATAAGACAAACGAGCGTTCAAGGCAGGCCAGACGCTCGTTCGGATCAAAGAAACCCTAATATGATCATATTCTCCAGGCGAACGAGCGTTTGACATGACTCAGACGGGCGTTTGGCGCCGACAGCAGTATTTCACCATGCCTGTTCGTTAATATTTATTTTGACCTATCTTGGAGGCATTTTCTGGTCAAGTCGTCTTCATGAAATTTGTAAGGAATTGAACGAGATTTCCAACGCATCTTGAATCGTTCAAATCGGAGCTCTACACAGCAAGTTATCACCGATTTACTGAAGACGAGTTAAATGGGCCAAGTTGGTCGGCCCAACTAGGTCAAAGTCGCGATTTTCTGCCTATTTAAGAGCATATAAACCTAAGGAAACAATATTCTGACTTTTATTGGCCTAGACTGAGTTCGAGGCCGGCTTAGGTGCTCAACCCAGCCGCTACAGCGGTTGTTATGACAGGTTGACATCTAAATAGCCGGATTAGAGCTCTGGACTAGGCCCCGTATTTCAATTTCTTAGTTTAGATTTTTTAAAATAGAGTAGAATACGATATTCAATCGATAGCTTGGTGGAGTTCGTGCCTGGGATCATTGTATGGATTAAAGGTTGCTATCTTTTGCTGATTTGGGATTCAAAAGTTTTGATCTGCAATATTTTGATCTTCATTATTGTGAGTTTCCTGATTTCGATTTGTTTTCTCTCAATATGGTTTTGATTGTGTAGATCATTAGTTTGATGAAATTTACTCTGGATAAAAGTCTTGATTCAGATCCTTGTGTATGTCGTGAAATAATAAAAGCTTCGATCTTTTGTCTTGTTCATATACTCTTTGCCCTCTGATTTTAACACAAGTTTTGTAATCGATTCAATCTCCTCGTGGGATCGACCTCGGACTCTGAACGCACTACCTACGATCGACCCGGTTCACTGCCGGTTAGAAAGTGAGTTTTGCCTAAGGTTTCAAGTTTTATAAATTGTATTTGATCGAGCCGGATTGCGAAATCCTCACTTATCAATGCTCTTGGGTAGACCGAGTAGTCTCACAGCTTCTTTGAAGAAGAGCTAAGCTACATTGCTTGCATATGCTAAATGTGTCTACCACTACAAACACATAGTCAAAGTGCATGGGTGTTTTAAGTAGGCCCAACACAAAATCCATTGACAAGTCTTCCCAGATGGAAGCAGGGTATGGGTAAAAAAGGGGTGTAAAGGCCAATGTTCTGGGCAGCCCCATTGGCAGATTGGCAAATGCCACACTTAGTCACATATCCGCAAGTGTCTATCCTTATTGGGGGCCAAAATAATTTGTCAGTGAGGAGAGCAAATATGTTGTCACTGCATCTATATGCATACATACCTCCGTCATGCAATTATTTGATAAAGTACTCTTTGAGTGAAGTCCTAGGGATACAATGTTGAAATAGTGTCCTAAACCCAATCGGGTTGGACAGGATCCGGCCGGGTCGGATCGTTTCTACTATTTTTTTTATGATTATACATATATAATAAATGGCTTTTCTGTTGTCATATATTTATTCTTTTAAGGAACCAATTATGAATTGTTATATGATAACATCCTTAGTATTAAACTGTGGTAGAGAAACCATGATAGGCGATTATGGTTGATGAGATCTCTAATTACTTTAATAAGTTTGATATTTAAATGTCTCTAGGCTGATGTACTATTAAACAGGGCATTAATAGTGCGTACAGACTAGCACGTATTAGATGTCTTATATCTTTAAGGGCATGTATAGATCTCGTCTATCGATGTGTAGAGACACTTGGACTATACGTGGACGTGTATTAAAGAATGCGTACGTTAGACTGAACCACTTACACTGTTAAATGTCACACTATGTGACGGTTGTGTAATTATCCTTAGGACCGGAGTCTACATGGCATCACGGTGTGGATTGTCATGCTTTGACACTATTGAGGTTTCCCCTAACCATGGGGCGATCATGCGATAGTGATTGGGTGTGATACTAAAGCATGCGGAGTATACATGTTAGGTCGTCTGGGAATCGCGTACCCTGTGAATTAGGGTGAATATCCGAAAGGGCATTCTTATAGGAATGTCTTACTCTCGTGAATCTTTGCAAAGTGGAAGTAAATGAGTTACTTCGAGAGAGCATGATATCCAGATTATAAAATACAGTCGTCAATGCTTGACACTCGACGTACGACCGTATGGATATTATTACAGCGATAGGATTGTAAGTTACATGCTAACCGAGCACATGAAAGGTAGTAGTCATTGCGTATTGACTCTTCCGATGATTGGGGGTCGCGGACGTGTTGCTAGACGCTATCCGCGTTAGATGTAAAGGGCATTTTTGTAATTGCGCCTTATGTCTACGGCCAACATATTCGGAAGCCTATCGGGTCACACACATATGAATATCGAGTCGGATTAAAATGTGGTTATAGATAACCAAATAAGGAAAGTTTATCTCATACTATAAAGGTTATAGTGGTAAATTAATATGGTGATATTTATTTATTATGAATAAATATAATACAAGATATTAATTATATTATTAATTAAAGAATATTCCGGAAGCCAATTATAGGATATTTGGGGCGCAGAAGCTAGGTGTACTAGTTACACTTGGATTGTGCAATTTAATTAAAGGTTAAATGTTGTAAAGGACTGTTTTTTATCTAAAATGAGAAAAAAGGACAAGAAAAAAGATCTTCGTCGAGAAGGACAAAACGCCGCGTATTACTACATGTGTTACTACATGTTGCTACAACCAAATGTAGTAACACATGTAGTAATGCGCGCTTTTGTCTTCTCAACCATTATTTTTTTTTTGTCCTTTTTTCTCATTTTCAGATCTTTTTTTCATTCCTTCCTACTCCGACCCCTTTAATTAATAAGATTACCATAAAATTAATATTGGATATTAATTGATTTTAGAAAAATAGATTTATGGTAATAAGATAAATATAGTCAATAGATATTGACAATATCTTGGAAATATTTAATATAAGATATTAAATTAAATGAGATAAATCAATCTAAGAGATTTTCCTTATTTTATTAGGAAAATATTTTCTTTCTCCTTACTCAACACAAGACTTAATCCCCAAGGATTTTTTGGGGCTTTGGGGCGCCACTTCCTCTATAAAATGGAGTGGATGTCAAACTCTTTTGTACACCATAATTCCAAAAGTTAATTATTCTTGTAAAAAATAAGAGAGCTTCTTAGAGAGAGGTTGTAGAGAGAGAAAATGCCGACCTAGCAGTTGGGTTTTTCTAATAGCAATCCTTGGCGGGATTCCGGCGAGGTGTTCGTGTGGATTACTGGTAGAGGCCGGACGCTTGGACGGCTCGCGCACATCTACTCCTACCGGACGGTCAAAGCGTCGATCTTTTAGATCAACCAAGGTAATAGTACCGTCCCCTCTCTTGTATGTTTATTGTTTAAACGAAGTCGATCCTAGATCGGGAAATCAATTTTAATTTCCGCTGCGCTACTCGATTGATTTCATAACATACAAAGCTTATCCATTTTGAACAGAAACCCCTCTGTATATTGTAGTCCTCCATAAACCCTTTGTGTTAGCAATGAGCCCAGATAGCCTCAGAGTCTGGATCATATGTATAAGTATCAAGTAGGGAGTCAAAGATGATCAATTTTGTCTGAAGTACTGAGAGTAGGCTTTCCTTCATGCTAAGGGCATCAACAACCTTTTTGCCATCCCCGGACTTGTGCTGAATGGGAAAGGTGAACCTTTGGAAGGATATAAACCATCTCACATGCATCCTGTTGACATGCCTCTGTGTCTGGATATATTATAAGGTCTTGTGATCAGTGTCAAGTATGAATTCCTTGTGAACTAGGTAGTGTTCCCATTGTTGTAGAGCTCTAAATAGGGGATAGAACTCTAATTCCTATGTTGACCATTTGGCCTTGGCAGGTGACAGTTTCTCACTGAATTATGGTATAGGCCTCCCCTCTTGGCTGAGTACTGCACCAATGCATATCATGCTAGCATCAGTATCCACTTGAAATACCCTTTCAAAATTAGGTATGGCTAGCACAAGTGTTGATGTTATTAGTTCATTGATCTTCTTGAAGCTGTTGTCGTGTTTCTCACCTCATTTAAAAATCCCTACATCCCGACCCGTCCCGATTGCCGGCCCGTTCCCGACCCAAATTTTCCCATCCCGCATTGTCGGGATATTTTCCGATCCAACAGAGTTCAGGGCGGGTTTCGGGTATAAATTCAAAACCCGTCGGGATCCCAAACCCGACCCGACTATTTTATGTTATATATTTTTAAGTAATTATTTTTTACAACACAAACTATTTAATTATTTTAATTTTTCTTTCTTTCCCGATAGAAAATCCATTGTTTCCACATAGGGTTTTCTTCAACACAGAACCACGGTAATTTTTTTTCCCTTTCTTTCCTATAGCCTATTTCAACTTTCTCAACAATTTCATTCAACCAATGTAATTTGTTTCTTCTTAATTTTATTATCTCTCATCACGTTGCATCGTCAAAAGCTTAGAGGCTACATGATCATCGGCAGAGGTTCGAAATCTTAAAGAAAACATGGATATATGTAGTGGAATTTATACTTTAAAACTTTGTGTTTAAATGACTTGGTGTCATGGAGATTTTGAGATTTTGAAACTCATGAACATGGAAATCTTTTAAAATCATAATTTTTGGGATATCCTTTGCTAACTTGACGAGATCTCGAAAATTCGGGTATTCTGATCGTCGGGTCACGACACTTGTCGGGCTCGGAAAGAAAAATAGATCCCGAATCTCGTCTGGACGGGATTGGGTAGAAGGGTTACGGGTCGGGTCCCGACCCGATTCCACCCTACATTTATATTATAATAAATGACATAACACACTTTTATACTGCTGTTGTTTATAGTGAGACTCACAATCATTATGTATTACATGATAATCAAGGGTGAAAAAATGTGTTGGGACACCACACATTTTTATACCATTGATTATAAGGTATAATAACATATTAATCATGATGCGGGCCTACCATAGTCATTAATAATGTAATTACGTATTTTGTCACTTGTTGTGATACAACTGTTTTAATAGTAGCATATATGTATAGTGTATTTGGTTTGTTGTTTGTTGCTTATGTGTTCTTTTTACATAATGTGTGAGATTTGCTTGAATTTACAGGATGCATTGCACACAATTCTGATGGCTCGCAAATGCTGAAATCTATGAAATGCATGCGGAAGAGGTCGTAACACCTTTTACACCAATATTTTATAGCGACCATATATTTGACGGTATTCGAACACAATCCTCTTTTACACCATGCTTTATGTCTTTTTCTCATTGTTGAAAGTTTTTCACTATGTGCATAATTGTTGGTCGTTTTTCCTCTGGTTGAATTGCAATATATCGTATGGTCTGTTTTGACATTTTTTTATTTATTGTTTTTGTGTCATGGTGTGGTTGAAAAGTATAGAAGTCAGCACTCAGCATGAAGTTTTTGATGCACTATTTCCTCTGTTTCTTTACATGTGTGCGCATTCACATTTTAGTTTGTGTATACGGTGATGACAAAACAACAAAAAATTCATCAAATTGCAGCCTCTTGGAGGGAATACGGTGACGACAAATAAACCAAAAATTATTCATTGTTCTTTCGAACCCAAAGCCCAGCATCACTGAAGATATAGACGCGGAAAACATTTTCCGGGAAAGAAAAACAACAGATCCAAAATACACATGTGATGTATGAATTAACCGTATAGTTTAATATGAATAACCGATACGTTTACGATGTGGATTCCGAGATTCCGAGCAGTGGTGGAGTTTCAAAATGATCGGTTTTCATTGGCTATAGCAATTTTTTTTTTCATCTCATTATTGTGTGACTCCTAAACCAACCGTCTCTCTTATGTATGACATTTAAAGTTGTTTTTTGTGTGTGTGGAAATGGGGCTACATAATGTAATTTAAAGCTTTCTCTTTCTTTTTATTGATTAAATGAAAAATGTAAGGGTAATGTGTGGGTCGGTAGAGAAAAAGACCCCGAATATTTGATATAATTTACAAGATTGTTTATCATCTATACTATCATTTCACTTAACGTTATGTTTAACGTATTCTATTTTCTTTTATTTTTTGAATTTGTTGATGTCACGACATGTTTATTAGTTCCCCGTGCATCATGCACGGGTTAGTGGCTAGTGTGTGTGTGTGTGTGTGTGTATATATATATATATATATATATATATATATAAACGTCTTAAGATTGTTGGGGAAATTCTATATATAGCATGTTGTTTAACATTACGGTTGTGTTTGTTTTGGGTTGGAGTTTTTTTGGGAGTTTTTTTTGATAAAGTGATTGAAGTAATGATTAGAAAGTTGAATGGGTAAAATAAAGTAGAATAATGATTGGTGTAGATTATGAAATGATTGGTGAAATAAAGTAGAATAATGAATAAAATAATGGTAAAAAATGTAATAAAGTTGATAAAGTGAAATGATGAGAGATGATTTAATATTTTTTATTTGTAGTTGAAGATTTGATTGGTGAGAGAATTGTAAGAAATGATTGGTGATGTGATGTAAAAAAAACGCCCAAAAAAACTCCGGCCAAAACAAACGGAGCCGTAATTTGTGTAAAAACAAAAACGAAAAATCGGACAGAAAATTTATTGACTGAGGCGAGTGCAGCACTTTGTCATTAAGACGTTTTTGCCCCGATTATGTGCGATCGTCTCCCAAGATACAACATGAATACCTTCTTCGGATTGTTGTACTTCAATAAGAAGAAGCAGGCGAGCCGATCATGTTCTATAAATCTGTTCTTGACTCGAAAAATATGCAAAATGCATTCCGGATGCTATGAATAACATCAGAAGCCGGCCTTTGAAAGATAATGAATTTCTTATGGAAAAATTGCAGCCTTATTTTCACTTGTGTGCTAGGAATTTATAAGAGAATGGAGGTTATTCACCATAACCGTGTCGGATTCCTCCTCGCCTTTTTTTATTTAAAATCTTTAATTCACATTTCTCCAACATAAAATTGGTTGATCCGTTGTTGTCTTTGGCATTCCTAACTTTTATTTCCGCTTTACTCTGATGATGTCACACGAGACTTATATATATATATATATATATATATATATATATATATATATTTTCTTAGAAAAAAAAGTACAGTGTATGCTTGTCAGACGTTTTTTCTTTTCTAGATAATAACTCGGGATCCAAAAACGAGACGTCACATTTAGACCGATACTCATTCTGTATATACTTCTACATAGGAAGGAATAGATATTGAGGGGGTGTACTGTTTGACAATTTCTCTTAGTCTCATATATAAACTATCTGTGCACCCTTTTCCTTGTGTATTTTTCATTCAGTAAACAATATATTTAGGGGGTTCTATTTGGACCCCCTATTTACTATTTGCACTCACTTACTACTTGTACCACAAAAAATTACTTCGCGCACCCTATGACTTTTTATAACGGAACGCGTCGGTACACACACCTGTTGCTTAGTAGCACACCAACGTCGATGTCATCGGCGTTGGTGTCTACACAAGAACACCAAAGCATGTGGTTGACGTTCTCTATATAAAAAGTGTTAAAACTTAGAAACGTCGGTCCACGATTTCCCACTGGTGTTTCTTGTGGCATACCAACGTCAGGCTGACGTTTTTTTCATCCGAAAAAATAATCAAAAAATGGGTGCAAGTAGTAAATAGGGGATCCAAATAGACCCCCCTATATATATATTGATTAATGTATAATTAATACTACTTCTTCTGTGTCCTCTCGTCCTTGTAGTTACTAAATATAATAATCAGTTTCTTTACTTAGTACGTACCTTAAACACAAAGTTTATTATCTTATCCTTCCAATTCTATAAAGCTAGAAAATATTATACACAAAACAAACAATCTCGTAGCCTAAACCTAAACAAATAGAACTTAAACAATAAATACTCGACTCAGTGATAAAATACAAGATATCAACCCTGCGGTCTGAATGATCGATCTCATTCAGCAAACATCTCCTGAAGTCGAATGGTCTCTTCTATTTTTCTCGATAATATCTTATCGGTTATATTATCTCTTATACTTTGTAGCACCTGTTATTCACACACAATACATACATCATTATCACTCAATGCTCTTCTTATTCAATAATTTCAAGTATTACCTTCTTGTAAGTATTGATGTCGTTTGGTGTTCCTTTGTCTGGTCTGATCCTCATAAACACCCAGCACTTGTCATTAGAATCCCAACAACACTCGATTATCTTCCCAGAAAACGACAAGGGATCAGACCCATCTGCTGTACATGTACGTAATATATACCAGAGCACAGAATTAATTGCACTTAATTAGCTAGCATACATGCTAACATGCATGGTGGTGGTGAATTGGTGATCACATGCATATATACCAAAACGATACTACCATGCAGATGCAGATGCAGGGGCAGACAAAGTGAGAGAAAAAGGGTCACTAACCCTGGAATTTAACCACTTCCCCTTCCATAAGTTTCTTCTTGCCGCGTTCATGAAGATAAAGCTTATGATGATGGCCCTCCACCTATCAACATATATAATCAGACAGACCTACCCTGTAGGTTAAAATATATATTGGGTGGATGCAAAACCAGATGTTGCTATATATATATATATATATATATATTCTAAAATATGTGTAAAGGACATTAAGCATTTCAAGAGAAGAGTGTACACAAACCAACCTCAAAGAGGAAATCCACAGAGTTCATATCAGGATACTTCCATTTCAAGAGACCCTCGTGTGTTCGCGGAACATAACAATCGTCCCAGCCCTGGCATTTAAGGAAATTAGGCATTTTAATGGTTTTGACTTCTCCATCACACATTCACAACCCCCGTTGTGTGCATATATAGGGGAGTGGGGCAAGAGAAGAGTGTACACAACCAACCTCAAAGAGGAAATCCACAGAGTTCATATCAGGATACTTCCATTTCAAGAGACCCTCGTGTGTTCGCGGAACATAACGATCATCCCAGCCCTGGCATTATTAAAGCACATCAAGCATTTTAATCGTTTTGACTCCTCCTTCACACATTCAACCCCCGTTGTGTGCATAGGGGAGTGGGGCAAGAGAAAAAGATAACATAAGATCGAGGACCTGAAAATGATACCTGGAAAACTAAACACCCTGCAGCATGAGAAAGATTGGGTATCAACTTTTTCAGAAGTTTGTGGACAGTAGACAGCGGCCAAAAGTCCTTTCTTCTAACCTGTGACAAGCTATGGCACATTAAACACCAATTCCAGGGAGGATAACCATTAAACCAATTATGATCGAGTAACCCCATCATCAATCATAAAATTCCGTCCACAGAAAACATACTTTGAAAGGCTCGAGCTCATATTGGTATGGGTTGCTACTCTGATGTATTTGTATTTGCTGACGCTCGTGATTCCTTGGTTCAATAATTTCTTCCCAAATCTTTTTCCAGCGATCATGGAAAGGTTCCTGGTAAGTCATCCAACAGAAAGGTATTAATCAAACTCAAAGAAAGGAAATGCATGACAATCCTTCAACAAAGAACAAAAGAACACACAAGTATCACAACCATAAATAGTACTCTGACTAAGCCGTGTCTGATTCATAAAGAAAGAAGGAAAAGACAAGCCTTATCTTCACCATTGGCTCTTATTGGTGCCTACGACATATTTCACACACACAGAGCGCCAGAAAGTCATTAAAATCAAACTGAGGTGTGTCTGTACTCGACAACAACAAAGTTAATGTTCAACTCGGAGATTTGATTGCAGATAAGTCGAGTGACTGTTCTTGAGAATCCACCGGTTTACTTCTGATCATCTCTATAATTCATCCACCGGTTTCCTTCTCCGATTTCCCGGTGGTCCGCTACAATCTTGGGCGATCTTCGTAGTCATGGAGGCTGAGCCTCAACCCCCTCCTTCCTATGCAGCTGCGGGCAAAAGCGGCGCGTTCTGCTAAATTGGATCTTCCCTAACCGGAGATCGCTACTTACAAAGGGGAACTTGCTATCAAATTCCCCCAATCTTTGATTGATCATTTTGCTAAACCCTTTCGTTACGCTCTATATGGAATATTTTCCAAAGGGAGGCCCGGCTATGGAATCCATTCGCAAATTCATGTCGGTGCAAAATTTTACTGAGACGTATACACTGGGGCTGCTGGATGGTAAGCATATCTTGATTAATTTCTCAGCAGAGCGTGATTACATTAGGCTTTATTCTAAAGGTATCTGGCAAGTTACGAGTAAACCGATGCGGGTTTTGAAATGGACACCTGAATTTAGGGTAGATGTTGAATCGCCGATTGTACCCATTTGGTTAGCTTTACCTCAACTTCTGGCACATCTGATGAATCCTGACAGCTTATCAGCAATAGTTTCCGGTTTTGAAGTTACATTGCGGGTTGATGCTGCAACTCTAGATTACGACGCCCATTGGTGGCTAAAATTCAGATTGAATTCGATTTATTAAAGACTCTTCCACAGCGTGTTTGGATACAACAAGGTGAGACTTCTGGGTTTTGGCAATCAATTGAAGTAGTAGACTCTCTTCCTCTCTACTGTAAACATTGCAGCCATATAGGGCATTCTGAGCAGAGTTGTATGATCAAGCACCCTGATTTGAGGCCCAAAAGACCCCGACCACGGCATGAGGGTCAGGTCAATAACCCAGTGCCGCAGTACCAAATTTTACAAAGACCTCAGTCTGTTAATGCTTCACGTGTCCCTCAACCTCCCACAGAAAGTGCAAAACCAAATGGGGAAGAAGGGCCTTCTTTGGACCTCAATAACCCTCCATCTGGGAACAAGGAAGAGACAGTACACAGACCTGGCAAGGAGCCAATGGTTGATAATACCCCACCCATGGCAGCAAAGAGCTTGATTAACCCTATTAATAGCTTGCCAACAGATGATTTGGGGGTGCAAGTTATGAAGCAGATTGTGCATTATCAATCCCAGAATCCTCTTATAGATTTGCCCAATTGGCTTCTTTGGTACAAGAAACAGCTGACCAGTTTGCCAATCACGAAGATCAGAGGAAGAGGAGCAGCATGGTGGGGATCTTGAACATGATGAAGAGCTTTGTATGGTGATGAGTAAGAAGCACAAAAAGGACTATTCTGGCCGTAAGCCGTCACTTCGGAATAGAACTAAACCAGCAAAATATCATGTTAAATAGCCTTTTTTGGAACATTAAAGGAATGAGAGGCTGTTTACGAGCCAGTGATTGATGTTGCTAATTTAGAGGCATATAGACTTGTGTTGCATTTTGACAAGGCAGCTGCTGCCCCTGGGAATAAAATCTGGGTATTCTGGACCTTCCAAGGCAGGGTGGACATTATTAATGTAGGAGAGCAGGTTATTCATGCTCACTTTCATGGTCCTGCTCATTTTATTATCTCAGGGTTTATGCTAAATGCTCTAGACTGCAAAGAGTTTCCTTATGGGAGTCATGGTTGAAGTTGCTGATCTTGGTGTTCCTTGGATGATAGAAGGGGATTTTCATGTAATTAGAACACTAGAAGAATATCATGGCTCTTCTCATCCTAATTTTGGTGCAATGGCAGATTTCAATGCGTCTGTTTCAGAATGTGGTTTGCAAGAGTTCCCAATTATCAATGGTAGTTTCACATGGGCAGGTTGGAGGAATTCTATTCATGTGACAGAAAAATTAGATCGAGTTCTTTTCAATAATCAATGGTCTTTGATTACTGGTGACTGCAAGCTTCAAGCTCTTAGCAGACTGGGGTCAGACCATAAGCCTTTGATTTATGAAGTTGTCTCTCTGCTTAGAGGGCCATCTGTTTTCAGATTCCAAAATATTTGGTTGAAGCATACTGATTTTAAACAAGTGGTCGAAACTAGTTGGAAGATGGTTGAAGCAAGGCCTGGTATGGTTAATACTATGTGTAAGCTCAAACACCTTTGAACCATGTTGAAGGTTTAGAATAGAACCCACTTTGGTAATATACACCAGAAAGTTACTGAGCAAGAGCAGGTTATTAAACAGCTGGAGGGGGTATTTGATGCGGATCCTTCAGAGTCTCACAAATTGGCTCTTTAGCAAGCACAAGATCAATATGGCATTTACTTGGATCAACAGGAAGTCTTTTGGAAGCAAAAATCTCAATTTAAATGGTTTACAGACGGGGATAGGAATACTTCTTTTTACAAGGCTACTGCCAAAGAAAGGCAACGGAAGCTTCAAATCTGTAAGATACAAGATACTCATGGACAATGGTGTACAGAAAGCGGGACTATTGAACAAGCAGGAGTGGAATTTTTAAAAATCTCCTTCATTCAGATGGTCCTAGTGATCCTGAAGCTATGAACTTCTGCTTAACTGCCCCTGTTGAAATGGAAGAGGTAAGGCAGGCTGTTTTTGACTTAGATCCTACCAGTGCAACAGGTGTAGATGGCTACCCGGGTAGCTTTTTCAGGCACTTTTGGGACCTTATTTCTGCTGACCTCTTAGCAGCAGCTCAAGATTTCTTCTCTGGTGTACCTCTGCCAAGATCAGTGGGTGCAACTCTAATTACTCTAATCCCTAAAACTGCTAATCCAACCACTTTTGCAGAATTTAGGCCCATTTCCTTGAGCACATTTGTGAATAAGGTGCTGACTAACATTCTCTGCTCCAGGCTGTGTCATATCTTGCCTCTTTTAATGGCACGGACATCACATACAAAGTTCTAATGGTAAAGGAGATGGCCCAATTTATCCACAAAAAACAAGAGGGCATAATATCATATTTAAGTTTGACGTCATGAAAGCCTTTGACAAAGTCTTATGGGATTTTTTGGAGAAATTACTGGGGAAATTTGGCTTCTCTGAGCATTTTATCAGGCTGATCGTGAACAATCTGCAAGGTAGCTGGTTCTCTCTCCTAATCAATGGTAGTCCTGCAGGTTTCTTTCAATCTTCCAGGGGCATTAAACAGGGGGCATCCTCTCTCCCCATACATCTTCATTCTGGTCACAGAAGCCTTATCAAGAGGGCTCGAGGGCACATACATTCAGGGTAAGGATACTTTCTCTACCCCTAGAGATTTTCCTACAGTAACTCACTCCCTTTATGCTGATGATCTCATAGTATTTTCTAATGGGAGCAAATCCACTTTGGATAAGTTGATGAATTTTCTATCTATCTATGAGCAAGCCACAGGGCAAAAAATCAACAGGCACAAGAATTCCTTTGCTATAGGTAAAGGTGCATCTGCTAAGACCATCATTCAAGTGGCCACCATTACTCAAATGAGGCATTGTGATTTCCCATTTGTGTACTTAGGCTGCCCTGTCTTTGTTGGTTGAGCTAAGGCTTCTTATTTTCAGCCTTTAATACAAAAGTTTGAGAAAAAGTTACAAGGATGGTACTCAAAAATGCTAACTGCAGGAGGTAGGATCATCTTGATTAAACATGTCGTGTCTTCAGTACCAGTGAATCTCATGGTTGCAATGCACATCCCTGCATCTGTTAGACATAAACTGGACACTATCATGTCTCACTTTTTTGTGGAATGATGTTTTGGACAAGAAAAAGAGGACTTGGAGAAAATGGAGTGAGCTCTGCTTTCCTGTTGCTGAGAATGGGCTAGGTTTTAGGAGCTTGCAAAATATCCAACAAAGCTTATCTTGTAAACTGTGGTGGAAGCTTAAAACGGGGCAAGGATTATGGGCAACTAAAATAATGGGCAGTGCTTTCCCCTTGTACAAATTACATGCATGGAAGTTGCTTTCTTTATCTCAGGAAGCAATGGATGAATACATGAGATACAAAGGTGGGGAGTTCAGCAAATGGAATTGGGTTCCAACATCTTCAGGGAAGTTTTCTGTATCTTCTGCCTATCAAATAAATAGAAAGATACAACCTACTAGATTTGAGTTGGGGAGAAATATGGAAACCTTATATCCCAATTAAGTTTTCCATTTTTGTCTGGAGGCTATACAGCAGCTTGCGCCCTCTCCCGTCCCTTCCTAGCTCCGTAGGCTAAATGTTCATGGGCCCTTCAAATGTGTTTCTTGTGCTTCTGAGGAGTCTGCGCTTCATATTTTTTGGAAATGTCATTATGGTTTTGGACTACTCTGCCCTACCTGGTATTCTTGGCCTTTTGGTCTTGAGGGACAACTTGCAACTCCCTGCTTGAGAATTAACTGACAAGCACACATTTTGGGAAGAGTGCAGATAGGTTGTACCTGGGCCTATTATTTTTTTTATCAGTTATTATGCTGAAGACGGATCAGTTGCAATTTTTTATTATGATTTTGCAGGCATACTGCCTTCTCAGCTTTAGATGGACATCCTACTGCATAGAGCCCCCGGAATCACTCTCCATCATATCATGCGGAGTGCAAACAGGTCGTATTTCTCTTTTTTGCTTGTATCTGTTGTTGAATTTGGCAAATGGTCTCTGGTTTGCTCTATTATGGTATTTCAGGGTCACATTGAAAGATGATTGAAGCTGGACTTTGGCTTGCTCATCTGCCTTCTAAAAGTGCTGCTGTTGCTTTTTCTTTCAAGAAGGGTGCTGAGTTTTGGAAGTTCTTGGTGTGTTGGATGCTGGAAGGTTTTGAAGAAGCAACCTTGCTTTTTTGATTATAAAGCTTACCAAATAGGCTTGAAAGATGCTTGAAGCTGGACCTTGGTTTTGCCTAAAAAATAGGCTTCCTGCTCATTCTACAATTGGATGGATATGGAATCAGCCAAGACAACAATGGTGGATACCTTGGCTCTTTGATATCTGCACATTTCTGGGGAAGCACTCTTCATTTGTTAATGAGGAGTGCGAAGCAGGTGGTAACTTTATTAAGCAATCTCTTCTTGTTTTTTGGCTGTTTCTTTTGGAGCTGTGGCCCTCTTTTCTGCTGCAGATTTAATGTTTCTGCAGTCATATTTTGCATTTGTTGAAAGCTATGGTGATTGTTCAAGAATTGGATCAAGGTTTCAAAAGGGATGCTGGTTGCTGTAAGAAGGAAATGATTTCCATCATGCTTCTTGGAGAATTTTTTTGCAGCGGTAGATAGGATGGCCTAGTATTTCTTATTCAAGTTGCATGTTTTTATTTCACGGTATTGATTAGGAGTTGCATCTCCTAGGCCTCTGTTCTAGCTTTGAACTTTGTCTCTAGTTGTTTTATTCCGATGTACGGAGGCCCAAGCTCTTTCCCTAGCACCCGGTTTTTCCCACATCGAGTTTTTTGGACTAGGGTTTTAAGGAGATGGGGGAAGTACATTGAAGACATATATATTTGGAGGAGGCCGGGAGGGCCCAAAAACCTTGTATCTCACTCCTTTTATTTTTAATAAAATTTACAAGGTTTTCGGAAGAAGAAAAAAGTGTGTCTGTACTCTTTAACAGCTTAATGTCAACTTTTACTTTAGGGGGGTATTTTAGCAAGTTTTCACAACAGAAGCTCCAAGTAGTATCAACCATTCTAAGGGTGTTTTAGGGGGTGATTCTCGCATGGTTCCTCCATTTGAGGAGTTGTACCATGTGGATGAATCTGGACCACACATTTTGAATTCAAGTTAAAACTGTGTGGTCCAGATTCATCAATATGTTTTACTCCACAAATGGAGTCACTAGGGAATAATTTCCCTGTTTTAGGGGGTATCAACCATTCTACTTATCTAGTAAGTCAAGCATATGCTTTAGATGCAAGTACTACAAGAAAACCGTAAATCTTACCCTTACTAACGATCCAGTGTTCAATGCCATCATATCATATATAAGATATCGTCTCTCTTGTTTTTGTGAACCCGGCACAGTATCACAGACCATTTCACCATCAAGTAATGTGAAGTCGTGAATCCTTTCAGCCAAACCCTTGTGACAGACAGACACATCATCAAAAATTGGCATGTAGCACAAATATATCAAAGAGTATTTATTAATTAGCAGTAGTATGAAAATATACTCCATTAGTTTGTTTGCAAGGGAATCTCATTTGAACTCTGCGAAAGTTGAAGTGCCTATCGATTAAGTAACATCCACCCATGGTAATGAGCATCATGTATCGTGTCCCATCAGCTTTCCATGTCGCACAGTAATTGTGCTGCCTTAAATATTCCACATTCACGCTGCACAGTATTATTCAGCAGAAAACATATAAATGAACCTCGAGAAAGCATCAAGAAATAATAAGTATAATTAGTTGGATCACATGTATAACCTGTTAAGAGGAACTGGATGTGATCCAGGAAATTGTGTACATCCTCTCACCTGAAATATGTCAAGGACAAACATTTTGAAGATTAGAAAATACATACAGACCAGCAGTATCATCAAAGTCGCACACCGTCAAATCTTTGAAACAGCAAAAGCACATATTAGCTCAAATCATAAGGCACGAGTGCCATAGTTGTTAAAGTACTAGGCGATGCCAAGGCGAAGAGGGATCGCCTAGTTGCCGAGGCGGCGCCTAGGCAACGCACGGCCATGCCAGGCAATACCTCTCCCACATTTCTGAACATTAGCTATTTTGTGTATAAATGGAAGGAAACACAAAAGTAACCTCTCTAGAGTGTGAACAAGGGTCAATGAAAGTTGTAACATGCTGAACTTAAGTGCTGATCCGTTGAATATCATCAATTATTCGTAAAACATCAGACAGACACACACACACTCACACACACACACATATATATATATAAAAGCATGGAAAAAAATGAAAGGGAGAAACTTGAAGCATTTGGCAGGTATGTGGGTTCAGCAAAAGCCTAGGGTTTCCAAACTTTTCCTGATGAAAATATCTTCAAAGGTTTAATGTGAGAAAAAGGCGATCAAAAAGCGTGAAAAATATGTGATTTAGGAACCTATCCAACTTCGATTTTTAAGATATGATGTTTCAAAAGAAATATATAACTGCATCTAGTTCATTTATACCTTTCCAGTTAACCCTAGTGCACTATAACATAATCGCCGTAATTCGTCCTGCTGGTCTGAGGGGATACCATCTCTTAGAATGTCGTCGTTTTTCATTACAGCCTCCGTTTCCTCATGTCCCTGCAAATTTAACGACAGGAGTATAAAGCAATGCAATCAAAAAGATGTACCTTAGGGAGAGAAGACTCAGAATCTCCATCGTCTTTCCACTAGGGAATGGGGGGATAAGCGAACATATCAGGCTTCTTTTCATGATAAAAAGAATATAAAGCATCAATATAATCAGGCTTGTATATTCCTGGTGGACGTGCATCAGCAAATCTTCTCAATGCCTACATAACAACAAACAAAATAACCAAGATACCTTAAACGAACCGATTACAGACCTTAACGTAAACTGCCCAGATCAAGAGATAGCTGACCTGAGTGACGGTTAGTATTGGCTCGGTACGCATAAGATAATGAACAATCATATACCCAGTTCGATTGTGGCCATGAGTGCAGTGGACCAAAACATATTTCTTAGGCTCCTTCTGTTTAGAAAGACATTCTGACACCTAGCAATCATGATCGAATCAAACATTAAAGGAATTCAGTAACTCGCCGGTTATATTCTTCAGAAAACACAAAAAGAAAACCTTACAATATATACTTGCCTCATAAACAAACCGATTAACAGACTCATTGTCGGGCACAGAATCACGCCCCCTGCAAGCTATCTGAATCAAGATTCAAAAAGTAAAGATTAGTGATTACACACAACCAAAACAAAGAGCTGAGCAACTAAAAAACGCAAGTTACCGAACTCAAATCAAACCCACCTTAACATGTTTTATACTCTCTTTCTGCAAATCGGTCTTTGAATAGTACCTATCTGTATTTGTTAGATCAATCACCAAGCCGAGCTGGGATCGATGTGAAATAACAACAGAACCAAAACAAGAACAATGTTATATTTGCATAACTTTTTCAATGTGCAATATTTGAGTAAAAGAAACTTTAAAAAAAAAAGGTGAGAAGTAAGAACAAATTGAACGTCCAACAAGAATTCAGAAGAAGGAATGAAAAGTGTACCAATACCTTTTTGTTGGATTGAGCTCTCAGAAGGTGATTCACTTGCTTAAATGTGCATCTATTTCCGGGAAGAACTTCACCATTAAATGTTCATCCAATGGTACTTTTTAAGGTATTCTATAGCCTATTTCTTGTCCAGAATCTGGACAACGCAACCAACCTGCGGGAAAAAAATAAAGGGTAAGCAAAAAAGACAGCATAATTTTAATCTTGAATAACATGCTTGCATACTGTTACAATACAACAACAAAAATACCTGCAGGAACAAGCTCACTAGATCCATGTTTTTTTTTTGCTGAAACGCGGCCTCATTAGTAATAGATGAGTGTGATACATAGTTTGTGTGGTCATCTGACAGTTTTCTTTTACGAAACCTATCTTCAATCACATCAAGACACTCTCTTCTCAAGAAAGCTCAAAGCATTGATTTTTTTTTTTTTGAAGGTTGCAATCACACCAAGACACTCTCTTCTCGAAAAATCTCAAAACTTTTTCGAGAAAAGAGTGTCTTGGTGTGATTGCAACCTTCAAATTAAATTAAAGCTTTGAGCTTTCTTGAGGAGAGAGTGTCTTGATGTGATTGCAACCTTCAAATGAAATCAAAGTTTTGAGCTTTCTTGAGAAGAGAGTGTCTTGGTGTGATTGCAACCTTCAAATAAAATCAAAGTTTTGGCTTTTGTTGCAATCACACCAAGCTCAAAGCATTGATTTTTTTTTTTTAAGGTTGCAATCACACCAAGACACTCTTTCCTCAAGAAAGGTCAAAGCATTGATTTCATTTGAAGGTTGCAATCACACCAAGACACTCTTTTCTCAAGAAAGCTCAAAGTTTTGATTTCATTTGAAGGTTGCAATCACACCAAGACAATCTCTTCTCTAAGCTTTGATTTCATTTGAAGGTTGCAATCACACCAAGACACTCTCTAAAGTTTGATTTCATTTGAAGGTTTCAATCACATCAAGACAAGAAAGGTAATGTAACTAAATTTTTTTTTTCTAGTGTGCATTATGATGGAAATGGCTCACATGATTATTTCATGCATCATCTGTTAATTTTAGTGGTTGGGTATTCTTCAATGATGTTCCATCGGTTAAAAAAAAAGGGGAAAGTCCCCACAAAGGGAAACTCTTAATTATTGTTATTTTTTTTTAATTATTTTTATTGATTGCATTAAAAAGATTCGGGCATGCAGATTCTCACATCCTCAATTTAAACATTCATAAATTAAGTTAATTACTCCCTGTGTTCCATAATATCTGATGTAGTTGTCAAAAAGATTCGTTCCAAAATAACTGAGGCGATTCGCATTTCAATAAAATATTTAATGTATTTTTTCTACTTTACCCTTCATTAAATACATATTTTTGGTACTTCAAATGTCTTTTGTATTTCAAAGGTTTTTTTAGTTGAGGGCATTATAATATATTTCATATAAAAGTCAATGCAATAAATGGTTTCTTTAATCTGTGTGTATTTGGCAACTGCATCAGTTATTTCGGAACAGAGGGAGTATGATTTTTAATTTGGTCCACATAGGTACCCACATCTATATGTTTTTGGCTTAATGGTTTACACTAGGTCATAGTTTGATAGAGTCTAGGCTTCGAGTACTGCTCAGAGCAAAAAAAAAAAAAAAAAAAAAATCGTGTAGGATGTTGTGGTAAAATAAGCAGTGGATGTATCACTACTTTCTTATTTATAGAAAGCCGTAAACGGAACTCAGTCGTTGCCCGCAAATTTTAGGTTGGTCGTGGTGTAAATCATACTCGGTGTACCACAACCAATAGAAAATTTTATATTTTTAATGGGCCTCTACATGTAGAAAAAAAATCACCAATCATAAATCTTGAAATTGATGACTTGATAGTCTAATACTTGCACCTGGACAGTACTAAAATTAGTGGTCATTGATGAAATGCTGTCTGGTTCCTCATTGACTAAGGGTGATGATAGTCATCGCCATATGGTTAGTGATGAAACGTTGTCTAGTTCCTCAATGATTAAAGGTGATGATAGTGTGTTGTGGATGTACATGTAGTGAACAAAGGGTAGGCGATAATCGATATATCATGACCCGAGTTCTTAAAACTCCCTTGAATCTCAACTCATGCTCGAACTCGATAATATTTTAAATTACTCGACTCGTATAGAGCAGCACTCAGTTTGCCGATTTCCATCTTTCTTTTTTTTTTTTTTTTTTTTTTTTGTTCTTTTAGCCTTAACATGGATAGGGAAGAAAATGCATGACCATGCCTTTAAGGCCTCAACTTTACAGGTGTGGCTGCTTCAAGTTTGCATTATGCCACACACGGGCGGAGCTGGGATTTTCATCTTGGGTGGGCTAATGGACTATGCCGAATTCGTCGGATGGACTAGATTAAGAATCTTTTATGGAACAAATTAGACTACATAAATTTTATAGTGTAATATTTTTTTTTCCCGGGTGGGCTTAGCCCCCCTTAGTCCTATGCTAAGATCCACCCTTGATGCCACAACCTCCCTTCTCATTAAACCTTTACGACTCTCAAGTATCATCTCTTGTTAAAGGACAAGTCCAGCTTATTATCGTTTGCAAGTCCTGGAATAAAGGATGGTCCGAATATGACTACCCTGTATTCGACTTCTTTTTCAACAACACAGATCGATGGGACTCGGAGGCTAAAACCGCATTTCTAGCGTAATATTGAGGATTGCATTGCTCTTGGAGGGATGCCACCTTTTGTTCAGATTCTGTGACATGGGGGTGACCCCGTATTTGCAAAGGTGGATAAGACACGCAGTCTCCAAGAAAGGCGTATTTGCAAGGGGTTTGTTTAGGATCCCATTCGATGCAATCAGAGGGGACCGGCTCCGAGAACTAACACTATGTCTTTGCAAAATCGACAGTACCCTTTTTGTCTCAGATCTGCGAAGGTTGTCGCTTTCGTATTGCCGGCTCTCCGACAATCTGTTGAATCGTATATTGTTTGGATGTCCAAAGTTAGAGGACTTATCCATATTTGAATGCAGAGGGTTCGGTACCGAATATAACTTTGCATCCTATCCGAACCTGAAGTATTTTTCTTTGGTGGTGATGAACTACAATGGTTCCAATCAAATCACATCCCCTCACCTCCTATCTCTGAGTTTTGGATATCGACATGGGATACCATTGTACTACCCTCAGGTAGAATGTAGGAGCTTAACAGAACTAAAATTTATGGATTGCCATTTCACAAATGATCATGTACTACAAGTGTACCTGGGCAATATGGTTCATCTACAGAGTTTGATTTTAAAGAATTATTCACATTCGCATCCGCAAAGTATTATTAGCGACACCCTCAAGACGTTGGTGCTTGACCATTGCCATTCACAAATAAAATAGTTATCACGAGGCCCTTTATTAATTCATGTTGGATTCCACATCCAAAATCGAAATAAACTACATGCTTCAAATCAAATTGAAACAGTGGTGGGGATCTCATTTTTGCTCGCCAATATTTTCTCCTTTTTTCCCTTACAAAAAAAAAAGTCCCCTTTTTTGATAGACCATTTCATCATTGTTGTGATACGGACTTGCTTTGCTGATGACCCGCACTTCGTGCTTGTGTGTGCGTGTGTGTGTGTTGTAGACGATGCATTGAACTAATCGGGTAGTGTTTGTACTCTCAACAGCCCTCGCTCCTTCCGTAAGTGCACAGGGGCGGCTATTGCTCTCCTGGAGAAGAAATTGACTCGTCATTCTGCTTATAGCAAGCGTCGAATTCAACTGGTAATGAGGGGGGTGGGGTGAATTTTGTATAATTTTTGAGCTTGTTCAAGTGCTGAAAGGGTTATTTAAACGTGCATATATGCCTTCTGTCTTATTTTTTGTTTAGCGCCTATAACCCTAAGACGGCTCCTTGTACGCATCAGGAGCTTGACCTTTTGTGTGTGTGTGTGCGCGCGAGTTTGTGTAAAACTTCAGGCAATGTATTGCGCTTTGTTTTTAAGTATCTTTGTCACAAAACATGAATCTACAATCAGGAAAAGGGTGTAACAAAGCAAGAATGTTAGGTTTGTCTTGAACGTTTGATGGGTACGGAACTTTTATTTAGATTTCTGTTAAAGAATGGTTGTATATGGTGATTTGCCAGTTGTTTTGGTTAGATTTGATCTTAGCTTATATTATCGCACAAATGATGAAAGTGGATGTATGTCATAAATTTTGGTTCAAAAAAGAAAGTCTAAAATACAATGATTTAGTATTTGGAAAGTTATTGGGTGGATAATAAATTGATGGTATATAGGATGAGGAAAAAAGCCTAATATTTGTATTGTAAATGAATTTTATTTTGGACTAAAACGTCTCTTATTAATTTAGGGACGGATTGTGACAGAAAACTAAGGTTATGATTGCTTCTCTATTATCATGATTCTTGATGCTGCTGGTTTAATAAAGTTGTGAATTTGTTTCTTATAATATGCAGATAGCAATTTCTGCTTTTCAGCTTCTATGCCGGAAGGAGTTGAAGGCTGAAGAGATTACGGTATTAATTGTTTGTTTTGCTGTGACGATTTTCATTCCTACATCATTTTAACCCATTCATCCTCCCCATAACAACATAAGTAGACAGTAATACAGCTTTTTTTGCTGATGATTGTGCGTGATAGAGATCATTGCAATTATTTGTGTGTTAGTACTGATTGAGTTAAGAGAGTTGCATATATATAGTCTTCAGCATAAATAATTCAAAACAGAAATAACACATGCCATTACTACTTGTCAAATTTGTTTAAAGCAATTTTCGCTGGAGGAAACAAATTAAGTAGCTGTGGTTCCATACATAAAGCAATTTTCGCTGGAGGAAGCAATTTTGTGTGCAATTTTTTTTTTTTCCTTTTTGCTTGGTGGTTCCATACATAAATAATCTCTTTTGCATTTATTTGCCTACTACCTTTACTAATTATTAGCTGTGGCTTCTTTGCTATGAAACAGGTTTGTTGCTTCTATGAAGAAGGTAATGATTATGAAATTTGGGAATTGTCAAACTCTAAAAAGAATAGACGTTTGGCTGACATCAACCACTAGAGTATCAAAATGAGAATGAAGTGTCCCTTTGTACGTATTGTGTCACCAACCGGCCGAGCTGAGTATTGCCCCCGGCCCTCCTTTTGTGTGCAAGGAATCTAGGCAACAGTAGGAAGTCTGAAGAAGGGGACTGTTTGTTAAGCCTTGAATTTGATGCTTTATTCTATGTTGCTGTTAGATTTGCTTCTTTTTAGGATGATGTTTCTGGAATTGACATTGCCTCATGCAATTGGAATTACATTGCCTCGTGCAATCTTAGAAATGATATGCATTACTATTATCTGTTCACATTCACCTTCACGATGTCACTTCTAATCTCTCTTTTTGAAACACACTGTTGAATACATATGGGTTGTGAATGTAATTTTTGTGTTATGCATATTGGCAATTAAAATAAAGTGTACATCTAAGTAGTTCTATATACCTCAAGTGGACGAGGGAGGTATAGTGCCAACTTCACGCTGTCTTTGCAAGGTATGTTGTCGAGAAGTTCATTCATCCTTTGTGCAAATGTTTCATACAGAGCAGGCGTTCGTGGGATGTGGAATCCAACATGAATTAATAAGGGCCCTCGTGATAACTATTTTAGGCTGTGAATGGCAATGGTCAAGCACCAACGTCTTGAGGGTGTCGCTAATAATACTTTGCGGATGCGAATGTGAATAATTCTTTAAAATCAAACTCTGTAGATGAACCATATTGCCCAGGTACACTTGTAGTACATGATCATTTGTGAAATGGCAATCCATAAATTTTGGTTCTGTTAAGCTCCTACATTCTACCTGGGGGTAGTACAATGGTATCCCATGTCGATATCCAAAACTCAGAGATAGGAGGTGAGGGGATGTGATTTGATTGGAACCATTGTAGTTCATCACCAACAAAGAAAAATACTTCAGGTTCGGATAGGATGCAAAGTTATATTCGGTACCGAACCCTCTGCATTCAAATATGGATAAGTCCTCTAACTTTGGACATCCAAACAATATACGATTCAACAGATTGTCGGAGAGCCGGCAATACGAAAGCGACAACCTTCGCAGATCTGAGACAAAAAGGGTACTGTCGATTTTGCAAAGACATAGTGTTAGTTCTCGGAGCCGGTCCCCTCTGATTGCATCGAATGGGATCCTAAACAAACCCCTTGCAAATACGCCTTTCTTGGAGACGGCGTGTCTTATCCACCTTTGCAAATACGGGGTCACCCCATGTCACAGAATCTGAACAAAAGGTGGCATCCCCTCCAAGAGCAATGCAATCCTCAATATTACGCTAGAAATGCGGTTTTAGCTTCCGAGTCCCATCGATCTGTGTTGTTGAAAAAGAAGTCGAATACAGGGTAGTCATATTCGGACCATCCTTTATTCCAGGACTTGCAAACGATAATAAGCTGGACTTGTCCTTTAACAAGAGATGATACTTGAGAGTCGTAAAGGTTTAATGAGAAGGGAGGTTGTGGCATCAAGGGTGGATCTTAGCATAGGACTAAGGGGGGCTAAGCCCACCCGGGAAAAAAAAATATTACACTATAAAATTTATGTAGTCTAATTTGTTCCATAAAAGATTCTTAATCTAGTCCATCCGACGAATTCGGCATAGTCCATTAGCCCACCCAAGATGAAAATCCCAGCTCCGCCCATGTGTGGCATAATGCAAACTTGAAGAGCCACACATGTAAAGTTGAGGCCTTAAAGGCATGGTCATGCATTTTCTTCCCTATCCATGTTATGGCTAAAAGAACAAAAGAAAAACAAAAAAAAAAAAAAAAAGAGAAGAAAGATGGAATGGAAATCGGAAAATCTTTGCTACTATACGAGTCGAGTAATTTAAAATATTATCGAGTTCGAACATGAGTTGAGATTCAAGGGAGTTTTAAGAACTCGGGTCATGATATATCGATTATCGCCTACCCTTTGTTCACTACATGTACATCCACAACACACTATCATCACCTTTAATCATTGAGGAACTAGACAACGTTTCATCACTAACCATATGGCGATGACTATCATCACCCTTAGTCAATGAGGAACCAGATAAAGATTTCATCAATGACCACTAATTTTAGTAATCTTGTCCCCAGTGCAAGTATTAGACTATCAAGTCATCAATTTCAAGATTTATGATTGGTGATTTTTTTTTACATATAGAGGCCCATTAAAAATATAAAATTTTCTATTGGTTGTGGTACACCGAGTATGATTTACACCACGACCAACCTAAAATTTGCGGACAACGACTGAGTTCCGTTTACGGCTTTCTATAAATAAGAAAGTAGTGATACATCCACTGCTTATTTTACCACAACATCCTACACGATTTTTTTTTGCTCCGAGCAGTACTCGAAGCCTAGACTCTATCAAACTATGACCTAGTGTAAACCATTAAGCCAAAAACATATAGATGTGGGTACCTATGTGGACCAAATTAAAAATCATACTCCCTCCGTTCCGAAATAACTGATGCAGTTGCCAAATACACACAGATTAAAGAAACCATTTATTGCATTGATTTTTATATGAAATATATTATAATGCCCTCAACTAAAAAAACCTTTGAAATACAAAAGACATTTGAAGTACCAAAAATATGTATTTAATGAAGGGTAAAGTAGAAAAAATACATTAAATATTTTATTGAAATGCGAATCGCCTCAGTTATTTTGGAACGAATCTTTTTGACAACTACATCAGATATTATGGAACACAGGGAGTAATTAACTTAATTTATGAATGTTTAAATTGAGGATGTGAGAATCTGCATGCCCGAATCTTTTTAATGCAATCAATAACAATAATTAAAAAAAATAACAATAATTAAGAGTTTCCCTTTAAGGGGACTTTCCCCTTTTTTTTTTAACCGATGGAACATCATTGAAGAATACCCAACCACTAAAATTAACAGATGATGCATGAAATAATCATGTGAGCCATTTCCATCATAATGCACACTAGAAAAAAAAAATTTAGTTACATTACCTTTCTTGTCTTGATGTGATTGAAACCTTCAAATGAAATCAAACCTTAGACCTTAGAGAGTGTCTTGGTGTGATTGCAACCTTCAAATGAAATCAAAGCTTTGAGCTTTCTTGAGAAGAGAGTGTCTTGGTGTGATTGCAACCTTCCAAAATAAAATTCATTTACAATACAAATATTAGGCTTTTTTCCTCATCCTATATACCATCAATTTATTATCCACCCAATAACTTTCCAAATACTAAATCATTGTATTTTAGACTTTCTTTTTTGAACCAAAATTTATGACATCCATCCACTTTCATCATTTGTGCAATAATATAAGCTAAGATCAAATCTAACCAAAACAACTGGCAAATCACCATATACAACCATTCTTTAACAGAAATCTAAATAAAAGTTCCGTACCCATCAAACGTTCAAGACAAACCTAACATTCTTGCTTTGTTACACCCTTTTCCTGATTGTAGATTCATGTCTTGTGACAAAGATACTTAAAAACAAAGCGCAATACATTGCCTGAAGTTTTACACAAACTCGCGCGCACACACACACAAAAGGTCAAGCTCCTGATGCGTACAAGGAGCCGTCTTAGGGTTATAGGCGCTAAACAAAAAATAAGACAGAAGGCATATATGCACGTTTAAATAACCCTTTCAGCACTTGAACAAGCTCAAAAATTATACAAAATTCACCCCACCCCCCTCATTACCAGTTGAATTCGACGCTTGCTATAAGCAGAATGACGAGTCAATTTCTTCTCCAGGAGAGCAATAGCCGCCCCCTGTGCACTTACGGAAGGAGATGAGGCCTGTTGAGAGTACAAACACTACCCGATTAGTTCAATGCATCGTCTCTAAACACACACACACGCACACACAAGCACAGAAGTGCGGGTCATCAGCAAAGCAAGTCCGTATCACAACAATGATGAAATGGTCTATCAAAAAAGGGGACTTTTTTTTTTGTAAGGGAAAAAAAGGAGAAAATATTGGCAGGCAAAAAATGAGATCCCCACCACTGTTTCAATTTCAGATTTGAAGCATGTAGGCATTTCGATTTTGGGATGTGATCGATTCTAATGCATGTTGGTCTGTGATAGTTGGTGTAATCTGTTATGTGTTTTGTTCAGAATGAAATGAATTTAATTGTACAAAATTACTGGAATCTTGAAGAGAATCAGCACTTTCCGACGACTTTCTTCATCAGATTATCAGAATCTGGAAGAGAAACGCATGAAAGAAAAATCAATCAATTGAGTAGATTTGCTACTATGCATCACACAATGAGGCCTCGCTAACGCATCGACAAAGAAAAGGCTTCCCACCGATTTTATCAGAATAAGGAGGCGAATCTGCAATATCTGCTTCAACAATGCATTAACCAGAAGGCTCAAATGGGAGGATTTATCTATAATGTTACAAAGAACTCAAGGAAATTGATATAGTCTCTACTACGATCAAACCAATGATATTTCACTATGTGCAAGCACGCCGCGCACACACACACACACATACAAAATACTTAAATTATAACAAATTGCACTAACTTGAGTATGACCACCACCCACCACCATCACCACCCCCAAACCCCACCCACCCCAACCCTTTTTCAGTGGTTCCGTTATCCACATTAGTATTGAATAGTGCTTTTACATACTGTTCTGGTAGCGTATGTTCAGAGAATAATTTCTTGTTCTACCCAATTGCAGAGACAGTATACAATGGCACTTCAACCGACCATACTAAAAGATATCAATACCTCAAACTGACTAACTACAGCCAGAAAAAATACCTTCCATCTCAGAGAGTACATAGTCCGTGAAATATGACATACATGAATCACCCAGCGAATCAATAATACGTTGCATGTCCTGTTCACGTTATAAAGTATAATATATAATAATTAAAAGCTTTAGTTCATGTTTAACATGAGAACAGAACTCCTTGCCAACAAGATAAGAAACATTTTTTTTTTAAAAATTAATTAAATGAGAAAGAGCTGGCAGACCGGTTCTTTGTTCAAGTATACCCCACAGATTGAGTTGATCCCGTGCACACCAATCCACGTGATTCCATGGGACCTTCCAACTATTCAGATGAGATGACAAATTGGTGACAATCATATGTATCTATATATGTGTGTGTATATATATATATATATATAGATACATAAACACTCACAAACATTAACCATGATATACAAAGCAATAGAGTGTTTACCATTGGGGAAAACATGTTCTTTACCAGATACCACGATGAATCTTTTCTCTTCCATGTCATAGATACAAAACAATAAATCAGAACGAAAAGAGCAAAACACAATAAAAAAAATGCTCAAATAAACACAGCAAAGGGATTTAGAATTTCCACCGATGATCTTATCCCATCGATCTGATGTTGTACGGCCGTAGCCATAGGCACAACGGAAATAGTCGGCATCACTTTGCCGCTGATCTCGAAGATACTTAGCTGAAGAAAAGGAATAAATTGGAGAACATGAATCATATCTTATATTTTAAGACTAGGCCTCAAAAGGAGGAAAAAAGTAGTGAAGAGGGCTACGTACGTATCGCCAAGTAACCTCCCCTAAAAATAATCTCTCCGGGTTGATACCCTGGATTCAAAAAGAACCAGTTAGTTAGAATAGAAGAAACTAAATCAACCCTATGATAAGTAGGTCAGAGTTTTGCAGGGGACAGGTCTAACAAAATGGCGGGCACTTGGGCTTGGGATTGCGGGGCTTGCGCAGTTTGCGAGATGCCATCTGAGTACTTTGTGACACAGTCATTGCAGATTTTGCTAAATCAAAAACGAAAAAAAAATCAGATGTAATTAAAAATAAATAATAAACATGACACAAGCAAACAGTAAACCTACAGCGGAGACGTAGACTCCTCCTCAAACCAAACAGACTTCTTTTTTCAGGATCACTGAAAGCACTCGAACCTGATTCCATAAAAATTCACTCATCATAACACAAAAAAAATTTGGGGGGAGAAAAAACAAGACATGATCTGAGCTATAAACCTACCAAGCAGACGGGAACTCCTCCGTAAGGCAAACTTGTTTCCACTTTCAGAATAACGACCCATACCTAATTCTTCAATAAATTAACGAACATTCGTTAGTCACAAAGCAAGGAAATCAAATTCATGTCTTGAACAGAAAATCTTAAACTTCGTACGAGTCGGCAATCTGAAAAGAAAAAAAAGAAAACAAAAGGCTTCCCGGCGAATTTATCTATATATCTTAATAGAAGAGGAATGAATCATCTTAATGGAAATTGTAAAAGCTATTCTTCCCGCCGGAAACATAAAATATCCGGTGGTACCTTTTGATCGCCTGATCGCCTGATGATTTGGTACGGTTGTAGGGTTTCAAGAAGGAATTCAATGAAGTGGCTTATCTATAAAAAATAAAAAAAAATAAAATAAAAAAACTGTTTCGGGCCTTGAATTGATAAAGCCCACTAACGATCTTCATCCAAACGGTGAAAAATAAACGTACAGGGTGCATTGGTCAGGGTTTTCTGATTATTTCCAATTTTAAAATTAAAGTATTTTTTACGATTTTAAAATTTATTGTTTCGGCTTCTACTACGACAAAATGCATTGTTGTGTGATATTCAATGTTTGGGTTTTTCATCTGCAGCCCATTGGTCTTTGGCATTTCTGGTCCAACCCTGAACGTTCCGGTTGGCTTACTAAGCAAAGTGAGTACATCAAAACCTGCCGTCGGCGGTGGTTCGTTCTCAAGCAAGGCAAAGCTGTTATGGTTTAGAGACGACTATGATTCATCCTCTCCGGAATCCATTCCTCGCGGCGTAATCTCTGTCCCCGATTGCCTCACTGTTAGAGGTGCCGACGATACGATCAATAAACCTTTTGCTTTCGAGCTCTCCACTAGCACCGATACTATGTACTTTGTTGCCGATTCCGAGAAGGAGAAAGAGGACTAGATCAATTCGATTGGACGGTCTATTGTGCAAGGTTCTAGATCCGTTGTATATTCTTAAGTCACCGATTTTGACAGCAAACGGTAGTTTCTACTTTCTATCATATGTTTTGTAATTTAATTCCTTTCTTTCATTTTGGTAGGTGATTTCCTTAAATTCTCTGTGTTCTGACTTCTTCTTTTATGTATACAACTGCTTAATCAAAGTTAAATGTTTTGTAAATATTTGTTGTAATTCACTTGTTTTATCTTTTTGTATTTGATTTTCTCCATATAGATTTTTCCATGCTTAAGATCAAGATGATATTTAATGTTCTCCCATTTCTTTTGGGTCCCGAGCTTGTAAAACCTGTGTAATCTTTTGTGGTGATTGATGATGATGCCTTCAGTTAGTTGGGGTACTCTACTATGATTCCATTTCCCATATTAGTTTGATAACCGGGTAATAAGACTACTGTGATCATGTGTTCAAGCCCTAGGGAGAACCCTGGGCAAGCCCTGGTTGCCTAGCCAATAGCCATGTTGGGCGATCATTGAAAAATCGGAACATAGAAGCCAGTTGATGAGAGAATCAGAAAAATTACACAAAAAGGGTCAATTCCTATCAACCGAATATTCAGCCGAGGCGACCCTCACTTACCTTCTAGGCGCTAAGACCTTGACTCTCACCTAGGTGCACCTAAGCAAGCGCCTTGACAGCTATGGAAGAAAGATAGAAGCATAAACTGAAAATGGAGGATAGAACTTGATGTAGAAAGTTTTCTAGAAGAAAGTTGATTACTTCACTACTACCTGCGCTTTACAAAGCTTCCTTTATATAATCTACTCTAGCTAAGCTACTGATAAGTGCTAAGACAAAAATATCTATCTAAACTTTGTAGTTATAAGTCTGTTATATTGATGCATCACAGCTAAGTTAAATCTACTCCAGACTGGGTTGATCTGATTATTGAGAAGACTCGAGTGATGATTTTTCTTCTTCCGTGGCAGAGGAAAAGTAAAGGAATGTGTAACGCCCGCCTGAGATCATGAGTCGCTTATCCTGAACGAACGCTTCGACGCATAATATTACATAAATCCAATATTACACGTAAGCCTCTTGTCACGGATTTTATCTATGCAAAACAAACAAGTAATATAATTTATAAATCCGGTATTCCCAAGTCGAGGATCATAGTATAAATGATTGATACCGGAGTCGATCTCGAGGAATCGAGGTTGTTTAATCTAGTTTTATTAATTCTTCCTAAGAACGTCACAACACAAAACAAAACTAAAAACGAAAACTAACAAATAAAGCCAGACAGAGGATCAACAATCCAAAGCCGGGAAAGATCGTTCATGAACCAAACTAACTAAACTAATTGTAATCTATAAACTAAGGAAACAACTCAATTAATTTAACGAAGAACAAGCAATGATCCACCTATCTCACAACTCTCAACTTCTACCCTAGATCGTTTGGTGAAGATTAAATAAAGGTTGTGGTTCACCTATCAAAGGTATGAACTTCTACTCGTAGATAATTCGTTTTGCAATCTTTTATCTCTCGATCTTAAAGATTAACGCTCTCAAACCAAAGGTGTAAGATTTATTCAATCTAGCAACCTAGATTTCTAACCTAACAACTCTCGTTATATATAGGTTAAAAGTCTAATCTTTCTATGGTGATCTAGGTTTACATCGATTTTCATCATATAGTAAACATCAACATGCAACATATCTCCGATTTAAATTGCAACATAACAAATAAACATCGAAAAGAAACAACTTTAATTTAAATACTCACAAACATCCAAAGATTGAAATTGAAAACGTTATGAGATTGGCTTCACATGCTTGTTCAAGAAGCCTTAGCTTCTAATCATCATCGAAATCGATCAACAAAATAAAAGGAATAAAAGATGTTTTTGACTCGAAAAGAAACAAGAAAGTCGCCCCAAGGGGCTTAGGGCGCTTAGGTCGAAATATGGTGATTAGGGTTTGGTAAAAGCGCGCTATTTATAGGTTTTTAGGTCGGTTTCACTGAGTCGGTGCCGTGGGCGCCCGTCCACTATCTTGGACGCCGTCCAACCTCTATGAACGGAGAATGAACGCTCGTTCGATGCGCTGTCTGAACTCTCTCGAATGTAAAATACGATTACGACGCTTGATTCACTTTTATGGACGCCCGTCCACTACTCGGCTCCAGTATTTTTGCTCATAACTTCACTTCTAGGGCTCCAAATGAGGTGATTCAACATGCGTTGAAAGCTATTTCAATCCTCTACAACTTTCATCAAGACAACTTTCCTGAAAGTGCCTACAAGTGTGGACAAAATCCCAAGTGCCTGGTTCCGGTTTCTTCAATGATTCTTCACTTAAACATCTTTCAACTCTTCCATCTTCATGTGATCATCGTTTAAGCTCCTTACTCATCATGAAAACGTATCTAACAACATGATAGAACCATGCAAAATGTAACATCATACGAATAAACATAAAACACCGATAAAATCACGTAAATATCTCGATTTTGCATTTAAACACATTTAAAACTCGTTTGCTCAATAAATCTAATAAGCACTTACTTTTCTATGCAATTTATCAGATTATGGGAGAAATCGTTACGAAATATAACGGTATAAATCATATAAAATCACCCTTAACACCTCTACTACGTCGTATCGAGTTTAGCAAAACGGAAGCTCAAAAGACTCGGCAATTACCATAAAGGCTACTAAGAATAGAAATCAACGAACTAAAGATGGAATATAACATTTATTACATTGGAAAATCAAACGAAACGTAACAACGTACGAAATCCTATGAAAGCAAGTACTAAAGAAAATTACAAAAAATTCCCCAATGACAACAAGTCTAGTGAATATAAATATAAATAAATAAAGTCTTCAACTTCGGCGTCCTTAAACGTCGTCATCAAAGTCCTCTTCGAACTGTGGGATTACATGTTCGTCTTCTCTCCCCCAAACACATAAATAAACATGCATTTGAGGTAAGTCATTTAGACATAGTAAAAAGTAGAAGCTTACAATTTAATTAAGGCTCTTTAACAAGTTTATTATTTTAATTATCTTTATGAGACCGACTCAATCTCTGTGTTCATTTCATGTCCATCAACATGTCATGACTAATCTGTTTCTAACTTAGCTTATCTTTGTTACATCGGCATTCAAGGACACTACGCATGGTCTTTGCCCCCACCATGAGACATCTGGTGCAACCTATTGGTGTGTCTCACCAATAGCCACGGGCTAGTCCCGATAGTATACGCATTCGGCGAAGTCCCTCCGTACTTTGGGTCTTGTGAACTCACGGAGTTATTCAACTGTAGAGTCCTCTACTCCTGGTGCCTCTGGGCAACAGAGTTATCCACTTGTGAAGTCCCTTTACTCCTCACGGTGCCCTCTAATAGCCAAAGAAAGTTATCCACAACGAGTACCCTCTACTCCTGGTGCCTCTAGAAAGGCCAACAAGTTTACTCGTTTTATCCGAAAGCCTCACACATTCATGATATAGACTTGCGCTTCTTACCAAGATGACATGATATTTAATCTTTTAGCTACACAAGTATGTATTATTATTGATTATTAACTAGCCACCTAAGTGTTTTCAAGTAAGTTCTCCTCACAACTCAACTCTCTTTCCTGCACTTCTGCATACGCATGCGCCAAAGAATTACACGCATTGATGAATACTAATTCATCAAAGCACAAACCCTTTCATGTCTTTCCGACGGTCCCGAACTTCAACTCCCTTTAAGAGTACATTCGGTGCAGGAACTAAACGCATCAGAAACTCATTCGAGGCTTGTTCATATTTAATTTAATCTTATTTAAAGTCATTAACAATACTACAATTCAAGCTAAGCACCAGAGTAACATTTAACCACAGAATCCATTGTCTACCAAATTGTATATTCGTATTCTTTGAAAAAGAAAATAACACAACACAACCATACATTATATATCACAAGATCGTTTATTTTTTTTTCTATAAAAAGCACCTGCTCTGTCTGTATCCCTTCGGCAGCATGAATGAGTACATAATTTATTTTATTTATTTTATTTTTGCTAACCATATATGTATATAAACTAATGAACCTATGTCTCTATTTTTATTTTTATTCATATTCATACATTCATTCGAATCAGAATACTATGCTTGACAATATACATATATTTTACCCTACTTGACAGTCTGGTTCCTGCTCAATATTTTCGGCTTTTTTTTCGGCAACACAGCATGAATGAGTACATATATATATTTTTATTTATTTATACCATTTTCTTTTCTTTTATAGTTTTTTGTCCAGAAGGACAAAATTATTAAAAAAAAGATAGAAGGACATTGTAATTTAATAAGAATACAAAAGAACGTTTATGTAAGAAATACACGTGAAGTAACATATGTGAAATAAAGTAAATATGAAAGAATAATTGTAAAAATACAAAGAACATTAACACACGTAAGAATAATTGTAAAGAACATTTGTGATTTTTGTCCTTTATAATCATGAAAATATTCTTTTGTCCTTCCGCACTCCATTTATCAAATTTTTGTCATATAGCTTCCTTCCCCTTTCTTTTAAACCTCTTTCTACATATATACAAGTGGAATAGAAACTATGTCGAACAAAGCCGATGGTATTAACCATCTGCAAATCATAAATTAAATAACAGAAACCTATGAAAGAAAAATCCAAAATAAGACTACACAGAACTATAATATATCAATTCATCATACATAAACACAACCCAAACTTTATAAACGCCTCTATTCAAATATAACACTAGCACTCAACCTAACATTGTAAAACCATAATTACCCATTAGAAAGAGTCTCTTACAAAACGAATCAAAAATACGATCTAATCTCTCTAAACCATAACTAATTTGTAGGAAGAGCCTCTTACCTTTAGCAAACTAATCCAAATCCAAACCTTGACAAGGTCCTAACTTTTGGGTGTTGAATCGACGCTCTCTTCACGACGATTCCACTGCTCTATTCTGATCTGAAAACCGTTGAGATTCGACTTACTTAAAATCTGAATGAAAGGCTCTCAGTTTTTTTTTTTTCCCAAGTCTCTCACGCCTCATTCACGTAGGAAAAGAAAATTTTGATTTCTTTTTGTTATGGGAACTAATGGGATCTATTTTCCTTAAATAGATAAAATCCAATAGTTAACCTAATCCCTTATTTTCCTTAAATGCTTAATCCCAATAAATCCTTTTTTACTAGAAATCAGAAAATCCTTTTAATTATATACATAATTATCTCGAAATATATATATAATTATCCAAATATTTAAACTCCGAATAAAAGGAACCGAACCCAATATTTCGTTTTCGCAAAATGACATGTCGGCCCTTTTCCGAAAATCGGAATATTACAGAATGACCATTGATGGAAAATTTGTAAGGTGGCAGAGGGAAGTGTGCTTATATTCAATGGATTCGACGATTCGGGTTGGTAGGTCTCCTACTACCTCTGCATCTCATCATCATTACCCATACCATTTTTACTTCAGAGCCTTTTGTCCTTCATGCACTTGCTATTCTTCTTTTCTCTATTTTAAGACCAATTAATCGCTGCGGTTGTCTACAAACTTTAAGCAGGTAAATTTTTTGCTTCTTTTCTGTTTGAAGTTGTGTAAATGATGTGTAGTTTTAGGCTACATTAATATGCAAAATTAGCTACTTCCCGCTCTTGTTACTTGAAAAATAGCTTCGTGCCTAGCCTTTAACTGTGCTGCTTGGTCATAAATGTGAGGGGTTCAGATTAGGCAGGAAATATTATGTGTTTGTGGATTGGTAATCAATCTGTGCATCCAAGAATAATGTGGCCTGGCATTAAAGTCGGTGTTCACACATTTGAAACGGTTTTCTTTTTTAGTTAGATCACATAAACGATGTATGCAGGACACAACTAATGAATAAATTACGTCTGCCACTTTGCATTTCATCAATATCTCACCTGCAATATTGGATTCCCAGAGTTACTGACTGGTTTTAAAGTGTCAAGGCCTATGCAAGGCTTAGAAACACCTCTTTCTTCTACAAATAGAACTTCTACCTTCTTTCTTTGTTGTCTGAACAAAAAAAACTAGGTTGTATGTGATTTATGATCCACAACCCTTGCAGCGTGTTGTTTTGAATTATGAATAATGTTCACATTTACACTGTTTTGATGTTTTGGACTATTTGTTTGCCCATACTTTGGTGCTTCATATTTGATTCAAGAGGTGGTTTCTTACTGTTATGACTTTCTTGCAGTCTTATTATATATGTGTTCATCTGCAATATTCTAGGCAAAAATTGGCGTGTACTTAGGTTCTTGGTCAGCTTGGGATTTTTTGTGTGTTTTTTTTTTTCCCGGCAGGTTCTATAGAAGCCCAAGCTACAGGAAAGATTGCTTGCTTACCCTTGGGTATGTACTTCCATTTTCCTTTTTTCACAGGTTTTTGTTAGTTATTGTTACAACTTATGTTGCTGTTATGTTGCTATGCATGTTGGTTTATAATGTATTATGCCCTTTTACCTGCTATTGTATTGTTAATGCTGGGAAAGTAGTTCTTTTTTTTCTCACATTGTTGACCATTAACAAAAATCAAACCTTGTAGTTATGGAACTCTATTTTACAGTGCTATGCGTAGTAAAGAGACTGCAAAGCCTAGGCCTGGATACTTGCCTGCCAATCATGTTCATGACATTCTGGCTATTGAATAGTCTACTGACTTAGAGCAGCAGGTGAAAAACCAAATGCTTTGTTCCTCTCCTTTCTGTGCTAATGGGGAGGCTGGCGTATCCATGGATAATCCAGTTGAAACTTCATCCTTTCTGCCGCAGATTATAGAGAAGCATAAGTATAGGCAGGCATCCATTTTACAATGGAAACAAAAAACATCTAGAAAGAAAAAATTAGTTCAAAGATTTCTTACACCGACAACAATAAACAAAGGTACAAGGTTGTTAGACAATATTGTTCCTTCGGTCGTTCAACTAAACAAAGAAAAAATAGACTGCCGCCTAAGAAACATTAGCACAAGACACCAAACATGTGTTTTGCTAATGAAGACGTTATGTTGTCTACAAACACATTCTTACTCATACTTAAATATTAAATCTACGAGAAAAACGACAAGACATACCTTCCCTGTCATTAGGTACTGCTTTGCTCTAGAATAAAAAAAAAAGGGTTTTTTTGCTTCAGCTATTTTTGTTACACTCATTCTCTGCTTCACAACAACATTGTTAATGCTTTATTCAATAAGAAAGGGTCAGTATTATGGTGACCTGAAGTTTACTGTAATTTGTCACTATTGTTTTTTGGGCACAACTTTTTTGCACTAGATACGCTTTACAGAATACCTACAAATGGTTGCATTCCTAAATCCACTGCTTTTTTTCAGCAACTTGCCAAGACAAATGTTTGACGCTCTCGAGATACTGCCTGGGAAAAAGGGGTGGACTTGCATAGTCCAGGTTATCGAAAGGCATCATGTCTTGTATAAGACTTTGCTTGTCTACCCTTTCCAAAAGAGATATAGACACTAGCTACTTACTGATATGAAGGTTAGACATACTTGTAGTTACTCTCAGTGTTCTGCGACAAAAGAAATCATGCACATACTAACTCCAATTATTTTTGTGTGTTAAAGCAGGGAACAAATATCAAGGCTGTGATGTTCGATAACGACATCAACTTCTTCGAGCGCTCTTTGCAGCAAAGATATATATAAGATCTCTAACGCAACTGTCAACTGATTACCAATTCTCATGGATTATTACCGTGAAGATACATGTGGAACCGATTGTTGACTATAAACCATATGTCTTACCGTGCGAATTTGAAGTTTGTAAGTTTGCTGATCTACACAAGTTTGCTGAAACAAATGCAAATATAGGTAAACATGAAATTCATATCCACTCCCATCATATAGCAATACGTTATCATCTAGCTAAAATCAAATGTATTTACACAACTTTTTTTACAACATGATTCTTTAACCTAAAAACATTCACCTACCTTTCGTTGACTGACAAAAACTGAACTGTTGCATTTTTACAGCTATCAAAGGGTTGGCTGCCGATCAATTTCCAGTAGTGGACACTTCAAAGACGAAACGTGTTAAGGATTATGTCGTGGTTAATGAAGAGTAAGATTATTTTCTATATTGTGTAGTCCTTTTATGGCATATACAACAACTGACAAACATGTTGTCTGTAATAAAGAAATCCCGATAGTTCTATGCCTTAGCAAGGACTTGTTGGTTGTTTATGATCCAAACGTTGACAACTTTCACAAGGAATCAGTAATTATAATTGCCTCAAATCTTGAAGCTAGGACATTCCATGATATGTTTGCTTTGTGATTTTAACTACACATAAATGCATTCCCTACTAATCCTGCTGTTCAAACTGTAGCTGTTGCTGGTCTGTCCCTTGCGACAAGGAATGACACTTACTTAATTGAGAATCCACCGTTGCCTGAGGATCTTGACCTAAAAAATCGGTAAAGTGCTTGTCTTTACACCTTATCATACGCGCTACGAGACAACATTCAGATATGATTTTCATATTTGTGTGTAAAAAGGTATGTTGAGAACAAGCAAAAAGTTGCTGGTTGGCTGAAGAACAAGGCCTATGAGGATATCAAACGCTTCTTCATCCCGCTAGAACCAGAGAACGTCTTGATTTCGAAGCTGCAATGTCGGCTTTCTAGAAGGTCAGTCATTACACCAGCATCACACACTTACTGCTTCTGTAAAAATAATTCGCAGGCTCACTTTTACTAAATGTGTAGATGAAAACATGTTGGATAAAAGGCAGCCTTCGCTTAAGCGTCACACGTAATCCTTTACACTACATTGTTTGTGGAAACTGTGGAATGACTGTCGAGGCTGGCATGGATTGGAACGTTAAATGTTCAAGATGTGGAGTGCTGTCACCAATGGAAATAAAGTAATTTTTAACAATACTTCTCATGATAAATGTCATCACCAATTTAAGGCTTCAATTTAATGTGTTAACCTCTGATTTACGTTGACCTTTACAGAATCAAACTCCATGTCACTTTGAACGAAGAAAACACAAACATGAGAAGCACGATCAAATCCCCAAATACTGAGAAGCTTGTTCCATTCACTACAGCTGAAATAATGAAACTGGAAGGATAGGTATTGCCTTCACTATTTGTACATGTTGCATTGTTTACGTACGATTAATACAAAAGTCTATGTGTTTACTGCAATAAGTTTGATTGTTTAAGAGAACTAAAACCAACACACCAGAACTTAAATATTTCCAGCAGCATACAACATATCTATAGTGAAAATAGAGGTGTTGTTGGCTAATAAAAACATGTCCGATGAATCGTACGGTCATAAACAATCATTGCTTAGGCACTTTAGAATGTTCAACTTTGTCTTGTCCAGTTGCACTACTGTTAGAGAAAAGTCAGTACAATGGTTTTCAGCACATGAACACACCGTGAAGTCTTGGAAATGTATGAAAGTGTGGAAAAATAAACATGGAATTCATTCTTCCCTGTCTGCTTTTACAAGAATTTTTGTCTTTCTGATCAAACTTCATTTGTGCATGTATATGTTCTAAATGTTCTCGTTTTTTTAAAAAAACTATTAAGTGTCGCATAACAATCTTTTTTTTTGCAGGGTAAGTCTTCTCTTAACGATATATCCATTGCAATGGATAACACACATGTCGTGTGTTTAGTCAAGTATTATGACAAGCTAGTTGATTCTGCAATGCTTCGAAGACATCTCATACTTAAGACATACACAAGTGATGAATTGGAAGCAATTCGTCATAACCAAAAATTGGAGACGCCAGCACCTGTTAGACTTGATTCAGAAGGTGTTGATGTTGTGTCTTAGGAAATTGGGCTCCTGTTACCTGTCTCAAACAAAGCGGATGACTCCCAGCCTCAATTCTTTACTCCAACAACTGGAAAAGTTCTTGAGGAAGTCAGCCAACAATGTGCCCTAGCACCGTCAAGTAGCTCTGATACATCCAGTGTTAAGAGAAGCATCAACTTTGGCTCCATAATTGTAGAGGATTTTGGAGATGCTGCCTTGGAAAGCCCTATTTCAGATCTGATGGCAATGGTTACATGGTTATCGGTTCAGTTGTTTCTTTAATATATTATTAGTACATGTAATATCAACTTATAATATGTTCTAAAATGTTGTATTTGCTGTTTAAACCCTCATTTTTACTGTTGCTTTACAATCAACCTGCTTTACATGTTCAATGCACGCACAGTTTCATTCCCTTAAGTTACTATGCCTTATGTTCTCCTTCCAACTATTGGTGCAGCATGCTTCATCCATATATATTCACACTGCTCATAAGTCCAGGGCCCTTGCGAGGGCCTTGCGGTGCAAGGCTCAACCCTCTCTAGTCATTATTATAAGAACCCAACAATAAAACATTAAATCCAACAAATAATAATAATAATAGTAATAATAATATAGTATTACAGCCAACAAAATAACAATAAAACGTTATATTTATAGTACATTGATTATGAGGTGCTTCCCCATACTTTCACTTTAATAAATTTAGTTGATCAATTATTCAATTTTGTTTTAATTTTCAATACTTCCCCCCCGAGTGACTTGAGTATGATCCGACTTCATATATGTGACATTCAAAGCTTCAGTTTGGACCTTCTAAGTAAATCAGGCCTCACGATCTCAGCTCGATATTGGGTATTGAATGGACATTAGTCTCAACGGAGTAGACTTTATGAAGCGTAGGTCGCCATAAATACGTCAACATTACGCAGGTTGTCCGTTGTCCCTTATGATCAGTTCGAAATATGATAATCGTCTAGAGCTGACCGAATATTCTATTCTAAGGGATCAAGACATTTTTGCTCTAATTGTTCCACGATTTTTACGCATGTACTTCTATTCTTGATGTTTCATATGGGCAATTTTACCATTAATGTATGCACCTTTTTACCTTTTCAGTCCATTTTTGTCACATGTCAAGTTCATCATGGTCGTAATGCAGGGTGTTAGACACGCGACACTTCAAAAAGAACATGTAAAAAAGATGTATGGATGTGTTATAAGAGTGCCAAGATGAAATGCTGAGAACATAAATACAATAATCATGAAACAAAAATAAACAAAAAGGAACAAAAGTGCCGTTGTTCTAATATTCTTAATATGTCTATGTTATTCGATTGAATACGCCGGTGGGAAATTGATTAGTGTCATTTGAGCTGCATTGGTCTTTGAATTTTTTATGCTATATTGGCATGGAATGATGCTGCTTATTACTTCCGATTCATAATAAGAGGGATAATTATCAGATTAGCTTTGGTTAGGTGGAATGTCAAATGAAGAGTAATCCCGTTGATTAACCAATGCTCAGAAGAACAGCCTTTGGATTTGATGCACCAATGAAAATATTAGAGCGTGACACCAATATTATTAGTGGACACCCTTTGAAAAAATATTATCAGTGAGCACCCTTTGCAAAATAATGTTTGTTATTAATTTAATAAGTTCATTTACATATATTCATATTTTATGATCATTTTTTATCATTATCGAACTTCAATGATGAATTGTCATAATGGTTTAACGTGATTATATAACTATGCATACAAAAATAAAATGTTATTATACTCATGTTGCATGAATAGTGATTATATCATAATTAAAATATTTATTCACACATTATCATACTTTTGTTTTATAACTATAATTTTATTTCACATAATAAGTTAACAACAACGATAATAACAAAATTAAAAAACACATTTCAAGTGCATTAAGGAAAGCAAATACTACAATATCATACTTTCATCAGTACAACTATTATTTTAAGTGCGTAAGTAGTAATAAGTTATCATACATGACAATTATAAATGCCATAAAAATATATTTTCACTAAGATATATACAACATGCTGATAATTTTTTCCCAAAAATAAATGTTGATAATTTTGTTCTGAATGAAAAATATTTTTCATAATTGAAATTTCAAAACTTGATCCATAAAACTTATGATTAAATACATGATATCTTCAGACTCATTTTGAAACATATTCTTCTTCGTCTACTAAGAAAACGTAAAATCTAATTGAATTGTAATTGTAGTTTCTTAGTTCCGTAATGCAAAAAAGATGCCCCAAAAGTATAAACAATTCTTCGTATTATTAGCTAAATTATACACTATTACGAAAAATATATATATGTTATTGCAAAGTCATTAAGAATCGTTATAAAAAAAGTCATTAAGAATTCGGAAGTGACTAAAACTAGGTTATCAATTATAAGATAACCCTAAAGGAGCATAACAAACATCAAAACATGAAACAAGAATCATTTTACTGTACTTAGTTAATATAATAATAATTTATGTTAGAAAAAACGAACCCAAGCGATAGCCTTTAACAACGATAATGAAAATGGAAGGAAAAAAGACAAAACATTAAATTTACGTGGTTCGGTCAATATGACCTACATCCACGTGCGAAAGAGAGAATATTACTATATTGGAGATATACATAAAAAAAACAACTTTCTTTAAACCTAAAGGAAAAATCCAATAGGTTTTTGTCCAGAAGGACAAACTAATTCATTTATCGGGCTCCAAGGAAACTAGTTATTAGAAAGGACAAAACCGACGTACACTTACCAAAATACCCTTTTTTTCTTTTACTGATTTATAAATATAATAAATGAATAAAAAACCTATTAGTGCGGCTTCTTCTTCTTCTCCGCAGCTTCTTCTTCTTCTCTGCATATTTTTTTTACCCATTAGACGCACTAATCCAGCCGCATCTTCTTCGTGGTGATATGGGCCATGGAACCTCCGGCAACCATGCTTGCATCTGCGGAGCCTTGTTCAGCAACCCCTCATTCAACTCCGCTAAAAAAACAAAATTGATGGCTGCATCTGCAATTTCCGTCCGGTGGTTGCTCCTCGAACCCAGCAGGTACTGCTGCGAATTTGGTGAAGCAGCAAATTTACCTTTATGTCCGACCCGATCAGCAAAGCCCTCCGACAGAACCTTCTCGATTGAATCATCGCCTTCTTTTGGATCTTAGAACCCATATGAAATTCACCCAACTGAGTTCCAATCCGAATGCTATCTCCTCCAATTCTGTCTCATTCAAGAAGAACATGAGAAGGTTGAATCAGATTGAACGATAATTGGGGATTAGGGTTTGGTATTTTCGGCTGCAACCACTGCTCCGCCCAAGTCCAAATTCCGGCCAAGAATGCAGGCTGTTTTTTTTTTTTTTGGGTTTAGGGTTGTTACTGTTAATTTTGTAACGTTACTACATTTTTTGATGTACTTTATCTATTTTATGGGCTATTACTACTTGTTTATTTCCCTTTAATACATTTTACGGGGTTGTTACTATTTGTTTTTAGTATGTTACTACTTGTTTTTAGGATGTTAGGACACCTTACGAGACTGTTACGATTTGTTTAATGGCCGTTACTATATTTTACGGTCTGTTACTGATATATGATAAAAATATGACTAAATTATATAACATTTCATAACGTATTAACGATAATATCGTATAAATTCCGTAAATATAACGAAAACTTATAAAAATATAAATCGTTATAAATAAATATTAACGCTATAAAATTAATAAAAATTATAACTTTTGTTGTCAGATTTACCGTGGTTTGTTTTTTTACTGATACAGGAAAAATACGATGAAAAACTGAAGAATCGGTAGCGAAAGAATGAAAAAAATCTCGACAGATATTTCGACAGTTCGGCACAAACCGGAATAAACCGGCACGGGCCGGAATATTCATCATTACAAGCACATGGGGTCTGACACAAGGAATTTGAGTTGTTGCACCGGCACGCGCCGGAATGAGCCCGGCACGCGCCGGCCTACTACCACCTGCCTATAAATACTCCTCATTTGCCTGTTTTGGGGAGTGTACCAATATATATATATATCATCTATATATATATATATATTATCTTATCTTAATTCTGTAAATATAGTAGTAGGCATTCTGCCAAAAATAACGTAGTATTAGTATCGTGTAATACTTAGAAGGATTATCAAGGCTCGTTGTTGTTAGAAGAGTTGTTATTTCCGGGGAATACGGCTCTGACTCTACAATTGTAATCTGGTAATTTTCTAATGTATTTATGTTTGTTGTTTATATTAGTAACTATATAATAGTTATAATGCTAATATGCTAACTCTATATCTAGCCAAGATATGTAATTGAATTAGTTTGATCTTTTTAGGGAAATGGATGCTGACTGTAACACCCCGGTTTCCAATCCCGTCGGCCGCCGGTATTGGTCACCGTAGTGCCACTCTCACGACACACAGTCGTGGCAGTAATACCCAACTTTCCACAACAGAGAAATAAATATCCACCATTCATTATTTAAAATGTTAAAATAAGTACAATTTCCAGGAACAAAAATGAAAAACATGCGGGAACGTCAAAATCTAAAAATTCAAAATCCAAATAAAATGGAAACATGTGACTGCGACTACGTGGCTCTCAAATCCCCGCGACATCCCAGCAACAAGCAGACATCCAAAGAAAATACCTGCTAAGAATCTGCTCCCCATAAATGGATCATAGCAGGGTCAAACAAAAGTAAAACCGTCAACTATAAAGTTGAGTAAGAATAAATCTAGCACTTGTAAAATAGAAATTGATTAAAAGGTTGGGTAACACTTTCAAACCATATGCCAAAATCAACACATGAGGGACACAACAAATTTTATAAAAGTTAAAACCAATCCATAAAGGATACAACCAATCCATAGAGGATACAACCAATCCGTAAAGGATACAATACAGCACAACTATCCATACCTAAAGGTCCCGAATGTGCACATCCCTCCAAAGGGTCAGCCCCTAAAGAGGAGGATCCTAAAGGTCAACCAATGGTACCATAACTAGATGGACCATCACGTACTGGGGTGCAAGGAAACATTCCCGGGTTCCCGGCTTCGGGTGCTACCCTATCCGGCCCGACCACACCACTGTCTGCAACTCCCCAAATACGTTAAGGTCACTGAAGTCGTAAGGAAACCTTCCCGGGTTCCCGGCTTCGGGAGCTACCCTATCCGGCCCAACCATTACGGGTCTACGAACTTCAATGCCCTACATCCAAATCCCAATTTGATATCAAAATCCCTGACTCATCAAACATGACTTCCAAGACTTGCGCATAAGTTTGAACATCGACTAACAAAGAAGGAAAATAAAACAGACTGGACGCCCGTTTGGAGGGTTGGACGCCCGTCCTAAAACTCAAACGCCCGTCCACCAAGACCTGTTACATCCTGAACCAAATTTAGCACCTCAGACGCCCGTCCAGATAGTCCAGACGTCCGTCCACCCAAAACATTTACATCCTGAATCAAAATTAACCCTTCAGACGCCCGTCCAGGTAATCCAGACGCCCGTCTGAACTGAAACCAAGGCGGACGCCCGTCCAGTGAATCCGGACGCCCGTCCGCCTGGGTTTCGACTAGAACCCTAAAACCTTCAACACGATTCCCAAAACGTTTCTGACCCAATTATCAGCAAAAAAAACACAGTAAAGCACATATAACCTTATCTAGGAGTACCAATTCATCCCTAGTCATTAACCAAAGCAAAACTCACCTTTCTAACATCAAAATATCTCAAAATTGATCAAGTCCTTATAACCGACCATTGAAAACGTAGGATTAGTTTTTCTTACCTATTTGCAGCCCAGAAATCTGATCAAAGCCTCTAAAATTCTGCAGCTTTAACAACACAACAGATATCCAAACGATGTCCTCTTCACCGCCACTCCAAAACTCTCGTCTGATCTGAAAACGGTTAATCTCTCTCTTAGAAATTGCCAAAGTCGTCCAAGCCCTATTCTTCTCCTCAAAAGTGGCGCACCAAGGAAGAACATGGAGACAAAATTCTGATTTTTGATTTGGTTAAAGGTTAATCCTTGTAAATTTTCCCTTAAATACCCATTCCCAAAAACTTTAGTTTTTCCATCAACACCCTTAAATAACAAAACTCATATCTTTCTATACATTTATATATTTATATAAATGCGAGCATATATATATGCACATCCAAATACTTAACTCCGGATAAAAGGAACCGACCCCAAAATTCTTTTAAATTTAAGTTTCAAATATATATACATATATATAAATATACTTTAAACCGGTTAATTAAATAACCCGAAAATCTAAATTTGTTAAAAGGCTCTTTTGCCCTTTTCTGAAAAGTCGGGATGTCACACTGACTAAGTTGAAACTGAGTAAAATCGAATATGATGAATCTTTTTCTACTTGAACTTCATGACACGTTAATATTGACATAGCTAATCAATATAAACAGAATCGTAACCTAATGATGAACTGATCAGAGAAGTTAGGATATGAGATCATGGGTAGAAAAACCGGTGGGTAAAAATGGCCGAATGACAAACGGAATCCTATTTCCTACCCGGGGGCAGAATATTTGTACTCGAGAGATTATTACGTTAAAATCACATGTTTAATCGAAAGATCTTAAAGATTGGCCGTTTGACAACCGGAATAACCAAGTTTGAGATGACATTGGACAGAGGACTAGACATATGACAATTTCATACGCTCGTGTGAGGAGGAATTGTTGAGCTTAGGAGTACACCGGTTCACATAATCAATTGGACCTAAAAAGGGAAGATCGAGCACATCCATTTAACTAAAAAGAGATCGTAATTCAATAACATTATCTTGGCTAGTTTCTAAATATTATTAGTATTTATATATTGGTATCTATATATATTTATGTATCTATATATATATGTATTTCTAAGTATCTATATATCTATACTCATAATAAAAGTGCGATGAGGTGTTTCCCCCAAAAATTGTTTCCTATCCTCGGTGTTTCCCCCAAAAAGTGTTTCCTACCCTCGGTGTATTATATTTATTCTTATCCTTAAATTAATTGTCCCCGTACAAATCAAAGTATCATTATCCTTTAATTAGATGAGTTTTTTTTTTTTTTTTTCCTTTTTGAAATTTAATTAGATTAGTTAACTAATATTGATTTTGTTCAACAAAAAAAAACACCTAATATTGATTGATTTCCGTAGAAGAAGAAAAAAAATGATATTGATTGATTCCCAATAAATACATATGCCTCATTATTTCAATAAAATTATTATTATTACCAATTCCAATTCATATCAATACATCATGAATATCCGCGTACTATCAATATTTCTCATATCATCAATCTTCATCAATCAACTTTAATATAATAATTATCGCCAGTAGCATTACCGGAGAGATTAAACAATAACTATGCAAAGTTTAGAGTTGAAAGCAAGTATTGAAGTTGAACCCGAAATAATCTACGAAAATGTAATCCTTTATTATTTTGTTTATGAAAAACAAACTAGCCATCATGATATGAAAAGTACATACATACAACGTAACGTGTTTCAAAAGTCGATTGAATTATTCTATATTTCTTCAGAAAAAAAAAAGAATTACTCTATGCAAATTGAACCCGAAAATAACCGACGAAAACTTTTATTATTTTGGTTTTGAAAAAAACTAAATGTTGATCATGATATCAAAGGTACATGTTTAAAAGCAAACTATTTCAATTGCTCTATGCTAATCCTTGAAAAATATGCCCATGAAGTTACCTTTGATGTGCCCCATTTCACATATAGATGAATTTAAGTGTACATTGAAAATCAACTATAGAATTGATCTATAGCCTGAATCGGAATATATAATATAATATAATGATCAATCATGCGAACATTACATATATTAAAGTTAGAAAAGCGGATAACAATTCATCGATATCAATATATATACAAGACAATAATTTACTAAATTTAATCATACAACAACCTGAAAAGTCACCACAATTCATCAAGCATATGAACATTAACGTTGAGTAAAATTTGAAAAAATAAAATATAATGAGAATGGGTAACAATTCATCGATATCTATATCTATACAAGATAATGATTTACTAAATATAATCATACAACAACATAAAGAGTCACCGTTTTTTTTAAGTCATACTTCCGTCGCTTAAAATGGGTTAAATGACTTCAGATGCACTTAATAAATTATTGATTGTCTGAACTGGTTATTAAACAGGTCTGAATGTTACTACCACTTAATTTATTCAAATTAAGTGATAAGTAATGTAAACAATTTGAGACTAATACAAAAAGACATATAGCTTTTTTTTTTAAATTGGGAAAATTGGGTAACTACGCCACATAGGTCTGTAGCTAACTTCAAATTAGCTAGAAATGATAAATTTGAGGTGGAAGTTAAGGTTCCTAATGCCAATTTTCCCTTGTTTCATCGATAACCACCTAAGTAATGTGTATGGCGTACGTAGTGAAAGATACTTCTAGATGCATGATGTTTCGGATGAACAGAGAGTAGGCTTAGCAGAAATGCATTTTTGAGGAAAAGCATATTTGTTGTTTGGCAATATGAAATTGAGTTTTCCAACAATTATTTCGGCATTACTAAGAGAAGAATTTATGAAACCAATTAGAAGGTAGGCCATTAGAACTAACAGTAGATTAATTCCATCAACCCAGACAAAAGAACACAGTAGAGGAATATCTATCGGAGTTTTGGGAATTTAGAAGCTTGGTGCAGTTACATAATCTTATGTGGATAGAGACTTGCTTCATCAAATGTCATATAAGAGGCCTTAACACTGAAATTAAATCTATGGTGAGATTGATGAAGCCTAGGAACATGTTTGTTGTCATTGATATTGCCATATGCCAGAGTCTATTGTAATGTCATTAAATGACATACATGTGCAGAAAAATTACTCTAACCCTAGCCAGTCTAGGTTCTCCAGTCTAGGTTCTCTCCATTCACCACTAATGTGACTGAAAAAAATACCCGACACTGAGAATAAACCAATGATACATAAGGCAATTAGTCCTAAAGAGTTGCAGGAGAAGAAGGCCATTGGGTTATGTGTTGGGTATGATGAAATATACACCTGTGGCCAAGTGTGAAAGCAGAAACACAAACACTTTCGGGTATCAGAGGATGATGGAGTTTGGGGAGAGATTGAAGTGGACAATGGGGATAAAGTGGATGTGGTATATGATGCTGGACCATTTGAGCCTACTGAGTTATTCGTGCACCTTATATGGGCATGTCACCTCTTACACCATCAAAATCGAAGGCCTCTTGAAAAAAAGCCAATTACCATTCTCATACACGGTGGTGCATCTCACACTTTCCTAGACCATCGAGTTTCCAACGAAGTGCAATGTGATGAACCAAATCACCATATGTTAATCACGGTAGTAGATGGAAACAAAATGGTGAGGGAATTTAAGTGTCTTAACAAGATGTGAGATTGATCAAGTTCGAGAGGTTGTGACATTGTATTAGGGGTGGATTGGATGAAAATGTACAATCTTATGGTTTTTACTTCAACAAAACATAGGTGGTTTTCACTAACGATGATGAACAAATTAAGCTCGAAAGTTACACAAAAGAATCTCAACTAAGGCGATCGGTTGTTGTTGGTCCCTTAGAAAGGCTTGGGGTCAAGTTTAGTGGGGTTGAGTAAACTTGACACTTAAAACTTTTATAGAGTTTTATAACTCGGTTGAATAACGATCATCGACTACACCACTTAGTTGTGTTAAATGCAATGGATTAGATTAAAGCCTTTTTAAATGTTGTTCTTTTAAAATTGAATGAGCTAAGTGTTGAAATCGATTATGGAGTGATCCTCGTTGTATTGGTAAGCAAGCAATATAGTAAGATAAGTGCTAAAAGTAAAGTGCGATAAAGTAAATGCTAAAAGGAAATAGACGAGTTTATAATGGTAAACAAAATCATTTCTAACAGATTGCAAAGTATTAACTCGATTTGATACATGAACATGCTCAATCATGTGCCCGATGAACCGACTCATGTCCTAGAAGTGTGTCATGAATTGTTTGCAAATTCCCAAGGATTGCCACCAATGAGGGGCTATGAGCATACCATAACTTTAAGCGGATGTGTTGAACTCCGTGAAACTAAAACCTTTTAAGTCTGCTCCACAATCAAAAGGATGAAATAGAGCGTCGGTGGATCAAATGCTACAACATGGATTACACAACACGGTAATAGTCCATTTTCATCACCCTTGCTCCTTGTGAAAAAGAAAGATGGAACATGGAGATGTTGTATGGATTACATAAGGTTGAATGACTTGATTGTCAAGGATATCTACCAAATTCCCCTAATTGATGAATTGTTGGGTGATTTCGGGATACTAGGGTATTCTATAAAATAGACTTAAGGTCTGGATTCCATCATATTTTGATGAATGAGGATGATGTCCATAAGACAGTCGTTGTAACTCATTATGACCAATTTGAATTCAAAGTTATGCCATGGAAGTATGAGTGAGATGTTGAGGCGCTACTTGATGAAGTTTGTGCTGGTATTTTACAGCAAAACAAGAAACATGTGCTTATCTAAGTAGGATTGGATTGTTCATCAATGAGAAGGAACTCCTAGCAGCCCTCATGGAAATAACCAAATGGAAGCTATATATTCAAGGCAAGCCCATTGTCATCGAAACTGATCAATGGAGTATGAAGTTCATTCGGATCGAGAGGCCCTTCTTACATTACAACAAAAATGGGTGACCAAGTTACTTGAGTTGGACAATATCTCCGTATTGGATGCATGACTTAACTTTCAGCTGCAAGGGTGACCTATATGTTGAGGAATTAAGGCACCGATGATTAGTACAGCCCCATATCCACACTACATTGTGCACCAAAGGATTCTTAAGTACAAAGGGAGGATATATGTAAGAACACATGGATGTCTGAGATCAAAATTGATAAAATGATTGCAGTCAAATTCAATAGGGGGCATTCAAGGGTCAATGCATGTTATAACATGGTTAAGATCTTTGCTTTTATTGGCATGACTTAAGAAGATTGTTCATCCATTACTATCCCTCACGTACATGGTCCCAACCGAAAATGGATTTTACATATGGATTGCCTAAATCCGAAGGGAAGGAAGTCATCATGGTAGTAGTGGACATGCTGACAAAATTCAGCCACTTTATTCCACTTGAAAAGAAGCGGCAGATAACATCAAAATAACGTGGAATAAAACTTGAGTAATACTTTTTTTACATAGCATGAATAATACTTAAAGGATCAAAATAAATATCCTTCAATTGATTTGTACTCCCTCTGATTTTTTATATGTCGCAGAGAGAAAATTCACACAGATTAACAAAGTAATTAATATGTCTAAAATATAGTATTGAAAATGTATTTTTTTATTGGAGATGTAAATGTAAATACTTTGTTGGTAAATGAGTTTTTAGTATTGAAAATGTATTTTTTTTTATTAGAGATGTAAATACTTTATTGTCAAAGGAAGAAAAAAGTAATAAATGATGCATTGAAAATGTAAAATGACATATAAATAAAAACAGCAAATTCTGAAATATGACATAAAAAAACAGGAAGGAGTACAGTATTTTGCTTTTACAATTGGTTTTATCTATGAATAAATATAACTCATTAGTACCCATGTGACACAATTAATGATTCTTTTCTATGGGTACAATAAATGATTCTTTGTTTTTCATTAAACTTGGCTAACAGTAAATTATTTCACAAAGAATATTTGCACTTGTAATAGAATGTTAATATAAAAATATACACAATTAAAACATTATACAATTTTTTGGACGCATAATATTTTACGATCCTTTTTCGGCTAGAATGAACTTAGAATGTATGTATATATATACTAAATAGTTGAGACAAATCTACGTTTGCAATAAAATGCATGACTTTATAATTAAAAAAGCTTATCATATTTAAAGAATGAAAACGTAATATGACGAGTTTAATCCAAGCATAAAATCATTGTACAACAATTGTCATTATTTAACATGTATTTATTTATTTTTTTGACCGGGATAACATATATTTATTTTGTAGATTAAACGTATAGTCAAGAATATAGATATAATATTAAAAACATTCTAAATATAATAAATTAGCTGAACACGTGCGAGGCACGTGCATTTTACTAGTATACTTATGTATCTATATATAATTATATAACTATATTATTTAAATTATGCATTTATTTACTGTTTTCTTAGTATAGAGATTACTTATTTGATAAAACTGCGACTTAGATCGAGTTAATAACAACTCTTTGGTGTTTAACCACACTCTGAATTACATTTCGTTTCCCTGAGGATACGACACTCTGACTCACCACACTAGCACTACAGTTTGACCCGGTACATTGCCGGTAAGGATTGTATAGCCTAGAAAACGTCCGTCAGTTACTACTTATTTTTAGGTTGTTACTACTTTTCCATTGGATGTTACGACATTTTATGGACTGTTACTACTTGTTTTCATGACTGTTACTTGACAGACCTAAACCTAACCTTAGAAACGGCGTCAGGAAGCTGACGGACATTACCTAGGCTATACAGATCCTAACCGGCAGTGTACCGGGTCAAATTGTAGCTCTAGTCTGGTGAGTCAGAGTATCGTATCCACAGGGAAACATGGTAATTCTTTTAAGTGGGGTTAAACACCAAGAAATATTATTAACTCGATCTAAGTCATGATTTTACTTTTTCCTGGGTTAGATTATGTTAGTAGTTAGATGTTAGATGTTAGTAGTGCACAAAGTAAAATAAGTAAATAAATACTAATAGATATATAGATATAATTAATATATATAAATACATAAATACATATATAAATACATAGACATAAATATATATATATAGATATATAAATATATAGATAATTATATAGATATATATAAATACTAATATAATAGATATTTTTGGATCTAGCCAAGAATACGTTACTGAATCAATATATCTTTTTAGTTAATAAATGAGACAGATCTTCCTTTATTCAAGGTGTAAATTATATATGAATCGGTGTACTCCTAAGCTAGGCAACTCCTCCTCACACGGCGTGTATGAAATTGTCATATGTCAAATGTCATCATCCAAGGTCCACAACCGCCCCATGCTAATCTTAGTTAGTCTCGAGCAGTGAGTACAAATCTACCCCGGATAAAAGAGGTTATTCCGTTCGTCAGACGGCCGATGTTATTCAAGAGGCTCCAGTTGTCAGGCGGATCGATTTAACACAAACGGTGTAGTTTCAATTAAACTGTGATTTTAACATTATTAAGATCTCGAGTACAAATTTCAATAAGATTCATCTTTCCAGGACAAATCTGCCCCCGGGTAGGAAATAGGATTCCGTTGTCACGTTATTCACTCGGCCAATTTTACCCTCCGGTTTTTCTATCTTTTATCTCATATCCTGACTTCTCTGGTCAGTTCATCGCCAGGTTACATGTTGCGATTCATCTTGATTAATTACGTCAATCCGAATATATTATCAATACGTTGCAAAATAGAAAAAGATTCATTATAATTGGTTTTAATCATGATTACCAGAGTCGATCATTCATTTTACCAAAAGATTAACTAATTCAGATTCATATCTTGGCTAGATATATTTTTAGTTTAACATAGTTATAGATATAGTAACAACAAACATAATACTTGATAAAATTACCCGTTTATTGCAGATCTAAGTCGTATCCTCTGAAAATAACAACTTCTTCAATACAACTTCCTCGAATAATCCTCTCGAGCATTACAACGGTACTACTTTTATTTATATATATAAAAACATATATATACATACATAGACATACGTATATATACGGGCCCGAAAATAAAATAAAACGAGAAAAGAGATGAAGAACGGAGATGAAGAAGAGGGGAATGGAAGAAATGGGAGGAGGTGGAGAAGAGAGATCTTGGCCAAGAGTGGCCAAGATGGGGCAAGGTTTTTTGATGGATATGGGAGGTATTTATAGGGAGTTGAGGAGGTTGAATGGGAGGTGATATTTGAGGAGATATTTTTGGAGAATATGCTAAGTATATGCCAAGGAATATGCTAAGCATATGCCAAGTTTGTTACAAGCATGTGGGAGGTATTGATGAGTTTGTTATGACTCATCATCATCATCATTAGTTAGCACATGGAGTAACATGCAACAAGTTGAGCCAAAAATATCCGGTTCGACCCGAGATATCAACTGTTCGGTAAAAAATTCATAACTTGAGTTGTAGACCTCCGATTGACGTGATTCAAAATGCGCTGGAAAGCTCATTTAAATATCTACAACTTTCATCAAGAACTATTCTCCAGAAAATGCCTCTAATTTGGGTCAAATTTCCATCGAAAACAGGTTACGGTAGAAGCGCATAGGAAAAATAATTTGATCCGTTGAACTCGTAAGCTTGTGGCATTTTCTTCTTTCCCTCAAAATCCATCTTTTAGGCTTCAAAACATGTCGTTACGTGGAATCTTGGTCAATATATAATCCTGCAATGAACCACCAAAATACCAAACGTAAATCCGACACGACACACCGGTTTCTAAACCGGTACAAAACTTATAAAAACTTATAAAAATACGATAATTTATATAATAACTACTACTTATACATTTGAATAAAACTTAGTAATTTTGACTTGATTTGATACAATAATGCTCAAAATGGTATCAATATTGCGGTAAAATGTCGTAATAATGATCATAAATTTATCTCTCATCATTACTGCATTTTATCTAATGTTACTTCGTCTTTAATGTGTAAAAGGGTATTTGTGTCCATTTATTATGAATTTGTCCTTTCTAATCACAAAACATGTAGTAACGTCCTACTGGACCCAATTTTGATTTTTTTTGTCCTTCTAGCCCCTCCCCCAAAATCCAAAATAGGCTAAGGCAATCAAGAGTTTATCTTAATTGGTAAATCGTAAAATAATAGGCTCAAAAACATTAAATACTAAGTCATTGTCGGCTCTTAAATCTAAACCGACTGTGGAAATTTGCTTAACAAACAAACGACACTTTGTAATATCTAACTCTGAACATGATGATGTAAATATTGTAGAAGTGCCAATGAATGTGGATTTGTGTAAAATACACAAGCTACCATACATGTAAGCTTTCATGGTAACCAGAGCGCACTTAATTATTTTCAAAACTCCACCTTCAGCGGTGTGCCTATCTCCAAGAGTCTCAAATGCGCTCAAAGAGATGAGGTTTTTCTTCAAATTAATTTGGAATATGTTTGACTTGCGTAAATATTCCTACAACATGATCATGGGTGTTGATTCTAAGTTTCTAACCGTACCAATACCGACAACCTTGCAAATTGTCCCATCAAAACAACTCCGACTTGAATTGACTCATACCTGGTGTATTTATATTCTATTATGGAAAATAGACTTAAGGTCTGGATTCCATCAGATTTTTGTGATTGAGGATAAGGTCCAGAAGAATGTTGTTGTAACTCATCATGACCAATTCGAATTTGAAGTGATGCCATGAAAGTATGAATAAGATGTTGAGACCTTACTTAAAAAAGTTTGTGTTGGTATTTTTTGATGACATCGTAATCTTCGGTCCAAACATGGATTTCCACATACAACATCTTAAAGTGGTTCTAGAAATTTTGAAGAAGAAGTAATGCTATGCTAAATTGTCCAAATTCTCTTTTGAACACACCAAGGTGGAATACTTGGTTCATATCATACATGAGGTTGAAGTGTATGTTGACCCAAGCAAGATTCAAGTCATGTCAGATTGGCCCTGGCCTCATAATGTGACTGAACCAATATGGTTTTTGGGCCCATGTTTTTATAGTTTGTGCCTTATTATGGGAATATGGCTAAACACTTGAATGACCTACTCAAGAAAGATGGGTTATACTGGTCATTGAGTGCCACAAAAGCATTCTAGAAACTCAAAGAGGCCATGCGTAAATTATTAGTACTTGTCTTACCAGATTTTGGAATTCCATTTTGCATGGAAACATATGAACGTGGCAAAGGCTTGAGGGTTATTTTACATCATATCACCTTAATTTATCATATGTGCCTCAGTCCCTATTGGGGCACATATGATACGTGCAACCAGAATCAAAGATCTATTCATTAACAGACCTTAATTTATCATCATCAAAGAAAATATCTCAATCAATTTCATATTTTACGATACTGGCCTGAGTTGACTCTTTTCCAAATTCTCTTTTTTCCTTTACGTTTTTCTTTGTTCTTAAGTTGAAACCAATCAGATCTGATATGCCAATATTTTTATAATAATCATATCAAATTTTTACGTATGCGATTCAAATCAAAAGTTTCACTATCTGCATCATTCTTAACTGATCTGCCCCGAACTACCAATATGGGACGGAGGTAGTAGTTACTAGATATTGACGAAACAATACATATGAAGCATATGGGAGATAGTAAGGTAAATAAGAAATTATTATATGCACACCACAGGTTGTGTGGAGGAAAACACGTAAAAGATGGTTAAAAGTATTTCACACCATTCACAAGTTCCTTTCTCAAAGCAGATGCCTGCTCTTCCAGTTTATGAATCTCGGGTTCACCAACAGGTGGATTTCCCACCGAGCCCATTACAAAAGATTTCGCCTGTTCAGCGTTTGTAAAATTGCAAGTTATATTTGAAACATTGATTCACCACAAAAAAAGAGGCTTTGTCTTGACATGTCATACGTAGGAAAGCGCATTCAACAGGTTAAAATGGAGGAAACAAGTTCCTAAGAATCTAAGATATAGCCAAACTACAGAAATCTTTCTCAATCCTAAGAAAAAACAGTATCCCAACAAGCACTGGACTGTATTTCCATTCAGAAACGCACTTTCCATTCATATATTGACAAGCCATTCGGAGGTTACAATTGGTGGTGATTAAGCTTTTAACTTGTGACACAAACAAGTTGGTTCGAATTGTTCCATTGAAAACCCCCTTTTTTCAAAATATACTAAGGCCTCCAATGTAGCCTTTTTGCTCTTTGCAACGGTGCAATGCAATCTCAAAAAGAGAGAAACTACCACTTAAACATTTTTTTTCAGAATAACTACTCAACAATAATAATAATTGTATTTAACAAACAGCCCCAAACTGTGAATAGGGTAGAACCAACATTCTGGATCATCAAAGACAAAAAGAGAGAAAGACATATTGCATAGGTAGAGGAAGCGAAGCAGAGAAACATCTTTTCAAAAAAAAAAAGGGGGACAGGGTAATTGTACTGGGTTGAAAAGTTGAACCAATGCAGACTTATTGGCTTCTTCAAGACTTCCACCTATGACTTGATGATATTCCCGCCCTTGACGAGGAGCAGCAAGAAGATTTGACAACGACAGCACTAGAAATTCCCTAGGATCCTTGATTCCCTTCAAAGGGTCTTCTTCTCCGGTCTTCTGCTTCTTTTTGGGGGGAGAGAAGCCTTCAGCTTTCTTTTGAGCACAAGTGGAGGCATTATCTGGAATTTCAGTCTCCCTCGCCTGATGCTCAGGTCGTGAAATAAGAGTTACGATACTGTCCAACATCTTCCCCCATAGCTTCATGTCCAAAGTATCTAGAGACTCACATACTAGTCGCGTTGAAGCAACACATACAAGTTTCAACTCGATGGGGCTCGTCGTAATCAGTTTAAGGCCTGGTATCCAACACTGCTCCAATACATCTTGAAAAGTATTTGGCTGGACTGCATTTACTGAATCAACAAGGTTTTGTGAACAGTGTTTTACCAGGAATCGAGACATGAACATAATGAGATTCTTGGCAAACTCTGCCATCCTCCATTTATTGTGCAATTGGTTGAAAAGGGGTCTGTTCAATTTAACAAGCTCTGCCAGCAACCCGAAAGCTTACGGAAAGTATTCAATGATGTCTTCAGTCGAAATCTTTTGCAGACAAGGATAGAGCTTCTTTTCCAATCGAGATACAAGAGAAATGACCTTACGCTGCTTTCTTATGTTTTGCCGAGAGAGAACACATACCCTTCTAATAAGAGCAGTCAGAGATTCAAAAAGATAGTGACAGAATAAAGGACTTTTTCGAATCCCACAAGCTTCGTGAACAATGTGGGTCAGTTTCTCTATGAAAAGGGAGGCTACAGCAGGAGTTAGGTCACCTACCAAAACAACACGCATTATACATTTCATAACATATTGATTTTCTTCAGAGCCCGGATGATCGAGAACCCCAAAGAGGTTCTTCATCATGGTCTGCAGAATCGGGCGAATATCTTCAGAAGTATACCTAGCTCTATCCCCATCATCTTTAACCAGCAAGAGTTTGTCAATGCAGATCGCCGCATACGAGCGAACCACCGAATCTGGTGAAGCAAGCAACCGAGTTAAATCAGGTAGAGTTTGCAGTACACATTCTTTAAATATCTGATTTCTGAACAATATGAGGAACTTCAGGGCTACAGCTTTCAACATTGGAAAAGCTGCGACATCCGACATTTGAAACGCTGGAGCAGTATATGACATATAAAAGTGGTCGACATTCACCAAGTCGGTTGAAGCACCAGTCTCACCAGCATTCTTCGTGGCAAGAGACAAAACCAAACGAACAATACAGTCATTGTATTTCCATAAGCGTGTGATATTAAAGGTATACACAAACAGACAGCAAACTATTTGATCTCTAACTTTTTCGCTCACTATATCCTTATAATGCACAGCGATTCCTTTGAGAAGCTCACATGCAATCCCTCTCCTTATGTTAATATCGTCGTTTTCTTCCATATCCCTCTTAATGAACTGTAACGGATCCGTATGAAACAACTCCTCCTCCTCATCCTGCAAAATTACACTAGGAATAACAATACTCTGAAAAATCTGCTGCAATATATCACACCTAGAAAGCAGTGTGTGATTATCACTTTTGCTAACCCTAGTCAGAAACTCAATAGCAGCGATAGTAAGCCGATCCCTGCCAAGTGAAGAATATGACACAAGAAGGCTCAGTACGTCGTCCACAAAGCCGCTCAAATAGCCTTGTTGGAATAACTCATCCTCCTTTATCACGTAAAGGCTAATATTCTTAGAAACAGATGCACGCAGCTCATCAAGCACATCATCACTATTAGATATATAATGTTAATTATCTATCTCCCTATCAGCTTTAAGCTGATAGGGAGATAGATAATTAACATTATATATCTAATACCATATGAGTCGTTGCTAATGGTCATGTCATATTAGACAGCATGTTTATTACGATCTTCGTTCCAAAATATAAATCTATTCAGACATTTTTACACAGATTAAGAAATTTATTAAGTGTCATTAATTTTAATGATAAAAGACTATAACTATCGTTAATGTAATAGTTGTAACTAAAAAACCCTTTAACTGAGAATGCTTAGGGAGGTCACCGGTTCGATTCTCCTCTGAGGCGCCATATTGAAATAGCTCTTGACCGGGCCTTATCCCTGAGTAAAAGTTAGACTCTGCATGCACGACACGAGTCGAACTCCGGATTAATCGGACCAGTGGGTTCCGGATACCGAAGGCTTTAAGCACAAAAAAAAAAAAAAACTTTGATTATCATTAATGTAATGGTTGTAAATGATGTGAGTGTATAATAGTTTAGAGGTAAGTGGAAAAAATATAATACATATTTTGTTGATATTCTAAATAAAATTATATTATGGGACAAATTCAAGAAAATAAACATATTTTAATTATGTGACGGAGGTAGCATATGTGTTGTATCCAAAACATGAAAAAGCATATATACACAACTTGGGTAATTAACTTTTCAAATGTGAATCTTAGCAAAAGAAACTTAAAAAGGTGAAAGGTATACAAGGGCACTCCAGCAGAGGCCCAAATTTTATCCATAAAATAATATAAAATAATACATATCCCTATTTTACAACATCTCAATTCAAAAGCCTCCACAACAGCATCCATATCCTTATCCCTATAACATTTCAAATAATATTAAATAATGCATATTCTACTTCACAACCCTATTTATATACATTAAATATTTATTATTTCACTCCAGCAGCATCACTATCCCTATCCCTATAATTTTTAATAATTAAATATGTTTAGGGCATGAATAGTGCATCCCATAAGTAGGGATGCAAGACTGTTAATATCCCTAAAAATAAATAGGGATAGGGCCTCTCTTCTTGAAGCTTTATTTTAGGAGTAAACTCTATTTTTTATCCTCATTTTAGGGATAGGGCACCATATAGAGCTTCTGCTGGGAGTGCCCTAAGAACAACAAATTGAACGTCCAACAAGAATTCATGAGAAGGAATGAAAAGTGTACCAATACCGCTTTGGGTTGAGCTCTCAGATGGTTAGTCACTTGCTTAAATGAGTATCTATGTTCGGGAAGAAGTTCACCATTAAATTTATCATCCAATGTAGGGACGTCCTTATCCAAATTTCGGCTCGGAAAAAAAAAAAAAAAAAAAAAAAAAAAAAAAAAAGGTTAGACCCTTCTTGAAAAAAAAGAATAACCAAAGCCCATCTGAGAAAAAAGAATAACCAAAATTTTTACACGTAACGGGGCTCAAATCTTGATCACTTAATTGATTATACTATATTGCTCGTCATTAGGATAATACCTTGTTATTTGATATACTATTGAAGCTTTATATAAACATACAATACATATATATATACATATATACTAGTCATAAACCCGTGCATTGCACGGGGACGTATGACAATGTGATTACCTCAGATAAAATCAAAAACAGACCACACAACATGTTCAAAAATTATACTGATGCCAATAATTGTGGTTATATTACTGCTTTTAGCATTGCACAGGAGAACGAATATTTCAATAGAAGAATTTTTTTAAGGATGAAAAAAAAAAGATTTTATTGGCATATTTGTTACGCAGGAATTGAATTGAATAGAATATGCAGGATTGGAATTAAACAAATTATATAAAAGATGACACATTGAGTGATTGATAGAGTAATGTAGTGAATTAAGGTTGGCTTGAGTAGGGTATGATATGGTTCATAACGTATGATATAGGCGAAGGGGTGAGTAGTCCTACGTCATACACCATTACACCCTATCTCTCTTCCACCCGGCCCTGCCCACCGATATCATACCCTACCCACCACCATATCCTACCCTACCGATATCACCATATCTTACCCTCGACATCCTACCTACCTTACCAATTACCTACTCTACTCCACTTTCATCCACCCCAACCCTACCCTACCCTACCTTACTCATCATTCCACCCCACCTTCCCACAACCCCTTCCTTCCTAATCCTACCCAACCCACCACCCCACCAGTACCCTACCACCACCCAACCCTACCCTATCCACCTTTCCACTTTACCATATCTTACCCACCACACCACACCACTATACCTTACCTTACACACTACCCCAACCTATCATACCCTCCCCAACCCTACCTTACCCAACACTTCACCCTACCTTACCCACCATCTTACCCTGCCCTACCCACTGCTATCATACCCTACCCACCACCCTACCTGATATCACCATATCTTACCCTCGACATCCTACCTACATTACCCATTACCTACTCTGCTCCACTTTCATTAACCCCAACCCTAGCCTACCCTACATTACCCATCATACCACCCTACTTTCCCCACCCCTCCATTCTCTACCCTACCCAACCCACCACCCCACCGTACCCTACCTACCACCCAACCCCACCCTATCCATCATTCCACCATACCTTACCTTACCCACTACCCTAACATATCCTACACAACTCAACCCTCTCCAACCCTCCCCAACCCTACCTTACCCACCACACCCTACCACCCTACCTTACTCATCATACCACCCAACCTTACCCACCACCACACCCTTCTCTACCCTACCCAACCCACCACCCCAACCTTACCCTACTCTATCCACCATTCCACTCTACCCTATCTTACCCACCACACCACATTACCTTACATTACCTACTACCCCAACCTATCCTACCATACTCTACCCTACCCTACCCTACCATACCAACCCTGCCTTACCCACCACTTCACCTTACCCTACCCCATCCTACCCTACCCACTCTACCCTACTCTACCCACCATTACACTCTACCTTATCTTACCCACCACACTACCCTACCTTACCTTAGCCACTTTACCCAACCTACCCTACTCTACTCTACCTACTACCCTATCCTAAAGAACACTACATTTCCCACCACTTCAACTTACCTCCCTACATTTATGAAATTATAAATTAATGTAAAAATATGTCGCATTAAATTCCATTTTTTAATTTAGGTATTTTTGAACATTTAATTTAATGTAAGAATATTTGGTATTAATTGGAGTGAATAATTTATATGGGATGTATTTAATGCAAGAATATTTCCCATTAAATGACATAAAGCCGCAAAAACAAAACCGAACAAAGTTAATTCAAAACTATAAAAAAAAAAAAATCGGTGCAATGTTAAAAAAGAATTGAATGTAAGAATATTTACGTATTAAATGAGCATACCATAATTAGAAAAATTGTTTTTGAAAAATAAAAACATAATTTAATGGAGCAATATTTAGCATTAATTGAGGTATCTAATTTGTAGGGATGAATTTAATGTGTGAATATTTCCTTTTGAATTTAATTTAATGTTAAGATATTTTTATTAATTGTTAAAATTGATTTAATATTTTTTTGAATACTATAATTTAAATAAAAATATTTCACATTTAATTCCATATTTGATTGAATTTAATGCGAAATATTCCTATTTTTATTAAGAAAATCAAATTTTAAATGTTCTTTCTAATTATGGATGAATTTATTCCCTATTATTATTAGAATAATCATATTTTAAATGATTTTTCTAATTATGATCGAATTTATTACCTATTTTTATTAGGAGGATAAAATTTTAAATGATTTTTATAATTAGGGTAGGTGAATTATGTAATTATGGTAGGTTTTTTTTTTTTTTTTTTGAGGCAGGCTAAATTACTGGATATGACATAAATTTATGAATATTTTTTTAAATAGCGAATTTGAATATAATTATTTTTTTAAAGCACATTTAATGTAAGAATAATTAGCATTAATGTGAGCCGGATTTATTCCCTATTTTTATTAGAAAAATCGAATTTTAAATAATTTTTCTAATTATGGTATGCGGTTATTGTAATAATGATAGTTATATAGGATGTATTTAATGTCTGAATAATTATTGAGGTGAAAAATATCCCTAATTATGTTTTTTGAAAAATAAAAACATAATTTAATGGAGCAATATTTAGCATTAATTGAGCTATCTAATTTGTAGGGGATGAATTTAATGTCTGAATATTTCCTTTTTGAATTTAATTTAATGTTAATATATTTTCTATTAATTGGTAAAATTGATTTAATATATTTTTTGAATATTATAATTTAAAAAAAATATTTCACATTTAATTCCATATTTTATTGAATTTAATGCGAAATATTCCCTATTTTTATTAAGAAAATAAAATTTTAAATGTTCTTTCTAATTATGGATGAATTTATTCCATATTATTATTAGAATAATCATATTTTAAATGATTTTTCTAATTATGGTCGAATTTATTACCTATTTTTATTAGGAGAATAAAATTTTAAATAATTTTTATAATTAGGTTAGGTGAATTATGTAATTATGGTAGGTTTGTTTTTTTTTAAATTTTGAAATTTGCTAAATTGCCGGATATGACATAAATTTATGAATATTTTTTTAAATAGCGAATTTGAATATAATTATTTTTTTAAAACACATTTAATGTAAGAATAATTAGCATTAATGTGACCCGGATTTATTCCCTATTTTTATTAGGAAAATCAAATTTTAAATAATTTTTCTAATTATGGTACGCGGTTATTGTAATAATGACAGTTATATAGGATGTATTTAATGTCTGAATAATTATTGAGGTGAAAAATATCCCTAATGATGTTTTTGAAAAATAAAAACAAAATTTAATGGAGCAATATTTAGCATTAATTGAGGTTACTAATTTGTAGGGATGAATTTAATGTCTGAATATTTCCTTTTTGAATTTAATTTAATGTTAATATATTTTTTATTAATTGGTAAAATTGATTTAATATTTTTTTTGAATATTATAATTTAAATAAAAAATATTTCACATTTAATTCCATATTTGATTGAATTTAATGCGAAATATTCCCTATTTTTATTAAGAAAATCAAATTTCAAATGTTATTTCTAATTATGGATGAATTTATTCCCTATTATTATTAGAATAATCATATTCTAAATGATTTTTCTAATTATGGTCGAATTTATTACCTATTTTTATTAGGAGAATAAAATTTTAAATGATTTTTATAATTAGGGTAGGTGAATTATGTAATTATGGTAGGTTTTTTTTTTTTTTTTTTTTTTTAAATTTTGAGACGGCTAAATTGCAGCGATATATGATAAATTTATGAATATTTTTTTAAATTGTGAATTTGAATATAATTATTTTTTTAAAAACACATTTAATGTAAGAATAATTAGCATTAATGTGAGCCGGATTTATTCCCTATTTTTATTAGGAAAATCAAATTTTAAATAATTTTTCTAATTATAGTATGCGGTTATTGTAACAATGATGCTTTTTTTCCAAAAAATTAGAAGATTGTGAGCCGGATTTGTTCCCTATAATTATGGTAGGTTTTTTGAATTTAGTTATTTTTTAATGTGAAATAAGATAGGAAAATGAGATAAATTTAATTTGTAAGAATATTTGAATATTATAATTTAATGCAATAATATTTTGCATTAAATTCAATATTTGATGGAATTAGATGCAAAATATTCCCTATTTTTTATTAGACAAATCAAATTTTAAATGATATTTCTAATTACGGCCGAATTTATTCCCTATTTGTTTTTTTGATATTTATTTAGTTTTTAATATTTTCATTTTTACTTAAAGAATTGATGCTTTTACCTAAACATACTTGATGACATCATAATCAATTAACAGAAATTGTGAATACCTAAACACATACTCATGCATTTCAACAAAATTTAAAATCGTTTTTGCGATAAAAATATGTATAAAAATGATTCAAATGAACAACGGGAATGGTGGTGAACCTTCAATTAAAAATAACGTATCTGTTGGCCGATCTCAAACTTGATCTGAATCCTAGAACGTGGTGCAACCACAGATGAACATGTAGTGTCAAAGTAGCCAGACAGACGTATATAATGCGATGGATAAAAAAAATTGATACCTGATCGAATAGATTAAAAAAATGATAGCGCAACCTAAGAATCCTTCAATCTTGTAAATGCAGACGGTATGATCACATCGAACATCCCATGAATTTTAAACCTGTCAATCAGGAATAAACAACAACCAAAAATAAAACACAAAAATAATAACCACAAATAAAATTAAAATACAAATAGCAATTACTGAGTATATAGACAATATACTATCATAAACAGAACATGCATGCATGCATTTGATTATATATAATTTAATTAAAACACATGCATGCATTTGATTAAGAATTACCTTAATGATGATGAAGAATATGATGAAAACACCCTTGCAAACTGAATATAGCAATTGATCCACTTGTAATATACTGAATGAAAAAAAAAGGTCGAAAATTGCAATTCAAACGTTTTGATGGTAATTAAAACGTGGGGCATAAATAGGTAATTATAACATGCGTGTGTTTGTTTTAATCAGCATGTGTGTAAATATTTTTTTTTAATTGTGAATCAATTTTGAGATCCTGTAATTAATTAATTAATGATATTCTACTTACCATAATTGGTTTTTTTTTTGGGGAAAACCGGGTTTTGGGTCGGATAATGGGTCAAATAGCGGGTAATTGGATCAAATTCACTCGTGTATATATATTATATATATATATATATATATATACTATTTAAAAAATTAACGAGCCCTTAAATTCATCGACTTTGGGGGGCCATTGCCCCGTTGGCCACCCGGGGCGCCCCTAATCCAATGGTACTATATAGCCTATTTCTTGTCCGGAATCTGGACAACCCAACCAACCCGCAGAAAAGGGAAAAAAAAAAAAAAAAAAAAAAAAAAAAAAAAAAAGGGGGGGGTGTTAAGCAAAAAAGACAGCATAATTTTATTCTTGAATTACATACTTGCATACTATTACAACACCAAATTAAAATACCTGCAGGAACAAGCTTATTGGATCTCTGTTTTCTCTGTTGGGTGGTGGATGGTGGTGGCGGGTTTTGGTGGGTGGTTTGATTTTGTGGTTGTAGGAGGAGGAAGGGAGGCTGTGGCAGCGGGTGTTAATGGTGGTTGGTGGTGGTGGTGGTAGTGGTGGGTGTTTTGATTTGATGGTTGTAGGAGGAGGAAAGTGGCTGTGGCGGCGGGTGTTAACGGTGGTTGTTGGTGGTGGGTGTTAATGGTAGTTTTTGGGTGGTGGGTGGTGGGAGGTGTGAGAAGATGGTGGAGATAAAGAAGATATGTGTTAATGGAGAAATGGATAAAATGTACGGGTTTATTTTCGTATTTTTTGAACATGTAAGGACTTAATAGTTTTTAAAAAAAACTATGGTATAAAGAGTAATTTTGTTATTGCCTATGTGGTGTATGAAGTAAAAAATAATAAAAATATTCTTTTGGTGCCGAAAGTAATATTTTATGGTGACCTTTAGAACCTTTCTAAAAGAAATGAGGGGAATGTAGCCAAAATTGGTCCAATGGGCGTGTTCATACTGGTCGGGTCATGGCAGATCGGGGTAATAGAGCTTGCATCAACTCCTTCTTCCCAAATCGAGCAGAGTTGTCCTCGATCTCAGCAGGGTCAGCTAGGGTTCTTCCACCGGCGATTCATCGGGTGCAATGTAAGGTGAAAGGTCGGAGACGTTAAAAGTTGGGGAAATATGTCATTCAGGAGGCAAATCAATGACATATGCATTTGAGCTGATCTTATGTTTAATGTTAAAATGTCAGATCTTTTTTGGTTTCAATTACGAGTAAGTGACGGTCAGGAAGCGCTCTTTGCGTAGGTGTACCATCGCCAAATCCCCCAAGTCGATGTCTTTTGGCCTTCTTTTATGATCTATATCGGATTTTTATTTTGCATAGGACTTCTACAGGTTCTCTTGAACTTCGTGGTACAATTATAGGATGGAGGAGGCGAGAGAACCAATGGATTTGGTCTTAGGTGAGGCAATAATAGATAGGTCAACGGCAAGGTTAGGTGCTTAAGTGTAGACGATTGAGAATGGTGCTTTGCCAGTAGATCTGTTGACCATGGTGTTGAATGCAAACTTTTATTGGGCGAGGGAAAGATCCCACTGTTTGGGCTTGTCCCCAACTAACGCTCGAATCATATTCCCCAGGGTTCGGTTCACAACCTCAGTTTGGCCATCAGACTGATGGTGGTATGCACTGCTGAACTGTAACTTAGTGTTGAGTCTTCTCCAAAGTTCCTTCCAAAAGCGGGACATGAACTTGACATCTCGATCAGAGGTGATGCTCTTGGGTAGGCCAAGTAGTCTCACAACTTCTTTGAAGAATAGCTAAGCTACATTGCTTGCATCTGCTATTTTCTTGCAAGCTATGAAATGACTCGTCTTGATAAACATGTCTACCACTACAAACACACAATCAAAGTGCATAGGTGTTTTAGGTAGGCCCAACACAAAATCCATTGACAAGTCTTCCTAGATGGAAGCAGGTATGGGTAGAGGGGTGTAAAGGCTAGTGTTCTGGGCAGTTGATCGGCCTTTTCTAAGTGTCCAATCTCACCGGCAGTGTACCGGGTCAACTGTAGCCTAGAATTGGTGAGTCAAGGTCGTATCCCACAAGGAATTTGGTCGACTACCAAAGTCGGTCTCGTCCCTAGTTCAGGTCAACACAAATATTGAACGTGGTGATTTGTCAGATCACCGGTTCTACAAACTAATATGCACAACAAAGAGAGATTTAAAACTATATAAAAGAGATAGCCGAGCTATGATCCAATCGACTACTATCTAACCCTAACTCGTAACCAGAAGTGATTTCGATAAACTCTAATGTTCTTGACATTGTTAAAGGATGTCGTCTCCTATTTCCGAAACTAAGCGCCAATTTCAACAACCTAGTTTCCTATGTCGAATTCAACAAATTACCGACCGGATTTAACTGACTCAACACGGTCTACGCTCTATGAGACGCTCGACAAGTCGATACAAACCTCACAACGAAACCGAGTCTGAACAACTCAGTCGGTTTTACACGTGATCCTAGAACCCCTTTTCCCGTTATCCTCTCGCAAAATACATATGTAAAGAAGACGCGTGAAATACGATTATCGAGTCGCGAGTTCAATAAAAGTCATTTACGAATAAGTTCTAGAACGATAACAACACCGAGAATCTAACAATCATAACATCAAAACACTTTAATCAACGAGCTAAGGATTCGATTTCATAGACTATCACATAACTCGACTATCGGACTATTAGCTACTCATTCTAACAACAAAAACAACAAGAAATCAACAATAAATATAACAAAAACAAAGATTGAAAGCAAGAACAAGAAAGGAAAACGAATTACCAAATATATTATGTCGTAGAAAATCGATCCACCGAACGAAAACCCGTCAATAACGCGTCAAGCTATCTTCGAGATCCTCCGGATTACAACAATCTACAACTAATCTAAGCTAAACTATGTACAAAATTGATCTAAGCTAAGAAAAACGCAGAAAAACTGAAGAAAAACGAGTTGGGGAAGAGAAAGTTGTGATCTAGATCCAAAATGGGGGTATTTATAGTGTTTTATATGTTCGACGCTAGCGTGCGCGCTTATGAAATGCCAGCGCGCTCGACTACTTTTACAAAATATCCTGTGCGGACCCGCTTGCAAGGCGTGCGCTTAGCCTTTCTAGGCGTCGCCCTAGATTTGATTGAATTCACGTCTCAAAACATTGGGTCGTTTTCGTGGTCCTAGGTGTCGCCTATGGAATGCTAGGCGCACGCCTAGCATGTAATTTTCCCAAAATGAGCCTTTTTTGCATCCCGAAGCTACGTGTCATGTTTTCCGGGCATTCTCGAGTACCTAGTTCCTGAAAACATCAAAGTACATACCAAATGTAATCCCTACGGGACACTAGGGTGACCGAGAATGAATGAAAAACACAGAAAAAGGCCGAGATTCACGGATTATGTACCCGAGTCCTGGAATAAGTAAAATGGTGTAAAAGCACCAAGACTTAGCCCAAAAACTCCCAAAATAGCACAAAACGAGTCGTAATGGGGCACAAAATAAGTAGAAAACAGAGTCGAATTGACTCCCATCAGCAGTCCCATTGGCAGATCGGCAAATGCCACACTTAGTCACATATCTGCAAGTGTCTCTCCTTATCTGGGGCCAAAAGATTTTTTTCAGCGAGAGCCAATGTGTTGTCCCTGCATGTATGTGCAGACATACCTCCTTCATGTAGTTATTTGATGAAGTCCTCTCCGAGTGAAGTCTTAGGGATACAAAGCTTATCCTCTTTGAACAGAAACCCCATTTGTATATTGTAGTCCTCCATTAACTCTTTGTGTTTGCAAGAAGCCCAGAGAGCCCTAGAGTCTGGATCATATGTATAAGTATCAAGTAAGGAGTCAAAGATGATCAATTTTGTCGGAAGTACTGAGAATAGGCTTTCCTTCCTTCTAAGGCCATCAACAACCTTGTTGCCATCCCCGGACTTGTGCTGAATATGAAGGTGAACCTTTGGAAGGATATAAACCATTTCACATGCATCATGTTGACATACCTTTGTGTCTGAATATACCATAGGGTCTTGTGAACAATGTTAAGTATGAATTCCCTGTGAATTAGGTAGTGTTTCCATTGTTGTAGAGCTCTGAATAGAGGATAGAACTCTTGTTCATAGGTTGACCATTTGGCCTTGACAAGTGACAATTTCTCACTGAAGTATGGTATGGGCCTCCCTGCCTGGCTGAGTACTTCACCTATGCATGTCTTTCTAGCATTAGTATTCACTTGAAATACCCTTTCAAAATTAGGTAGGGCTAGCATAGGTGCTGATGTTAATAATTCATTGATCTTCCTGAAGCTGCTGTCATGTTCCTCACCCCATTTAAAAATCCCTACATCCCGCCCCGCCCCGAATGCCGACCCGTTCCCGACCCAAAATCTCTCATCCCGAGTTGTCGGGATATTTTCTGATTCGACTGAGTTCGGGATATTATTTTTTACAACACAAACTATTTAATTATTTTTATCTTTCCTTATTTTCCGACAGAAAATCCATTGTTTCCACTACTTTAACACAAAACCACGGTAATTTTTTCTCTTTATCTCTTGTAGCCCCTTTCAACTTTCTTAGCAATTTCATTCAACCAATGTAATTTATTTCTTCTTAATTTTATCATCTCTCATCACGTTGCATCGTCAAAAGCTTAGAGGCTAAATGATCATCGGCACAGTCCGAAAGTTTAAAGAAAGCATGGATAGACGTAGAGGAATTTATACTTTAAAGCTTTGTGTTCTTATGACTTGGTGTCATGGAGATTTTGAGATTTTGAAATTCAAGAACATGAAAATCTTTTAAGATCATAATTTTTGGGATATCCTTTCCTGATCCGACGGGATCCTGAAAATTCGGGTGTCCCAACACTCATCGGGCTCGGGAATAAAAATAGAATCCTGAATCTTGTCGGGTGGATCGGGCAGAAGGGTTACGGGTCGGGTCCCGACTTGATTCCACCCCTACATTTATGTCATAATAAATGACCAAACACTTTTACAATGTTGTTGTTTATAGCGAGCCTAACCCACAATCAATATGTATTACATGGTAATCAAGGGTGAAAAAATGCGTTGGGACACAACAAATTTTTGTACCATTGATTATAAGGTATAATAACATATTAATCATGATATGTGCCTACCATAATCATTAATAATGTCACTCGTTGTGATACAACTATTCTAATAGCAAGATTACCTCTTTTATAAAGGAAAAATGCTATTAGTACAAGTGTACAACATACGTGTTTAAGAGACCTAACGCATTTTCGCATAATTGATCATGACGTAGACGCACTATAATTTTATTTTATTTTTAAGAAAGACCCGTTATAATTAAGGAGAAATTCGTACTCGCACTCTCCGTTAAGCATTGATCCGTGACATGTGTGACGTTGTATAAGAAGAGAAATAGTCTCTTCATGTACATATGTCATAGTTCAAAGAGATCGGTGTACATGAGAACTCTCCGGATAAGAATATCCCTTATTTAATTAAGGGCGCAAAATTGTTTGTGCAAAATATAATGTTATTGACACAACCAATTAGCCAACGAGTTACACAATCTGATTTTATATTATTGATCATAATGGTCTACACGTTCATCAATGGGTCGTACATGTTTGATCAATGGTCTAATTTAGGGTAAATACTTGTGTGGTGTCTCCACGTGTGTGGAGACACCGTATGGCTCAATAAGAATCACACAATTTTATTTTGTATTTAAAGTGTATGATTTTGATCGACCCGTCACTTCACGTTGAAATACACTATCCACACAAGTATTTTCTTGAATTTAGATTACGTTACTCGTTACCATTAAGTAGTTATATCATTATAATTAAACTTAATCATCAATCCGTTGTAGTCTAGGTGGTTAGGATACTCGGCTCTCACCCGAGAGACCCGGGTTCAAGTCCCGGCAACGGAATTTTTTTTTCGCCGCTACCAACCGCCATCTTTTTGCACTGATGATCATAAGGCTCGGCTCGGCTCATTTTGTACCAAAATCCAGTTCCGCGGCTCGCTTTGTTCGATTATCCAGCTTTGATTCGGCTCGTTTTGTTGGAGAATCAAAGCTTTCTGGCGGCAATTCAAACTAATTTTTCCGACGTCTTCATTTACAACATTCTCTACCGGCGCCGGAAATGGCGAACAGTGATTCGTTCATTGAAGAACTGAAACAAGTAGTATCCGAAGAAGCAACTGAAGATGATGCCCTCGATTCTCGGGAGAGAGTTTTGCAACGGTTTTTCCTCCAGGAATGGAAGCTCGTCAAGTCTATCATCGACGGCATTGTTGCCAGTCCCTCCAGCACTGATATCAGTTCCGCTCACAAGATCCAGTCTATTGTAAGTCATCAATCATATGTATTTTTTGTTTCTATATTTCTCTTGCAGTATTTGTTTGCTGTGGATCTAACTGTAGTTATCAAAGCTTTAGCTTAGGAAGATAAAGAGGTCTGTAATTGGGACAGCTGAAATGAGGACAAATGCGCTCTATGAACTAACATTGGAAGCTGATGATATTGTTGTTGAATTCCAGCTGCACTGCTGGACCACACGTATTTTGCCTACATTATTTTAGTATCTTTGTTAATGTACAGTAAAATCATTGACAATCCCTGGAGAGTGATTCTACATTTTTGGTAAAAGGGTGTCAGGAAATGGGCACTTTTCTAACTTTTAGGGGGTGGGGGTGGGGGTGGGGGGATTGCATTTATATATAGTGATAATCATGTGTCTGTATGTAGACATGTATATACACGTACTATTAGCATACATATGTACTGACTAAGATTTTCTTCAAAATAGATTAGATGGGATTTTCGGGACATCTTTATGAAGTTTTACCATTGCGAATGTTCTCCAGTTGCCACAGAGGCTTTTGTGCAGTGGTAGTGCTGATCCCGGGAATTATAGGTTTTGGGTTTGAGTCCAACTACTGATGGCGTGGGTTTCGCCCACTAATATGTTGTTATCCTACCGTTTGTGTAAATAAGAAAAGGAATACTTTCTATTTTGACGTACTTATAGAAATATCAAAATGTTGGAGGTAGGATTTTGCTATTTTTTCGTTCTAACTTAACGTTAATGATCTGAACAAAATCATACTCTTGACATTTTGACAACGGGGTATCTGCAGATGGACAAATACCAGGAACAAGGCCAATTACTGGAGCCGTATCTTGAGAGCATCATATCTCCTCTGATGTCAGTTATCTGTTCCAAAACAGTAGAACTAGGTCCGGCTTCAAATGAAATTCTTGAAATGATGAAACCTCTGTCCATTATAATCTATTCTTTGGTAACAGTTTGTGGATATAAGGCTGTTATCAAGTTTTTCCCTCACAAGGTTTCGGATTTAGAACTAGCGGTAGCTCTTTTAGAAAATTTTGATGTCACAAAATCTGGAACTTCCTTGAGACAAGAGAGTACTGGGGAGATGGAGGCAAAATGTGTTATTTTACTATGGCTTTCTATACTTGTATTGATTCCGTTTGATATAGCCTCAGTGGATACTAGTATGGCCAATGATGATAATGTTGATGACAAGGTTCCTCCACTTGTACAAAGAATAATGGGGCTATCCAGAGACTATTTATCAATTTCAGGACCCATGCGTACAATGTCCGGACTGTTGCTTTCAAGGCTTTTGACACGCCCTGACATGTCGAAAGCTTTCTTCAGGTTTATCTAGCGAATTTCTGTTTGCATGTTCTGCATTTGAATCAATTCACTAGTCTTATGTTTCCCTGAAATGCCGTTTTACCCTGGATTTAACAATTCCAATGCTCTTGTACTTATCTATTGAGTCCATTATTTCAACTTGAGAAGTAAGGTCTAAACTTTGTAAAGCTTAAGATTATAGATTATTGAGCTTAGATGCAAACTGGCTTGGACTGTTGACAACAATTATGCTTTTTGTGATAAATAATTCTCGCACAATAATGAAAGAAATCGTTAATGTGCCCACTGGATATGGCAAAGGCTAACATTTTCTAACATATCCTTGCTGAAGGGTCTCCTGATTGTAATGATATCTAGTTTGTTTGTTCTAAGTATTCCAACAACAGAAAAGAATAAATGTTAGGCCACAGTATGCTGGAGTGCATATGCGTGCACAAAACGAGTGGGAACGTAATTATTGTGATAGGCCAGTTAACAAAAATAAGTAAACTGGGTTTATTTTATATTCTGGTCAGACTGAGCATGGTCTTGTCTAAGGTCATATTTAATCAGAAAAGGATTTGCTTTCATTCTGCAACCAAATAGAGTTGTGTTTATGTTTTGAGTACTGGTGGTGTTGAAAGATTAAACGCTGAATGCATGAAAGTATGAGAAAAACATTTATTTCTTTTCAGAGTGTTTCTATTAGTTCGAGTTTGCGTGAAGAAGAGACCCTAGGTATTCTCATGTCTGTTACTATAAAAAAAAACTTGGAACCCTATTGTCTGAGGGATGTCGAGTATGTGTTTCAAGTCTTCGCAGTTCAATTGTACTGTAAAATGATTCCATGAGGAACCATTCCTATGTAGATTGTTGTTTGCCTCTTGGTTAATTCATTTAAGTATTAAATTACAAAAGACAATTAAGTCACTATGTTGTGGCCTGCTGAAATTCAGACCCTAAGATCCTCAATAGTGATGTACCTTACACAAGCAGGAGGTAGTTAGTGGATCGCTTGATCCTGTATTATCGATATTTTTTTGGGTACAGACAAGGCCAAGTTACATCTAAACTGTTCTTCAAGTTTTTGTTTTAACTGGCCCCCACATTTATTTATGCTTTTGCCTGCTGAACTTTCCTTATTGTTTGGTACTTCCTTGGTTTTGGTTACAGGTTTATTGATTGGACGCACGAAGTCCTGTCATCTGTGTCAAATGACATTGTTGATCACTTCCGCTTATTAGGTGCAGTAGAAGCATTGGCTGCCATTTTCAAGGTCGCTTTTTGTCTTTCTAGAAAATTCTGCAGTTTCCCTCCTGAGTTTAATGTAGAAATCTACCTTGCGAAGCGTGAATCATTTGTCCATGCTCCTTTTATAATGCTCATATTCACATTACTAATTCGGAGCAACTAGCACATGGAGTAAGAGATTCAGTTACTTATCGTTTGTTTGTAAAGATCACCCGGAGAACACCACTTTCTTAGCTTGATGTTTATTCCTTCTTTGGTCCTGGACACTGTTCATTTTTTTTTTCACTCTTTACATGCAGACTGGAAGCCCAAAATTGTTACTTGAGGTGGTTCCCATAGTTTGGGCTGATGCAGAAAAATTGATGAAGTCTAACACTGCTGTTCGTAGTCCTTTACTTCGGAAATTTTTAGTGAAATTAACTCAGCGCGTGGCACTAACTTGCCTACCGAATCGTTCTCCGACATGGCACTACATGGTTAGTTGACTACATCTGTTTATACTTGCTGTATAGGTGCATTGCTTGGTTTTTGACAGTCTATTAAATTGAGCTAACAACTGACCTTGGGGTTTGATTTTTGGTTCATTGCTTTTGCATTCAAATAAACCAACTTTAGAATTGTAAGAACGCCACATTATGATGTCTTTCTTTAATATTCACACCACTGCTTGAGTTCATTGTCTTCTTGTCATGGACCCTTTTGCTTATGTTTTGTCTCCATTTACATAAAAAGCTATATTGTCATTACACAAAAAAATTCAATTTGCTGTAATCAGGGTAAAAAAAGGATTCTTGGTGCACATATGTCATCTGATGCAACAAGTAGAGATCACTCCTGTGATTCATCAAACAGTCAATCCGAAGAGGAAGACATGGATGTTCCAGAAATAGTAGAAGAAATCCTTGAGGTGCTGCTCTCAGGTCTAAGAGACACGGTAAGGTTGGATGTTTGAACTCTTATAAGCTATATTAGGTCTTTTATGCTGGTTCTTGGATTATGCATTACGAATCTTGACTCTGGCAATTAATTAGGAGAGAAAATGGTGTTCTTTTCTTTCCGTTGCGTGTCAAGCTTTTGATTTTCACACTTTATTGCCTTTGTTTCATTAGAGATTTCATTACCCTGCTCAATACTGGTCATACTTATAGCTATTGTCAACTAGTTTTCATCATAATTATTTTCTGAATTTTGGTTGGTTTGCAAATTTGACTTGCACTTGGTAATTTAGGACACTGTTGTACGTTGGTCTGCTGCAAAAGGTATTGGCCGCATCACCTCACGCTTGACCCACTCTCTTGCGGATGAGATCCTTTTATCAGTACTGGAGCTATTTTCACCTAGAGAGGTACATAGTTTTTTGCTAAACATTCTTATTCAGATTGCCTGATGTTCCTTAGCATTCCTCCATTCAATTGCGTTTGCTTCTTATGCCTCTCATGTTCCCTAAGCCACCTCACCACTCACATAGGCAGTAGAAGAGGTTCAAGGGAAAAAGAATCTGCAATTTGTGTTTCTTAAATTTCTCTTTCTTAATATAGCATTGGAGGAACCGGAATTCTTATGAAACTTTATAGTGTTTGGGACCAAATGTGAGGAACTACTAGATCACAAGAAAGCATTTTCCAGTTAGCTGATAGTGTGACATATCCAAGGAATTTGTTATGATTTATTAATACTATTACTAAGCCAATCCGTATTTAAAAATAATGAAGTGTGTGAACTTATCTTGACGATTATAGCAGTGAACCACCAACCTTTCGCTCTACATCAGAAGATAGAACAATGGAATGAGAATCTATCCCTTTGCTGTCATTGACACTTAGATATTCTGAATGAAGAACCTGACCAATTGCAGTGGATTCATATTCATAGCCAAATTTGAGTCCAACAAGGCTGATTCAGTATTTGTAGAAGGATGATAATCATGAGTTGGTTGTTGTTCATCCTCGGGCACAACCTTTTCGCCAATAAAAAAATTCTCTTTCTAACATGTGCTTAGCTGATTGAAAGTGGAAGGATTCAGTCTTTTTTGGTAACATCCTCTGGTTATAAGTCCATTTAAAAAGTTCTTTTCTTCCTTGCCAATTAATGATTTGTGTAAAAAGGAATTAGGATGCCTTTTGAAACCAAAGGTGTATGTTCAACAGATGCTGAGCTCTAAAATCTGTTGCTAATCCTGCATTGTTTGTTAACTAGTGATCACCTTCTTGTTTTTGATGGTTTATATGCTCATTATTAGGGAGATGCTTCATGGCATGGTGGTTGCTTGGCTTTGGCTGAATTGGGGCGCAGAGGATTACTGTTACCCGTCAGTTTTTCCAAAGTTGTCCCGGTTGTTGTGAAGGTTGATGTTCTCCCCCTCTCTACATTTTTGGCTTTGTACTCTGATAATACAATTCTTCATTAGTTGAACATGGTTTATGTGTGGATGTTTTAAATTATTGATCCGTACGGAAATCCATGATAACATCTGAGGCTGAGTAATATATTTCATCAATTAAGTTGGACTATTCTCGAGTATGAGGTTATCAGAGCTTTGCTGAAAATGTGAGAAAAAGTTAAGCCTTGCAGAAGCATTGAAATACCGCTATTAAATGAAGTTTGCTGTGATTAGAACCTCAAATTCGGCGTTGAAGATTCTATTTCTGGAGACGAGAAAAACAGAGTAAAGTGGGAAGGAAGAAGAATGGCATGCCTCGAAACCACTTAAATTTTGTAAATTAATTTTCATTGTTGTACAGACCAGCCTCTAGCTGACTGAATGTTTTTAAATTCTGATTTACCTTCTGCATTTAACATTTTAAAACCAAGATAATGATGCTTTCTGGCACGTTTTCATGATTTATGTGTATAACAATTTGTAGTCATTTTATATGTTTTTGTTTTACTAAGATACTGTTCTATCGAAGCTCAAAATAAAATCGTTGTTTATGTATTCAATATTTCAATTAAGCGTATTGATTGAATTTTTTTTGGTAGGCAATGCATTATGACATTCGAAGAGGTTCACATAGTGTGGGGGCACATGTGCGGGATGCTGCGGCTTATGTTTGTTGGGCATTTGGTCGCGCTTATTATAGCACAGATATGAAACCTGTGCTTGATGAGATTGCTCCTCACCTGTTGACTGTGGCCTGTTATGATCGTGAGGTGCTAAATAATGCACATGGTTCCTATGGACACTTTCAACTACTAATCTGCTCATTCCGGTTCTGATACACGTGCAATTTTTTTCCAATCAGGTTAACTGTAGAAGAGCAGCGGCAGCTGCTTTCCAGGAAAACGTTGGCAGACAAGGGAACTTCCCAAATGGCATCAGCATTGTTGGTACGGCTGACTACTTTGCACTATCTTCACGACTTAACTCGTATCTTCATGTTGCTGCTTGCATTGCTGCATACGATGGATATCTTGACCATTTTGTGGATGAACTTCTGAATAGCAAGATCTGTCACTGGGTATGTTTATTCTCCAAATCTGATTTGATTGTTTAGCTGGTTGATAGTGTAAATCTATTTTGATTTGCTCAAGCTGCTATGGTCTTAGGATTCAATGTATTAAGTAGTAAGTATATGACTTTATTATCATTTATCATATTTTGTGTGTTTCAAACCTATGAGGAATATTACATCTGATTTAGCACTTCCGTGGTGTTCCATTCTGAAACTACAACTTTTCTAGTCTCATGCCTTCTTGGCTTATTTTTTTATCCACCTCGTTTTCTGATTTTTTTCAGGTGGTATGTATCGTATTTCTATAGTTTCTAGAAATGAGTTTTTGCTGTGTATTCGTATGTTTAAACTCCTTAGTGAGCAAATTCTGTAACTTGTACTATATGACTCTTAAAGTAAGTAATTTTGGTGGCTATGTTTATGTTCTTCATACTGTTTTTGACTTGTTACGTATTAGAATGTAATTAATTTACGGTTCTTACTTATGCAGGACAAAGGCTTGAGAGAACTTGCCTCCAATGCTCTTTCTGCTCTGGTGAAGTACAAGCCTGAACTGTTTGCAAGCTTTGTTCTTGACAAATTGATGCCTGGCACTCTTTCTTCTGATTTGTGTATGCGCCATGGTGCAACTCTAGCTGTTGGGGAAGTTGTTTTGGCTTTGCATCAATGTGCCTGCGTTCTTTCAACAGGTTGGCGTTTCTCATGTTTTTCAAAAAAAAAAATTGAATGGCTGATGGAAAATGTTTCAAGCCTCATCAAATTGCCCGTATTCTTATGTTCAGTATGAATGTTCCAATCATTTGTGGGCTAATGCTAATTTGACCGCTTGTTATCTAAATAATTGCATGCCTTTAAAATTTTGCATGCCTTCCTGTGTATTGGATGGCAAAACTCCTTATTAGCGTCTCTTTCCTACTTGACCGTTATTTTCTTTTACACCTTGTTTCTTTGGTTGTGTATGCTTTGTACATGATTTATGTCAGGGTCTTGATAGATTAGCCACCAACCTTAGAGCTCTCAAATGTGTAGGATTGAGTTGGCATAACAAAATTAGTAAGAACATTGTTTTACCTTTGAGCCAGATGTTGTTGATGCACATGTGTTCAGCGTCGCAGTTTTGAATTCCGGTCCTTTTAATCTTCCTTAACAAAATTTGCTGACAGATAGAGAAAAACAAGTTGCTGGTATTGTCCCCGCAATTGAGAAGGCACGACTTTATCGTGGTAAGGGCGGGGAAATAATGCGCTCAGCCGTGTCACGCTTCATTGAGTGCATTTCCCTTGCTCATGTACATCTGACGGAAAAATTGAAGAAAAGTCTGCTGGATACCCTTAATGAGAATCTCAGGCATCCTAATTCTCACATTCAAGTATGCCTTCTGCATTAAAATTTGGGATAAAGACACTTTGGTCCCTTTTATTTCACTATTTTTATACTTACATCCTGATGTTTCATCTCGACACTTTTACCCCTTATCTAGCATTGAAGGTACGACATCTAGCATCTAGTGTCCGAAATCTAGCATTGAAGGTACGACATGCTCTGACCAATTAAAACTTGACACATGGCACAAATGGACTGGAAATGCAAAAAATGCACAAATGAGGAGTAAAAGTGGCAAGATCAAACATAGGGGATAGAAAAGCAACAAAAAAAAAATGATACAAAAGGGACCAAAAGTGTCTTTCTCCCTTAGAAGTTTTAACTGTCTTATTACATGTTAACTGGCTTGTACATGTCTCCTGGTCACGTTGAACAGGTTGCAGCAGTTGAAGCACTGAAACAGTTTGTTGGCACTTACCTCATGCGGATGGAAGATAAAGACATTACAGCCTTTGTGTCAAAGTATCTACAACAGCTAAATGATGCTAATGTGGCAGCTAGACGAGGATCCGCACTTGCATTAGGTGTATTGCCTTTTGACCTTCTGGCTAAACAATGGAAAGTTGTATTGTCTAAGCTTTGTGGTGCCTGTGCAATTGAGGTACTGAAGTACTTGTTTTTTCAAGAGTTAATAGCGCTGCCAGTCCCTGATGTTTTCTCAAAAGTTGTGACCTATCCCTCTTCTTCAACTTCAGTTTGATCCGTCCCTTATGATTAATTTCTTTTTGCAGAATAAGTCCACTAAGGTTTGACGGGTCCTTCACTATTTTTTGCGAAATTACCCCTTGTGTTATACTTTTTGGTCAGATTTAGTCCTGTGAAATGTATAGATGAGGGACAGTTGTGCAAAAAATTTGAAAGACAAGGGACCGCTCAAACCAAAATGGACTAATTCTGCAAAAAACTTATAAGATAAAGGACTGGTCAAACAGAAATTAAAGAAGAGGGGTAGGTCGCAGCTTTTGGAGAAACATCAGGGACTTAAATCACTGTTACCCTGTTTCTTCAATGACAGACATATTATGCCATTTTTTTATTACTTAATTAATTGATCCCAATGTGCAGGAGAATCCTGAAGATCGGGATGCTGAAGCACGAGCGAATGCTGTCAAAAGCCTTGTGTCGGTTTGCGAAACTCTAACCAGGCCAACAGAATCTTCAAACCTCTTATCTAAAGAAGATAGTAATTCGGTTTCCTTCTTCATCAAATGTGAAGTAATGCATAGTCTATTCAAAGCTCTGGATGACTACTGTGTAGACAATAGGGGTGATGTCGGATCTTGGGTTCGTGAGGCTGCCATTAATGGGCTTGAGAAATGCACCTATATTCTCTGTGAAAATGGGTCTTTAAGCTCTTCACGAAAGCATGGAGAAGCTAAAGCTATTACAGAGATATCAGTGGAAAGTAATGCTATAGACAATCACGCCGAATTAAGTCTTGATGTGAGTATTGCAAAAACTTTAGTCGGTGGACTTGCTAAACAAGCAGTGGAGAAGATGGATAAGATACGAGAGTCAGCTGCAAAGGCCCTGCAAAGAATAATTTACAACAAGACATATTTTATTCCATTACCGTTGCGAGAAAGACTCGAAGAAATGATTCCTGAAGATTCTGAATTTGATTGGAAGGTAAGTACCATGTCGCAGATATACTTCTGTTTGGTAGCGTGTCCTCTATCTGATACATATCCGACACTGATACACACCAGATACTTAGGATAGACACCTGTGTGCATATTTGTAATTTTTTAAAGTTGGATACGGGATTCGGATATGCGTTTCCGTAAGTCAGATATGTGAATGAACTTGAAAATTGAGTAAAAACCGCCAGAGAATGAACGAAAAGCTATTCAAAATGACGAACTGCCAAAATGAAGAGAACCATTGAAAAATGTTTTATTTCATGTGTTTTATTTTGTACAGTTTGATCCTTATACTTCTAGTATTTACGCACATGCCCTCCATACTTATATCTTATATTTTTAAAAAATCTCGCACCCACATATCCTGTATCATCGTATCCGTATACTGAATCCCCTTTTTACACTAAAAATTTAAGCTTGGACTTAAGGAAGATGCATGATTCAGATATTTTTGGCAGGAACCCAGTGTCTCTTATCCTCATTTTGTTCAGTTACTTCAGCTCGGCTACTATAGTAAATACGTCGTGTCGGGGTTGGTAATATCGATCGGTGGTTTGCAAGATTCTCTGAGAAAGGCATCACTTTGTGCTTTTCTGGATTATCTTCAAAATACAGAGGCCAAAGAGAAGGAAGTCAATCTATCATCTGATCTTCTTTGGGTTTTTCAGACTTACAAAAAATGTGACAGAGTTATAGTACCGTGTTTAAAGGTTAGTGAAAACATAAGAAACATAATGCAAATACAATGTTTAATGATTATGTTTTTAAAAGATCCAAATGCTGCAGGGCAATAAAACTGGAAAGACCCAACTACTTCTTTCTTATTGAGTATTCATACAATTTCTTTTATACTACCTCTGTCTGTCTCTAAATAATAGTCGTTTTAGAGGTTTTTATACATATTGAGAAAGTGAATTTAGTTCATTTTGTATTGCAGACCATTGAGATACTTTTCAGCAAAATGGTATTCTTAAAGATGGAGGTAAATCAGTAAATCCATTCATCATTGCTCTTAATTATATTTGTTGCACCCAATTTAGGGCTCCTTTAGTGGCACCACAGAGTTTTTGCCGTGTCACCACTCCGAAAAGTCTATTTTAGAGCTGAGAATCGACTTTCATCTGGTCAATTGTCCCAATCGACCGACGAAAAGACGATTCTCAGCTTTGGAATCGACCGTAAAAAAGTCAATTGCCACCATGGTTCACAACGGTAGATTTGGTGTGGTCCCACTAAAGACGCCCCTCTTTATTGCCACTGCTTGTCTAATTTGCTTGTTTCTTAAAACCTTTTTAGACGCAAACCCCGGTTTTTTGTGCCGAGCTTTTGGACTGTCTTTCTTATGAGCTGAAAGGATCAAAGGATTTCTCCAAGTTATATTCAGGGATCGCGATACTGGGGTACATTGCTTCAGTTTCTGATGCTGTAAATATTCAAGCACTTTCTCACCTTTTAAGCTTCCTTAGTCATCGGTACCCGAAGGTACGCTTCTGAATATGGTTCTATGTTATGGATTTCAAGACAATATTGCAGTTTTTCTTTTTCTTGATTATATATGAATCTTCTAACTCATTTAATGACACCTGGTTTATCATCAAACAGTACACAGGTTAGACAACGATATACTCCTTCCTTCCGTTTCTCATTAACAAATGCAGTTGTCTAAAATCACACCGATTAAGAAAGCAAGTAAATGCTTTGACTTCAACAATGAGAAAAGACTAAAAAATCCTTGGTTCTAACTATAAGGGATAACGACACTTTTGGTCATTTATCCGCTTTTGGTCATTTATAGTGGTATAGGCCATTGCACTTTCCTGGTGAGAACCAGGGTTCGATTCTCATCCGCTCCCCCAGTAACCGTATTTAGTTAGAAGATTTTCATCCTATGACAAGATTTTGGAAGGAGGAAATAATTGATATGAGTTGAATTTGTATATGCAGATCCGCAAAGCCGCTGCAGAACAAGCCTATCTAGTCCTCCTTCAAAATGGAAGTTTAATGGCAGAAGATGACAAATTAGAAAAAGCAGTTGAAATTATATCAGAAACATGTTGGGAAGGTGATTTAAGCGAAGCAAAATTGAAGAGGTTGGAATTGTGTGAATTATTAGGACTTGAAGCTGATATCAAAGCTAGCAATGAATCAAACAAAGGTTTTGAACAGAAGAAACCGGGAAAGGTTGATGAAAATGAATCATATTCTTCCTTGGTTGAGTCAGCTGGCTTTTAAATCACTGGATTCGACGGATCACCGTTTTCCATCTACGACGCACAAATGCTTCTGTTTGGTAGCGTGTCTCGTATCCGTTCCATGTCCGTTACAGGTACGCCCCGGATACATAGACACACACACACACACCTGAGGCGATTTTGTCATTTTTAGAAGTTGTTGGATATGTGATTCAGGTATGCATAGTATTAGTATGTATATCTAGAACTCAGATACGTGAAATGAAATTTCTATGTTGAAAATTGAGTAAGAACCACCGGGTAATGAATGAAAAGTTGTCCAAAACGATGAAGATGAAAACTAGTAACTATGGTTGTATTTTGTGTTTTGATATATATTATTTGGTGAGTACAATTTTATTATGTACATTTGGTCCTTGTATTTTTTTTACATTTATGCATATGCATGCATACACTTTTATCCTATACAGTATTTTAAAGAATACCTCATATCCTATATATTCATATCATACCTCAACAGGAAGGCACAAGATAAGACTGTTATTATAATATTCAAACTATTTAACCACTATTTTTCAACCTTTCTTACATTGAATGGAGGTGTAAAATACAGCTTCAGATCATCTGTCCAAAATGTGTGTCCAACGTTTTACTTAGACATGAGCCCTAAAATATACTCAATTTTTCCAGTCAATATTTTTCTTCTAGATGTTTGGTTATGGAACCAAAGTTTGAATATATGGATCCAAACGTGTACACAGAGAATTGGGGTAAACCATATGTACATATATGGTGATAGTGTAATAATTAATCATTCTAGATGTACAAATTGCCAAAAAATTCTAAGTCTCAAACTTTGACAATATTCTGTATACATGTGATGTACGGACGTTGAATATCCAATGTAAATGAAATAATAATAATATACTGTTTGGACTTGTTGACTTGGATTTTTTTGGCCATGCAAGTGGACAAGCAAAGGTTCTAGACTTCTGGTCAATGGGCAATTCTTATATGAGTACTTCGTTTGCCAGAAATTGGAAAATCAGGTTGTGTCGGCGCGATGACTTCTCAAATCGCGTCGTGCGCTTTTCGACGTGGAAAATCGCAGAACGTAAAGATCCTTACGTCCAAACGTAAGGATCGCTACGCCCAAACGTAGCGAAATTCAAACCAAATCTCATACAAAAATCACTCAACACGCATTCCTTATATTTTAAGCGTAGAGATCTGCGCTTAAACGTAGGTAATCCTTACGTTTAAACGTAGCGATCTCTACGCTTAAACGTAGAAAATTCTTGTCCATTCAAAATTTTTTATTTTTTTTTGACATTCTTCTCCGACCTAATATGTGGTTTTAAATGCGCGGTAATTTCTTCTCCGCCATTGATTCTTCAAGCTCAGCAAATCCATGAGTGTTATAATTAGAAACAGAGAAATTTACGTTAAATAGAATAAATTAAATAAATTTGAGAAACAGAGAAAGAAACACTTCACAGTAGAGAAAAAAACACTTCACGGATCTTTTTTTCTTAAAAGGAATAATATTTAGAGAAGTGATGTAGGGATAAAATTAAATAATAATCATTATAATTTGTTGAGTGTTCATAATTTTATTTTATTTTTTAAAATTACAGGATTTGTTATAGAAAAAAAAATTATCTTGCAAGATTTTTGCTTACAAATGTTAAATAACAAAATGTCAATAAAATATAAAAAAAATAATAAAAAAATTGAATGGACATGAATTTCTCTACGTTTAAACGTAAGGAATCTGTGTTGAGTGATTTTTGTATGAGATTTGGTTTGAATTTCCTTACGTTTGGACGTAAAGATCCTTACGTTTGAACGTAAGGATCTTTACGTTTACCTGATTTTCCATGTCAGAAAAGGCTTGACCTGATTTGCAAGTGTCAGGCCTGACACAACCTGATTTTCCAATTTCTGTTCGTTTGCACTAGAGACACATGTGATCTTGACCATACAGTTTGAACTTGATTTGAAAATGTGTGGTATAGATTCATCCACCTATGTCTACGGTGTAAATTGAGTAACTGTGAAAGAATTTTCCTTGGTCAACAATAAACAACCAAAAAGCTCGAGGTATTGTCTCGTCTTTAGAGCTTCGTGATACGACCCTTAACCTTAAAAGGGTTTTTATTGTCTTGTCTCTACTAAGATTTGTGGTACAATCATTGTGGTAATAGCACTTCTCAAATAGTTTTGACACTATTTAAGGGATGTTTACCACAACAGATGTGTCAGAAAAGCTAACACAAAACATTTTTATATCATTTATAATGTTGTAGAAACATCATAATAAAAGGTTTCAATCGTTCTGGCATAACTGTTTTGGTTGTAGCATCATAGAATAATGCACTTTGAGAAATGCTATTATCATAACGAATGACACCACGTACTTTTGTACATTTGATCAAGATGTATGATAAGTTGATTGATATAAGGTCTTTCATGACTAAGTGCGTAAATCATGTATTGTGTTATTCGTGATGTATGGCAAGTTGATGAACATAAGGTCCTCCGTGACTAAGTCGTGTATTGTGTCATTCGTTATAATACGGCCGTAGTGCAAAGACTACCTGCATTAATTGATTTTTATAGGATTGCGTTAATACCACGATGATACATAAAATATAATATCTTTACACTACAACATGATAGATGAGTCCTATATATGTGCCACTCGTTGTAACACAACCTTGTTAATACATATCATTGTTCATCAAATTTGTTTGACTTTAAAGGAACAAGCAAAATCCAATCATACGGCAAATGGTATGGACAAACTACACACCAAAATGGTTTTAAAATGATCGGAATTGGATATAATACCTTTACTAAAATGATTTTAAGATGGAATTTTAAAGTAAATTCAAAATAATCTTTTGATTTGGATCCTTATTAGATTCAAAAAGGGTGTTAAGATGATATACTTTGATTTAAGTTCATTAGGTCAACATATATTATCTAGAAAAAACTAAATTTAAGTAGAAACTCTGATTTTATTAAATAATCAACATACCTAATAAATAAATAAATTAAAAAAAAAAAAAAAAAAACATATCTAATAAACATGCCGTCTAATATGACATGACCATCATCAACGACTCATATGAAAACACGAAAAAGCATATCTAATACTGACATCATTGTCAACGACTCCTCTAATGCGAAGTTATTGTATGGTGAGGAATTTGAATCGACGTGACGGGTGAAACGATCGATCGAGCCACGCGCTTTAAATACGAGAATGAAAATGTGTGTTGTATGATGTGCCACACGTGTTCTCCGCACGTAGGTACACACCACACAAAAACCTCCCATCTAACGCAATATTGGCATCATCGTATCTAGACAATCATGACAACAATCGTGATTCAAGATGTAGGTCATCATAAATATACTAAAATCATGTCACGTGTTCCGTATTATTATTTGGACGCAATTGAAGCTACACTATCACTCTCAAAAAAAAAAGGAAAAAAAGAAGCTACACTATCATCAATGATGATAGTATAAATTAACATATCTAATATCTAACATGGGCATCATCGACGTCTCGTATGAAAAACATGTTATAATACACATGCCATCTAATATCGGCATCATGATCATTCAAGGCTATGAAAAAACATGTCTAATACACATGCTAGTCTAACATTATAATCATCATCATCAACTACTCGTAGAGCTGTAAATGATCCGAGCCAAGTCAAATCGAATACATGATGTATAAGTTTGTGGTTGTTGAATACATGAACGAGCTCGAACTTGTTTGTTTAATAAACGAACTTAATTTTATATTTCAGCTCTATTCATTTAACTAAACAAACAAACAACCACAACTTAATACGAATCAAATTCGAATTTGTTCATTAACAGCTCTAACTACTCGTATGAAAAACATGTCTAATACACATGCCGTCTAATACTGGCATCTTCTTTGATCCGGTTCTGAACATGTTCAAACTCGGAGATCCGACAAGGAATAGTGATACAACCCGGATAATCCAACCCGAATAGCTCCTCACCTTTTTGCAGAAGCTCTTCAAACAATGGATGATTAACGTAAATTACAGGCACTAAAACCCGTTGAAATTCACTCTCTTTTAACCCCACGTATACAGCTATATACCCTTTCGGTACAATCGGATCATGACGACCCATTTTCACGTACTTCGAACCATAGACCCGACTGCAAATGGACTTAGCTTTCGACCCGATCATACGAGTCCATTTTACGAGCTTCGAAATGGGCTCGAATCTGCGATTTGAGACGTGAAAGTTGGTTACCTGTACTGAGCGTCGACGGGAAATGCACCGGCAGATTGATTTTAATCGGCGTTTGAGTGAGAAGCTTCGGATCTTCACCATTTTTGTTGAATTGCTTGTGAATGAAAAAAAAAAAAAAATTCAACGTAAAAATGGAAGGTAATTGAGTTGATTTCTATGAAAAGGCCAGGGATTGGAGAAAGTGAAGGAAAGTGAAGATAAAAGGTCGGCTGATTCATTTGACGGCGGCGGCGCAGGGATGCGGCGGAGAAGGCGAATGAATATAAAGTGGTGAGAAGGGCTGAATATAAAGGTAGAGACGTATGAAAATTCAACAGAGTGTATGAAAAAAAAAACGGTGTACGGAGGAAAACGGATGTGAAAGTATTTTTGAATACTATAATAAAAATAAATTTGTTTATTGTTTTTGATTTGTTTATCCTTATTTGGTAAAATAATAAGGAGGGAAAACATTTCCCACCTACAATTTGCTGGTAAAAATTTGCTTTTCCTGGTTTAAGGATCTCTTTCAACTTCCTAAAAGGAAAAAAAATCATTTTTAACTGAATTTGTTTAAAATAAGATAAAATTTGTTTTTTTTATTTATTTTTTCCTGGTTTAAGAATCTCTTTAAAATTTCCTAAAGAAAATAAAAAAATATCCCTTTAAACTAAATTTGTGTTTTAATCTTAGAAAAATGATAAGAAGACACCATTAATCAGGACCACAGATATTATATAGGAAAAAATCCAACAAAATAAATAGACATCGTCATTTAATTGACAATTTAAATATAGTTTATGTCAAATAAAAAATGTAAGAAAAAAATCTGGAAAAGGTGGAACAAATAATCCAAGTTATGTATGAACATGTCATGTCAGATGTGTAAAACTGCTAGGTGAAGCATTTAGATTCGATGATACGTTCCGAGTTTTGTTTTCGGGGATCGTTAAAGGCACCACATCAAAAGTATTAGAAGGGCAACACAATGACATTGCCACATCAAGAAAGTCAAATATGTAAGGTAGGTGACTATTCGACTTTCTAAAAAGGTTTAATATCCGAATTCGACATCTTAAAAGTCGAACCTAAACCTGAATTGAATTTTAAGTTGTCTTGGTGCTTTTAAAGGCCAAAGATTGCTTCTTTGACAGCCATGTGCTGATCATCTTTGAGGATGGATGCCTGTGTATTTGGTTTCATGAGTTTCTTTCCAATTGAATCGAGCTGATAATCTGTGGCTCGGTTCACTTCCTTGAACTCAAATTTCATCCATTTTCACCCCGCATTGTGTGTGTTTCTTTTTCTCTCTTCCACTTCTTCATTCTGTGCAGCTATTATTATAAGGTATTTGCAGCAACATGAAAATATGGAAAACGAATCTGACAGAGGATCAAACCTCTCCTCATGACACGTGGCATACGGTTTGGACCAACGAACTGGACTACAACGAGACGGTTCAACCAGATGCTGATGTCAGCACAGCCAGATGCCGGACTACAACAAGACGGTTCAACCAGGTGCTGACCTCAGCAAACACAGCCAGATGCCAATCATTTCATGACCAAACGCAATCATTCATGTCCAGGTAACCCTTCAAAATAGCTGAACTCCGGGTAGGTCCTCGTGCTTAATCAATAGACGATTTACATCAACTGTTTCTCATGTCCAGGTGACCATTTGAAAAACTCAGTTTAGCTAATTCAAACACACCTCTAAATCTGATTAACAAAAAAGATGGATAAACTAGAAATCTCTGAAATAACCAGAGAGATGAGCAATATAGCATCTCAAACTCTTTAAAAGCCAAGCCAATATACATGCATATTTAGGGAGGGGGGAGGGGGGCTTCAGTTTCGAGGATGAAACATTCCATTGGACACCACACCGAAAAGAATCAAACAATACAAAGTCGATTCTCAGCTATAAAATCAACCGTGAAAAAGTTGATGGGATGCCAGGACAATAGAATCGGTGTGGTACCAGTAAAGATGCCCTGTTTTCTGTCGATGGTTCAGCTCAAAGTTCCAAAGATCCTTTTCAAATTAGATAGCTAACAGTACCACTTAAATCAGAGAAATGGATTTCAACATTCAATATGGACAGCTTACATCACTCATAGACAAGAACTTTATCAGACATGTATTTCACTATCAACTCCAAAGAAAACAAAACTAGTAACAAAAATATATATATTAAGAAACTAAAACATGAAATCAGACCAAATGCTACAAGAAAACTATCCTTTACTCTTTTATATAAACTCACCAAGAAACCTAAAAGTAGACGAAAGGGACTTCTGAAATATATACGAGGCTGCACAACTCGAGACTCGAGAGCATCCATCTTCAAGGGGAAACACATCAAGAAGCAGTAAATCCAGAATACTTGACTAGCAGAACGATGCACATACCCTTCATCTTGAAAACTCGAGTTCTTACATCAACAGCTTTCACCATGAACAAACATCGGATGTAATACGCTACTTGAGGGTCATACAAGTATCTTTCGATTGCACTAACAAAAGGGACATTCTTTACGGTTCTGTACAAGACGTTCCAGATAGATAGACCTCCGACTGAATAATCGTCCTCCCTATTTTAAACCCCGGAACAACAGTGAATTCTACAGTTGGTCTTGTCTTCCATGTTAAACTGTCTCTTTTAGGTACATCCTCCATGTATACCAACGAAAAGGCCGCGCCTTTCTCTACTTGAAATATCTCCACTACAGGATTAAACGAATAAGCCAACTTGTGAAGCAGCCATACCGAGCTAGACATTTTAACAAACGACTCGTAGAACACACTGATCGATTTCCATGAATTCAACACCGCTTCTTTCTGATCAAAACTGCTAAAAAGTGACGATTCCATTGTCGGATGGATCAATTGCTCATACTTCTGCTCACAAAATAATGAAAAATCACACCTCGGATCCTTCCCTAATATTTCTACCGGGTTTGATGAAGCATGTTCAATTAGCTGTTTCAAATAATAACCATCTTGATCAACATATGAACCATTTTCATTACATATAGTTTCATCTTTACACAACAGCCCGAAATCACCCAAATCAAAACCTCTAAACATCCCCAAGCAAACATGAGATAAAAACACGTATTTATGATGCCCCGTTTTGGCATAATGAGCATCTGGATACACAGAATTCGCGGCCATTTCCAAATCCCAACCTGCTTTTCTCATTAATGCAATTAACAACTTAGTAAAATTATGGCATGACTTCACACAATCCCTTAAAAAGGACTCAAACACTCGAACGGTGAACACAATTTCTGTTCCTTTATTCGATTTTCCATTACTAGGAACTAATTTCTTGGATAAATTTGAGTTCAAGACAATTATCTTGTCCAAGTTTTTTCTTAAAACTAAAACTTGTTCATCTTTGCTTTCTATACGTAAAATTAACTGATTTACCATTGTCTCCAAAGCTCTGAGCTTGCTCTGATTCTCCTGAACCTGAAATTCCAAAAATGACCCCTCGGGAAGTTCGAAATTGCCACCTGGGTTCTTCCTAAAACCACGATAAACATTTCTCAAATCCGAAAATTTCCGAAGAATTGATACCAAAGCCTTATCAGCAGCTTCCAGAGCTTTCTCATCAAGTTGCGGCACATGGGCTGTCTGGAAATTTAAGTATGAAGCTTCAAAAGATGAAACAGCAGCAAAAAGAGAAGAAATTAAGGTTTGGGCGAACTGGGTTCGGCTAATTTTAGGTAATTTCAAAGGGTTGTCTGGTTTCAAGACGACAACTTTTTGGTCAGTGATGAATTCTTCAGCTGAGTCTAGTAAAGTAAAGACATCACCGTCTACAGCGGCGGAAGTGGTGGCGACGGGGGTGTATGTGGGATCATTATCATCATCTTCTTCTTCGGCGAAGAGCTCGAAAGTTTTGGTCTTGAAAGCAATGGCGAATTTTGAGAACATTTCGGAGATTTGTTGTGGAGGTCGAGAACTTGATGGGGTTTCAGTTTCAGCCATTTTTGGACTTTGGTTTGTGTAAATTCATGGGTTTGTGGGGGAAGAAAATTTGATGGGGGCTATGGAGTTTTGTTAAAGAAGGTTTTGATGAAGGTGAGAGGGATGCTTTGGATGACTTGGAAGGAAGGTATGGTATGGGAGTGGGAGCGGAGCTTTGCAGTCTTGCTCAGTGTGTAAAGATGGAGCTTTGCTGTCTTGCTAAAGTTGTTTTTGCTCTATAAAAGTAAGCCCACACCCAAAAAGGGCCCCGGTGCCTCGTCTTGTAGCTCTGTGGAGATGTACATCGAAAGATATGACTTAATAGTACAATATATAAAGAGTATGTAATAGTTTGACTATACATGTCTTATAGCTATGGAAAGTCGATTTAAGGTAACGAATTCTCACCCTAGTTAAAAAAGGTCATATACATGCATGCGCATGATCCATCATCGATTATGATGAGATCTAAATCAATTAGTGTCACATCTTATTGATGGTGATATCGTGTGTAGTCTTGTGATAGAGTTGTTGACATATTATTTTCCGCAATGTTCTAAAACTCGCTAGCGACCTCGGTCTTATTCTGGCGCGCCAGCGCTTTTAGGGTTTTAAAGGGATTTTAGGGTTTTTAGCTGGGGTTTTAGGGTTTTTACGGGTTTTTTTTAGGGTTTTAAGGGGGTTTTAGGGTTTTATACCTCTTTCTTGTCTAACACTTGGAAAACTTGGATGTTCGCCAGATATAACCCTAATTGCCTAGAATGACCTGAGGCGCTAGAAGGGCCTGAGAGCACTAGAAGGGGCCTAGGAGCGCTAGAAGGGCCTAGGGCGCCGAGAAGGGCTAGGAGCGCTAGAAGGGCCCAGAGGCGCCCAAAAATCGCCCGCACCTGTCGCCCGCCAGATAGGTCGCCCGAGTCAAGTCGAGACGCTCGGGTGCGCTTAGCGAGCGCCGCCAGGCGATTTTAAACACTTGATTTTCCGTCAAAAAAAAACAAAGTTGTGAACGACTTGTATGTTTATTTACATTTAAGCAATGTGTCAAGTCAAGTGTCAAGCCTCTGCAATTTAGTTAAAAATCTAAATCGATGGTTATATTTCAATAATTGATGTTGCAAAGATTTGTTTGAACATATTTTATTACTAAGGAAATTTGATCTTTATGAAATCGAATCCGACATCTCATATCAATAGCGAGATTGTTATTACCGCATCACCACCCTTTAGCTTTGATCTACGCTTTGCGGGAAAAGAGATGTCGCTACTCCATTTTTTTGAAGTGATCTCATGTCACATGCAGATGAATCTAGATCATATGGTTTAAACTATATTGAAACTGTGCGTTTTAGATTCATAGTATTATATTACTCCGCAAACAGAATAACTACCTAAGAAGAATCACCCTTTTCGAGAGTCGATCTTCAAGATGATTGGATGTGGTCAAAAAATTATGTCTCAAAGTAGCATCGACACATCTGATTAACCACAATGTACACTTTATTCTTTCCCCTAAAATTTATATAGAGAGGACACCTAACATTTATCTCCACAATGGCACCTTATTTCTTTCCCTATCCCTAAATAAAATTAAGGTTCCCTTCTAATATAAAGGCTCTCCTAATGTGAATAGTACTCTCATTTGTCTGTCCATTTGCTGCAAAAGTGTCCATTGTGTAATGACATTTTCCCATTTCTAAAATGTTTGTTCCTCCTCATTTCCTTACCAGCTTCGACCTCCTCTGAAACCACCATCATATCCAACAAAAAAAGAACCTTTTCCCTTAAACAGCACTCCTAATCCCCAAACTACCCCTCAAAATCTACCTCAAACCAACTCAACTTCCATCACCATCTCCTCTTCCTTACTCAATTCTGATCATAATCCTGAACTCATCTCCAAAGTCCCTCCTGCTCAAAAACTCCTTACCACAGATGATTCCCAAACTCGACTAAAAATCCTTCCTTTCACCCCCCAAAAACCTTCACTAGAATTCCCCAAACTACAGACAGAACACTATCTGACATCACCAATTTGGAGCAACAGCTTGGGAAGAGAAAGAATGTTTTTGGGATTACTTTGTCTCCCAAAAAAATTAAGTTGGAAATCGACAATGGAAAGGTGGGTCCTGCCAGGCCGACCCACCAAGCCAAATGAACATTGTTTGCTGGAATTGCAGGGGCTTAGGCAACCCCACCGCAATTCCTAGTCTCAAAAGCCTAAAAAAATCTTCTCTCCCCTACCTCCTCTTTCTCTCTGAAACCAAAGTATCTTCTAAAGCTATGAATATTGTTAGAATGTCTCTCGGGTTTGCCTCTGGTTATCATGTTAACAGTGATGAAACTAGAGGAGGACTCTCCCTTTTATGGAATGACTCCACCTCAGTCCAAATTCTTACTTCCTCTCTTGGCCACATTGATTCCCTTGTCACCTACAAACAAATCACCTTCCGTTTCACAGGGTTCTATGGAAATCCTTATCAAACTCAAAGAACTGCTTCCTGGACTTTGCTCAAAAGACTCCATTCTACTCATTCCTATCCCTGGTTATGTGCTGGAGATTTTAATGAAATTCTCCATGTTTCTGAAAAATCTGGGAACCTAGAACGAGCTAGATACCTAATTAACAACTTTAGAGAAGCTCTGATCCACTGTGAGCTGATTGATCTTGGTTTTAAGGGGGCTCATTTTACTTGGAAAAGTGGGATGAAAAAGAATGGTATTGTCAGGGCCAGACTAGACAGAGCTGTTGCAAACCAAGGATGGATTAATCTCTTCCCTACTTTCACTGTGTCCCATCTCACAGCTTCCAGAAGTGATCATATACCAATCTCTATTGCTGATGGTATGCCTGGTTTGACTCACAAAAAAAAATCCTATAATCCGCTTTGATCCTTTCTGGCTCCAAGACACAGAATGTCAAATCATAAGTGAAGATGAATGGGGCAAAGATCATCACCTCAATGATGAAGATTGTGCTAAAGGTATTAGAAAGGTTGGCTGGGCTCTACACTCTTGGAGCAGAGCAAAATATGGGAATCTGGAAAAGAAAATTAAACTTCTCCAAGATAATTTAGCCAAACTCCAGCAAAATCATGACCCTGACATCCTTGTGGAAAAGCAACTTATGGATGAAATTGAAATCCTTCTCAACATGCAAGAGGACTATTGGAAACAAAGAGGAGGGAGTGAATGGCTTAAAGCTGGAGATAGGAATACTACTTATTTTCACAAAAAAGCAGCTATCAGGAAGGAGAAAAACACCATCCATACCCTTGTTACTGGAGATGGGAGCACCATTACTGAGCCTCAAGATCTGCTAAATCATGCAAGGGATTTTTTCCTTAATTTATTTGCTTCATGTGCTGGTACCAATTCTCCTAACACCCCTGGTTTTACCATAGATTCTCTGCCCTTTCAGCAACTGAGATCTGATCAGATTGGTTTTCTGCAAAATCCTTATACTGAGGAGGAAATTTATAAGGCCCTCAAGAACATCCCTAGTAGGAAAAGCCCAGGCCCGGATGGCATGCAAGCTATCTTCCTCAAAAAGCATTGGCAGGTTTACAAAACTGATCTCATACCCTTCATGCTTAATATCCTTAACAATGGAGCGGATCTTTCTGCAATCAATGACACCCTCATCTCCTTGATCCCCAAAACCAACAGCCCATCCACTCTCAAAGATTTTAGACCCATCAGCTTGACAAACACAATCTACAAAGTCATATCTAAAACTTTAGCCAACAGACTCAAGATTGTCCTTAATGATCTCATTGACCAAACCCAAAGTGCTTTTATCAAAGGAAGACTCATCACCGATAATGCCTCACTTTGCCTTTGAAGCTTTCCACACTTTGCATTCTAAAGCCAAACACAAAGAAAAGTCTTATGGCCATTAAACTAGATATGGAGAAAGCCTTTGATAGAGTGGAGTGGAGCTATCTTAATCTGATTATGACCAGAATGCACTTCCCCCCCACTTTCATATCCCTCATCCTTAAGTGTGTCACTACAGCCTCCTTCCAAGTCCTTGTTAATGGACAACCTTCACCTCTTTTTTTGCCTTCTAGAGGAATCAGACAAGGTGACCCTCTCTCCCCCTTCCTTTACCTTCTATGCTCTGAAGGTCTCACTGCTCTCATTAATCACTCTGTTCTTAAGGGAGATCTGATTCCCTTTAGATTTGGAAAGCAAGGCCCCTGTCTATCTCACCTTCTCTTTGCTGATGACAGTATCCTTTTTGCCCAAGCTACCAATGCCAATGCCCAAGAAATTCAGAGAATCCTTAAATCTTATGAGCACCTTTCTGGACAAAAAGTCAATCTCATGAAATCCCAGGCCTATTTCAACCCTAATTGTGATCCTAACCTCTCTGATTCCATTATTCAGATCCTTAATATCTCCATGGGATCATGCTCTGGGAAATACCTTGGTTTGCCCTTCATGGTAGGCAGAACCAAGTATGAGATTTTCAAGTACCTCAAAGACAAAATCTGGAAAAGACTCAATGGTTGGAAGCCCCTCTATCTTACTATGTCTGGAAAAGAGATCCTCATTAAAGCTGTAATCCAAGCCATTCCTATCTATGTGATGCAATGTTTTCAACTTCCTAAAAAACTACTCGTTGAAATTCTGAGTATGATAAGGAACTTTTGGTGGAGCCATAACCCTGATAAGAAGTCAATGGCTTGGATTTCTTGGGACACCATATGCAAACCAAAAGATCAAGGTGGCCTAGGTTTCAAGAATCTTGAACTCTTTAATCAAGCTCTTCTTGCTAAGCAAAGCTGGAGAATTCTAAACCAACCTAATTCTCTCATGTCCAATATCCTAAAGTTCAAGTATCACAGAAACCTCCCCTTTTTGGAAGCCTATTCTAAACCATGTGGTTCATTTGTATGGAAGAGCATTCTCTATGGTAGAAACCTTCTCACAGCCGGTTTGAGATGGGCAGTTGGCAATGGAAGTACTATAAACATTTGGAAGGATCCTTGGCTCCCTCTAGAACCTTCATTTAAAATTGCACCTCTTGACCAATCTTCAACTTATACCTCTGTTGATCAGCTCCTACACAACCACACTTGGAACCTACCCATCCTTATGCACCCCATGAAATTGACTGCATAATGACTATTCCTGTTGACCCTAATATCACTCAAGACAAGCTTCTCTGGCATTATACACCCAAGGGCATTTATACTGTCAAATCTGGCTACACTAAAGCTCTAAATATTAAAAAGCAAGAGCAAGGTTTAGGGTGTGCCTCTTCACCAAAAAATAGCAAAAGCTGTTGGAATTTCATCTGGTCCCTTCGTCTGCCTCCAAAAATCAAAATCTTTGTTTGGAAGCTTGCAGTTGGTGCTCTACCTCTTGGTATTAACCTCCAAAACAGACATCTTGCTACTGGAATCTGCCACATTTGTAAAAAGCATTTTGAGTCTTGGAACCACTGCTTTTTGAATTGCCATTGGGTCAAAAATGTTTGGAACCTATTACCTGATTTTCTACCCATCGTGACCCTTCACCATACTCACTTTCTTGATCTCTGCGAGCTTCTATCCAAATCCCACACCCTGGATGCTGAACTTTTCTTCACAACCTTCTGGTTTATTTGGCTATCACGGAATAAAGCCCTCTTTGAAAACCAAATCCCTCAACCAGATCTAATCCCTACCCAATCTTCTTCCCTCCTGGATGCCTTCCATCTGACCTTGGATGCAGATGAATTACCTTCTATCAGAACCCCCTTTCCTACGAATTGGTTAAAACCCAAATATGACTCGCTGAAAACAAATGTTGATGCAGGTTTCATTAATGGAGTGGGTACTGCTGGAATTGTTATCAGAAATCACGATGGCATTCTTGTTTCTGCAATTACCTGTAATTTGGGTCGATTAGCATCTGTTGAAATGGCAGAACTGCTTGCTATTTCAATTGGCCTCACCAAACATCAAAGATTTGGAGCAACAATTTGATTATTGAATCGGACTCGCTCTCCTCGGGCGAGAATCAACAATGAAGATGAAGAAGATTTGACCGCCTAGGTTCAATTGTTAGGCTGTAAAAAGGCTTCATTATCCTTTTCCTCTTGTACCTTTTGTTTTGTTAATAGATCCTGTAACAAAGTGGCGGATCTTTTAGCAAAATTAGGTTTTTCATTTTCACTGTACTAAGCTACACTATTGGGGTACTAAACCTCCGCTTTGTAATCCTCTCCACCGTGAAAGTGCGGACATTGACTGATTTTATTGAATGAACCTTTACCTTCAAAAAAAAAAAAATGTTTGTTCCACGATAAAACGGTCATAAAAAAATGTCACAATATATTTTTACACCATTGAAAATTATGAGCAAAAAAGTGTTACAACATATTTTTTTAATAAACATATGACATTTTTATAAAAGGTCATGCGATATATTAAAATCTCACTTTACCCCTCAAAAAAAAATTTCTCTCCTTAAAAATATATAATATTTCATTCCGATTTTCGTTAGCAAGTTAAAAAAAAAAAAGGAAAAAGTGTTGATAGTTAAATTAGTTAGTTGAGATGTGAGAGAAAAATAATTTGAAGGATTGATATAGGGAGTATTATTGGAGTTGGTTGTTTTATAGGGTGTTGAAAAAATGAATTTGAAACGGAAAATAAGATAAATTTGGAGAGTTGGAGTTCCCACCATTGTGGTTACTCTGAGTCCCCAACACATTAAAGACCGACACATTTATAATGAAAGATGTGGTGTCTTTAAACATTATAAGAAGATCCTAAAAATAGTATGGTGTCACGGTAGATTTGTATATGATATGGTACCACCTAATTCGGGTGTATAAATAGGTTTAGTGTAGATGTGAAAATTTTAAAATTGATGTACTGCTCTGGAAGTATGACTACAAATACACATTGGACTTAGATTTACATGTTCACTCAAAGTCTATATGTTTATTAAGAATAGTACAAGTGGTACTAACATATAACATATAATATATATATATATATATATATATATATATATATATATATATATATAATTACTTGGATTTGAAATTGAGCATTTGTTTATGTCAATTTGTCAAGGACTACTTGAATATTTTATAGCAAGAGGTGTAAGTATTCATATGGTACGTGCATCATGTTACTCAAAGGCTAATAAGTCAAAGTTATTTCCAAAAGCTACCTCAAAAAGTGAATGGGAGTCGAAATTCTATCGTAGAGAGTTTTTGATGAATATTTAAAATAAATAAAAAATTGTAAAACACGAGTGTGTTAAAGACATAACCATAAATTTATACTCGAGTAAATTAATGGACAGTGTTTGATTGAGCAGGTGAGCTGAGTTAACATATAATTAGTAATTCGTGTATCATTATATATTAGTCGAAGACTCGTACATGTAAAGTGTAAGTGGATTTTTATTAGAAAAGGGAAAATATGTTTTGAGTCATGGAACTCTTCAATCTTGAGGCCGAATAAAATCAAATTGGATAGGGACTAGAGGGAGCAAACAACAAAAGCTACACGTACTTGCTAATGTTTTTTTTCCTCCTAACACATTGATATATAAATTGATATAACACTTGAACATGATATAAGGTCATTGAATAATATAGGACCACCATAATCAATGGATAAAGTGTGTTATTATGTCAATCGCCGTAACACTGTTATGTATGATATGTTGAATTACTTGCGTACTCTCAAATTTTTTTTAGAAAATAAAGAGTTTTATTAATAAAGATCCGCCAAACAAGCGGTCAAAACATCATCCGGGGGCGTGGAACCCCAAAGTGTTCGAGTGGAAACATATAAACTGCGTCTAGCGAAAAAGATGCACTGAGACATTCCTCACTCGCCTAATGAGCGAAAAAGAAACGTAAACAAACCTAGACAACATAGCGAAGCAATCCTGGACTAAGCAACCCCATGCTGTGAGGTCCTCTCCAGGCCGCTGAAGGCACAAAATACACGTCAAACAATCGTTTTCCACTTATATTCTCTGAATCTCTAAGTGCACCACCTTTTCCAAGGCCAGGGAAATAGCGCTTTATGCTCCATGCATTCGATTGGGTCACTAGAATCAAAGTGATACACAAAGGAGTGGAGTACGTACCTGTCCACGATAGCATTTAAAAACTTAAGGTGGTGAGTAAAAAGATGATTAACATTTAAAAACTACAACACCCAAATCTTCTAATAACAAGGCTTGAAGACGACCGACACTTGAAATTAAAAATTAGTTAATTAACATTTTAAACGGTACAACAGCTCCTAAAAAAGGCCCAAACACTTGAACAATGCAATAATTAACAATTTAAAACTCCAAAACATGGTAATATATATAGATATTTGACTAAAATGACATATCCTTAACTAAATGATGAACGAAGGACATGCATTGTGATTTATAAGGACGAAAAACATTCTTTTATCCTAAATTGCCTTTCTTTTGATACATTCACCAGTTGTCATGATTAATAATAATAATAAATAACTGCCTACCATAAAAATAGGAGATTTTATTTAATAGATTTTTGACTAAAAAAACATATTTTTAACTAAACGGGAATGCAAGACATTGTGATTTAATAATGAAATTGTCCTTTTTAATCGCTAGAAAATGAAACTGTCCCTTGATCCTGATTTGTTAACTTTTTTTTTTTTTTTTTTTTTTTTTTTTTTTTTTCCTTCTACCCCTTTTCCCTAATATATAGACTCTTTTAACAGTAGGAATGATCATGACCTAGGAGCTTTTCTTCTTCCCTTCTTTTGGTTAAGAAAGCTACCACCACATATATATCGTGAGTGTTTATAAATGCATTTGACTACTACTAGCATATATATATATATATATATATATGCATATATATATATATATATATATATATATATATATATATATATATATATATATATATATATATATATATATATATATATATATATATATATATATATATATATATATATATATATATATATATATATATATATATATATATATATATATATATATATATATATATATCTATATATATATATACATATATATATATATATATATATATATATATATATATATATATATATATATATATATATATATATATATATATATATATATATATATATATATATATATATATATATATATATATATATATATATATATATATATATATATATATATATATCTATATATATATATATATTAATAAGAAGACTATTTCTTCTTTTTAGTGACACTTGTAAGTTTTCTATTGGTCCCTTTTATCATGTTTATGTTCGGCCCAAATTTAGTTTATTTATTTATTTATTTTTATACTTTTATCATCTACTGGCCCTAATTTTTTATTTATTTATTTATTTTTTTTTGAAGAAGGTTTAAGTTAAATTGTTCGCTTTGGAGACTCAATCAGTATCACCTTTTAATGCTGCGAATATATGTAGCAAAGATATGACTATTTTCAAAATATAAGGTCACGACTTTTCATTGACACAACGATCTTTGTATCATACCAAAAAAATTGTGTTGACGTTTTCATGAAATCATAAATTTCTTAAAATAAATTCATTTCATAAAAAAAAATATCGTTTGTACATGGCGATATAACTATTTTCAAGATATAAAGCCACGACATGTTGCCTACACGATCTTTGTATCATACTTAAGAATATTTGGTTTGACGATTACGTGAAATATTAAAATTCTTCAAATGAATTTGTTTTTGTAAAAAAACATATCGTTTATATAAAATATTAAATATCCTAAAAAAATTTATTTCGGCCACAAATATTGTTAAATTGGCTATAGTGTGTCGTTGATTTAATTTCTATGGAAATTCGAATTTATTTTACCATGACCGTTAAAATTAGCCTAGATCTGAGAAAATAAAAAAGCGTTCAGTAGTGTTGAAAGGTGTCGATTTTGTGTCGGGGAGTATTGACAGTGTGTTAGATTTTAACTAATTTTTAAATAATATTCATTTCATCAACCGACACTTGTTGGATATGGCGTCGGGGTGTATCGGAGCGTGTCGTGTATCGTGTTTTTGGTAGAACACGTTGTTGTTGCAAATAATGTCGAAGATAGATTTATTTTTCGGTTAAAATAGTTTTAAATAGAAATTGGAGAAAAAAAACTCAATAGTGTCGAAAAGTATCCATACGATGTCGGAAGGTGTCGAAGATGTGTCGCATATTCATTTCATCAGCCGACACGTGCCGAACATGTCATCGTAATGTATTAGAGTTAATTAAATACAAAATCGCAAGAACACTCAAATGCGGGACGCGATTGTTTATTTTCCTAATTAATCAAACAAAATCATGTTCAATAAAGTTGTGGCATCTTCCTTATCTTTTCGCTGTCTCAGGTGTGGTGGGTGATTGAATATATATTTTTATATATATGGTGATGATGATGATGTTCTCTAGAGGTAGCATGCGTACAACTGTCCCACAACTGCTCTAGCCTTAGAATAACAGTATAACACACACCCCCCACCCCCATCTCCCCCTACATATTTTCTCAATTGCTTCGTGGAGGATGCATATCTATGGTTTCTCAGTGATCCAGTATACAGAGGCTGAAAGTACTTTTCCTTTTTAACGAGAGAAGTCAATACGCGCGTAAAGGATATCGAGCTACCACACTTCATTTTTAAGACAATATTGTATTGCAACACACACGCTTCTTTTACTATTGAGTTATATTTGTGACGCTTATATATATATATATATATATATATATATATATATATGTATGTATCACAAAACGAATTCATCCGATATAGAGTATCGTTACTATTACAATCATCCACACATAATAAACATCACAACATACGAAAAACTACGACCAAAACAAAAGTATTACAACGAATGACATAACACGAAAGACCCTCAGTTTTGTACAATTTGTGTGGCCCTAGTGTAAGGAGTTTTTAGTTTTGTTGTTCATTTGGGCCTCTTTGCTCTCTCTGGTCATTTGGTTTCAGAGATGGGTTGAGCTCAGGCCCATAGTTATTTATTTTTGGATGCTAATTAAGGCCTCTTTGGTTACAGGGAGCCTTATACTTTTTCTTGAGAAATTTTGATGTAACTTGATGATCACGATCGCAATAAAATTGACTCAACATACCTTTACATCGTTGATAATGATATGATCTAAATCAATCGACATATCGTATATCATTGTCAATGATATGGAAGTAGTTTCTGTCATTTGTGGTGTCAATTTTGCTGTGCTCGTAGCGTTTCCCATGATTTATACAGGTGCTGCATTTCATGCTCGTAATTAATGCTACAACTACAATCATTTAGACACAACATGCTTTTACATATTATTGATTATGATGTAGGACCCCATTGATCATGATGTATACCTATAATAATCAATGATATACAAACATATATATTGTGTCGCTCGTTGTGTTTAATTGAACGGTTGTGACGATAACATTACCTGATTCATAAGTTAGAAAGAAAAAAAAAAAAACATCCATAACCATTAACTTCCCATAAGGGATTTAACCACAAATCAGTGATATGATTCTTCATAGAAAATACTCAGAAATTATAGCCATAGGTAGACCATAGTGTATATATAGTATTACAAAATTAGGGCTACATATATAATATAATAAGTTGTCAGATAATATCAATTAATCATGGGTATGTCCCTCAACAAGATTTATAAAAGCCCCATGTGAAAATTAAGGCTTCTATCTTTAATTGCTTGTTCTATCTGCAATTAATAGCATATTGTAGCAGACAAACTGCACTACTACTAGTGTTACATGACAAACATGACAGATTTTACGATACAATCATTACAGAAAAAGTTGTATCAAATGAGATCAAAGAGGAGAGAGTCTTTGTAACGGATTCTCCGTAGAATAATGTTAGTGTCACAACCACTCAAACAGAACAAATGTCATAACATGATATATAGCAGTACTGAAGTCTCTGATAAGAGGGTCCCACTCATGCCACTACCACTTCCACATCGATCATGGATTGTTTCACTACAGATTAGGTCGTGACACTTGCTGTGTCAGAGTGGCGGCTGTGTACAGTAACGTTGTTCTTCTGTATAATTAATCCGGATTATAATTAAGAAATGTGAGGTTTTTAATTATATATAGTTAATAATTAATTAGTTGTGGATTCCTGGATGTGGATGTGCAGGTGCATAATCTAAGTTGAATCCTGGCTGTGGATCTTCTTTTTTTGTCTTTGGCAACTTCCATGAAACAGTTGAAAGACGATCATCAACTTTATCTGCGCCACTTTTTCCAATTGTTCTAACTTCTTTTAGGGTTCTTCTATCTTCATTTCGCTTCTCGATTACTCCAATAATTTTGTCTGCTTGAAGTTCACTACTTGATCTTGTAATTTTTACTTGATCAGCAAGAAATGAAACCCTAGAAGAAAGGGTTGTCTTCTCATGATCAACCTTCTGAAAATTTAAGAATATCAAACCTTAAATCTCAGTATATTGTCATTATTATTTATTACTATATATATCTAACAGAAACTTTATGATGACAGAAAATATTTTCTTATTAATTACAAGCATTTATTCTGGCCGTTGGCTGTTAATTAGCTCCTGAAATTAATAATTCAACAGTTAACTTATTCATCAACTTCTATATATATATCTCTGTTCTTTAAAATTAAAAATGTCAATTTTTTTCTTAATAATTACTCCTAAGTGTCATTTTCAAAACCCAATACAACAATTATTACTATATATTTCTTTTTCTAGTATACCCTTGACCTTTTACCCATCAATTACTCATAATATATCCTTTCATGCACTTTTCCAAATCAAGATATATACTGTACTGAATAAAGGGTATCAATATAATAGCAAAATTAACTATGACTCGTTTATTATTTTTCATGATATATGTGGGAAAAAAAATATTATAGAAAAAAGAGAGTAATTAATGGGATATATAGAAACTGACCTTGATGTAATCTTGAGGATTTGTTGTTGAATGCTTCTTCTGGTTAAATAGAACATTATTAAGATTATACCTAGTAGCAATACAAGCATGTAAAGAAGAAGAAATAATCAAGAAAACAAGAAGGTATGATTTTGTCATTGATTTCTTCTGGAGATTTTGAAGTGGTATGTATGAATCTGATAACTAATAATGTGGAATGATGAAGAATATATGGCTCATATTTGTACTAAGAAGAACAAAAGAAATGAGCATTAAATGCAGGGTTTTTTGAAGGGGAGTTATAGAACATGCAGATGTGTGAAGTCAAGAATATATGGGTAATGGGCCTCTTTGTTTGTCTCTTTTCATATGTCAATCAATCTTTGGGGACATAAAGACACAAAAACCCCACTAGGGGAAAGAGTGTAGCAATTAACTCTATTTATGGATTTTATTTTTTACTAATATTTGAAGAGGATGATGAGGAACTTAATTAATGGTATAAATGTTATAGAAATGTTGTATCGAATGATGAGTAATATATTAATTCTTTCGTTTTTATTCCTTATTTTCACCGTACACGTCATCTTGTTGTGTGGAAGAGGATACAAATGCAAACAAATGATGCAAGTCATATGACAAGGACGGAGTCATGGATTGAAGTTTGGGTGGGCCATGGAGTGTACTTATTCACACGTAGCCGGGTGGGCGGGTCGGGAGAAGGATGACTTGGTGGTTGATCTGGATTATATAAGTTTATCGGTGTGGATGCTTGCTTAACCCTTCTCTTAGCCGTCTCTTAATTTGTTATCATTTAAAACAATCTTACTACACCGGTTGTGTTATAAAATTTTCGAGGGCCGGGGACGGGTTGAATCCAAGGGAAAGTCTTTGAAAGGTCGGAACATGAGAGATTATTCGAAGCAAAAGTCTTTGCACAGTTTCACACCTAATCACGAAGAATCCTGCTATCACAGTCATTCTGACACAACATGATATGACAATTATGAGATCTAATATGATGTGGCATTTGTTGGATCATTAATTCCACGTTGGGTTTATATGTGAAATAATTATTTGTCATAGACTGTCAATAAAGATTAGCTCGATATTAAAGTGATCTAATACGTTTTACGGTTGTTGCGCTATAATGTATCATTAGGGTGCGGGCCTTCATGTGTAGAGTCTAAGAAGTAATTTCTGTTTCGTTGATGGTAGAATCAGAAATACCTAAAATATAATTCGTTATATGATGGGGTCATGGTCCCTAGGTCACACACTATTCTTTTCTCTTCTGTCTCCCATCATCAAAGAGATTACAGAGGATTTCTAAAGGGTTCTATGAATGGCTCCTGAAAGTGTGTAGATCTAGAAGATCGGATCCTACGGGAGATCAGATTCAGGTACGCTTCCGCTTTTCATCTTTAGTTCAGATTCTTGATAGTTTAGCATAAACGATCCTGGATCAAAATGATTCATCACATACGGTTAGATCCAACAGCATTACGTCGTCTTCAAGTAAACGTCACGTCATTATACAATACCATATCAAATCGCGACATTGTTTATATATCACCATATATTTAGAACACCAATTTTCCTTTCCCATGATGAGGTTCAAATCTAGTGATTTTAGTTAGTGGACATTATAAAATCAAGAGAAACATAAAAGGCAATAAATAGCCATTCCCAATACTTGTCTAGCTTCATCGAGGCACCTGATTTTATTTATTTATATTATTTGTCGTCTAAATATGAAATTTTGCTGAGTTTATATGGCTCAAAATTCCCTGGAATCTGGTTCTTTGTTCACCATATTCCATACACTATGATCTCATTCAAGTTTCAACTAGCAGTATAAATCGGAATTGAAAGGAGGGAGCCTTTTTGGCTGATGAAAATAACCAATCTGTTTTATGATTTGTATAGATATATATATATTCTACGTAGAAATTAGTTATAGACTTATCATTATAATTATTAATAATAGTGTAATACCCGTTATGTCACAATCGTTATGACAATAAGATTAAAAAAAGAGAAAAGAAAAACAATAACTAATGATTTAACAGAAGTTTTTCTTCCCTAAAAAAAAAACAGAAGTTTTTCAAAAAAATGATTTAACAGAAAAACCAACATAGAAATTAGTAGTAAGAAAAAGGAGACATGGTCGCATGGCTATCTCCCTCGTGTTTCTCAGTGAAGAGACATACAAGAATGTCCTTGCCACCAACCACGGTCTTTATGCCACGTGGCAATATCCCAGCTGATCACGGCACATTAAAAAAAAAAAAAGAAATTTATATCAGCCATTAATGATTTACTCATTCCGTTCCTATTTAATTGTCGCAGTAGGTTAGGTAATGTATTGACTTAACATCAAAATGACTATAACACCCTTGAAAATAATTAATGTAATTTTGTTTTCAATCTTCCACCCTTAATAAATAATGATAGATGTAGAAAATTCAATAAAAAAGTTTTGGAAATGTAATCTACGATAGATATTTTGGCAACCATGAACAGGAGAGTAACTTATTTTGGCCTTTAAAAAAGAGATTATTTTGGTATTAGTAATAAATAAGTATGAACAAAGAGGAGAGTAACAAATAGAAAGGACATGAAGCGTTGGGATTCAGATTGAACAACAAGTTGTTGGTTTTGGCTGGCAGGGGATGCTGCGTTGACAATTAATGGTTTCAAATTAAGCATTTTATGTCTTGTTAAAGTCTAGCATTCTTCTTGGACGCCTCTCTCTTTCTCTTTTCTTGCCCTTAATTTTGCTGGTTTCACCGCGTAGCGTACTACTAGTAATAATTTCTTTCTTTGCGGAAAGAACAAACACAGTAATGCTATGTACCACCACAACGAGAACTAGAGTGACTAATCTTATATTCACACATCATTAATTATTATATATAATAAATCCATCGTAATCAATGGCGTGAAAACAGATTGTGTCGATCGTTCAAAGCACGAATGACGCGTGATTTTGTGATTGGGATGAAGATATTTGTGGCTTTTGAAGGGTAATGATATACGTGCTCCTGTATATTCATGCTCCCCGTAATTCACTCCACCATCTTGTCACCATCGATTATTACGAGATTTACTCGAAGTCATACACTTTAGTTAAGAAAAAAGGTAAACTATAAAAATGTCCCGAAAACGGAGAACTCGATTTCAGCTCAATTTTAACAAAAGTTTACTTCTTCTCATGATAATCACTAACCAAGTCAAAAACAAATAGGTACCTCTAACATAAAAGAATCATACTCCTAGAGAATCTTCTGTTGATAATAATAGATAGATAGATAGATATGCTCTTAGAGCCTAAAACACAAAACATTTAAAAACCAAAAATAAACACTCAAACACCCCTATGATATCATGTTTACTTTCCCAATTCAATCAGATGGCTGGCTACACACAATACAAACACGCTTTTACAGAATTAGTCGTGCGATCTTATCTTCGAGATGTTCTATTAAAAATTTGCAACAGCTGGACCGTCTTCACCGAATGAATGGAGTAAAAAGTAAAATACATCTCCAGCCTATTACGTCATCTTCAATAGATAACCCAAAAGTATGCCCACCACACCAACAATAATCACATACAACAAGGGAATACCACCACGGTTTGCGTTGTTTCGTCGTCTCAGCATATCCTGCACACACACACACACAAACACAAACGTCCTCAGTCACTACACAGCTCAATTTCTTTCAGTCTTCCCATAAAGGGTTTCAAATTTCAGTGACTTCACTTCTATATTGAGCTTAACTCATTAAAGATCAAATTCTGAAAAGCTCTTTAATTGCAGGTATTGCTTATTTGGTCAATCCATCAGCATTAAGCTTTTAACATAAACAAAACATAACGCAGGTGAAAAGACTTGTAAAGATGCCAAGTTAATGTACTAAAAACTTACCAGTTCTTGTTGAACCCTATTTCTTTGCTGGATTGCATGGTTTCTCTCTTCAGTCAAATTAGAAATGAGGCCCTTCGCCTGAAAAAGATGCAAACGTAAAAGGCAGGATAGAATTAGTGTTGGCATAATCTAAACACTCAGCAATATTCAAAATACAGTTATCTAATGAGTCGTTTGTTCTGTGTATTGAATGCAGTCAAAAGAATATACTATATGTTTTGTGGCTTCAAATTGATAGCATGTTTTTACACATGATGTAGCATACCAAACTAGAAGCACATAAGTTAAAGCATAAGGTTCACCAAATTTAGCAGGTTAGGGAGAACAGTTTTCTACTTGCAATGGTTGCAGACACCCCCCCCCCCCCCCCCCAACCCACCAAAAGATAACCAATATCACTACATACAGCCAGTCTCCACAAGATGATTGAAATCTCTCAAGCCAGAATTGAGCACTCTCCTAAACATCTAAAGAGGGAAACCCTGGATCCCAAGGACCAACGTCTACATGTATGAACTACATTTCTTTCTAACAGCTCAAAAGACTTTAGGTGAGAAGGTAACTTATCATGATTATTATGTCCTTGATCAAATCTAACTGCAGCACCAATTTATTTTGAAGGGAGAAAACCAAATACTATTACTATGCTACTATCCTACTACAACTGCAAGTATCCTCTCATGCTACAGCTTCTTGTCCAGTCCAATGTAAAGGGACGTGTTCATGTATACATGTATCAAATTACCCTTATAACAACTTCAACCTTGTGATATGGTAAATTATTGCAACATATACCCAATCACAATGACTGCGAAATATTGTATAAAAAAAGCCAATGACCGGGAAATAGTTTATAGGATCTTATTCTTGCAACAATTGATAAACCAAATCTCCCAACCTTTTTTTTGCTTTAGTATCAAACCACAAGGATCAACAGCTATGATAGAAAGGTAGAAAGGTAGAAAACTACAACCACCAAAAAAACCTTTTTGGAAACCAAAAAGTCTACTGCACAAAAAGTTGAAACCATCACAAAATTCAGCAAAGCAACAATCATCGAAGGAATTTAAATATATCAAAAAAATGAAAAGAAATGTCAGTTCTACTGAATAAGTTGTGAGAAAAGAAAATAAATTACACAAACCGAAGTGGGAGGGGAAAAAGCATAGATAATTCAAAACACAGATAAACATCAAAGAAAAAGTTGCAGTTCTACAGAAATCAAAGTGAAGAAGCTCTGAGAATCCTGAACCTCTCTCTATACACCTCTAAATGTAGCACTTTGAACACCAAGTAAAACTAAAAGAATAAAGCAACACTGAAATGTGACACATGTTCTGAAAGAGAACAGAGTAAAATCTAAATAACAGCCTCCCATGGATTACACCATAGTAACAGTAATAAAAATAATAAATAAATAAAACACCAATGGTACACTACCTCAGTAGAGCTCTCTTGCCGATCATAGCTTGGCCTTATGTTTTGTGGTTCTGGCTGGGATCTCAAAGACTGAGGCTCAAGTGACTTAGAAACCTGCAACAGGCACAGCTCAGAAACTTGACGATGGTTGTGGAATTAGCTTCACGAGGCTAGCTACATAATGGGACAGGGGCGTTGGAAAACCTACCGTTGTATACTCAGATGGATTTACGGTACCATTGTCAGAAACCGAAGCCCTTGGAGACAGACCTTCTTCTGATCCCTCCCGTACTGGTGATGGTGGTTGTGGTGGTGCAACATAAGCAACTCTGAGCTTGCTTTCCTCAACATTATGTCCTTCCTCCTTGTTAAACTAGTCCACAGAATTTACATGAAGTTTAGTCCTCTCTAGATTTTCTGATAAAGAAAGTTGGATGCATGGAAGCATCACCATCACTTACTCAAGATCTAAGGAAGGGCGGAGTCATTTAAGCCTATTATACACAGTCTAACCTTCAATTTTTATAGAGGTGGTTTCACAGCTTAAACCCGAGACCTCTGGTCACAAGAAGACAGCATTTCGCATTTCCAACTGTACACATCCTTCATTCTCTATGCATGATTCAGGTAAATAGATATGTTGCATAACTTACCAAATTTGGAGGTATGTCCTTTGCAGAAGTTCCCTCATTTGCTACAACACACTGAACCAGGAATTTGTCTTTGCACTGCATATCAGGTGGAGCCTCCTTTTTAGCGCCTGCATTGTCACTGAACCAACAGCAAAAGGACATTACTCATTATTCAAGCAACTCTCTTTTCTTAACATTCAGACATACACTCCATGTCAATTGAATAGGCAAGGAAGCAACAAAGTTTGAAGGAGAATTATAAAGTAACAAGCAAGCAATAAGTTTTGAAAGCTTGAATTTGGCAAAAAATATTACAGATTTAGGATTTGATTTATAAGGAGAAACAAGGCATTGGAAAATGTGACAAATTTATGCTTCAAGCAAACACCATACTGAACAGATTCTCAAATCTTATCCCCACAGATTGTCAAATCTTATCCTCACCGATTGTCAATCTGACGTAAAATTAAAAAAACATGGGTACATAATCTTTTATGTGAATGCTTTCGAACATCGAGTACACAACACCTCCTCTTGACTGTGCCCCACATGCCTACAACATTGAATCCCATCTATAACATCCCCCAGAACACAGCGAATCACGCTGCATAGGACCCACATGCCTTGGACAACCATGCCAAAAACTAAACATCAGCTTCTCATGGCACATAGTGAATGTGTCATCAACTCCTAATCCATACATGTATCCAAATCCAACTATAAGCACAATTCACAAAAGAGCAGGCTACAATTCACAAGCTACAGACTTCACAAATCAAGACAAAAGGTGCATGCATAGAAGAAGTAGCTAACAGGAAGTTTGTAAAGTAACTATATTCATATCATCAGCACCAAAATTTAAACACAGAGATACAAACTTTACTGTAAAGAGAGAGTGAGACAGCAAAAAAACCTATGACATCGGCAGTAGAGCGAGGTAACACAACTCCTGTGTTAGGCCGTACACAGTACTTCTTTGGATTCGTGGTCTTCACCTGCTCAGGACGAAACACGCGAGTATCTCTACTTAAGAACATTACAGAAGAGTGTTGTCCACAATTATTCTCCTCCTTTTAACGCAAATAGGATTAAAATTGTGCAAAAAAATCAAAAAAATTACCTTGAACGCAACATAATTCTCACTTCTGTTGATTAACTGCATGGAACATGAGATCTGCTTCCTCAATTCGACTTTCGCAATTCAGGAAAAGAACAGCACAAAATTGAAGTTAAAAAAAAAAAAAAAAAAAAAAAAAAAAAAAAAACTGACAGATCTGAGCATCAACAAAACAAAGAATTCAATGAAATATACTACCAGGTTCTAATTAAATTAGCTAAACTAAGAAATGGAAGAAAGATGATCCAAAAGCCTTACATGGAAACCGAAGCTCCTCTGGCTCGATTTCAAGCAGCTCTCCGGTAGTCATTTCGGAAGAAGTCCGAACAAATTCAAATCGGAGAACGATTAATTTGAAGATAATTTACTAGTACGCCGGCGAGGGAAGTAACCGGTATTTTTCACCAACAGGTGGTTGAAGAAAAAGAAGATGAAAAAGAAAAATAAGTGGATTAATATATTGGGAATTGAGAAAGAGAGAGTCGTGGCCACGGATTATATTATGCGACACCAGTCGCAAATCGTGAGCGCTTTTGTTTTGTGCTGAATCTTAGGGCCTGTTTGTTAAACACATTAAGTACTTATTTTGAAAAAATTAAGTGATAATAAATTAAGAGGTAGTATTTGTTAATATTTTTATACACCTCTTATTAGATTCAGAACATCTGAATTTGGTTCACTTTTACGTTATAAATTTTCAGCGTTATTTTATCGCTTAACGCTGAATGAATTGCCTCCGGGGAATAGTCTATACCACTTCTTTTTAGGAATCCGTTACTACTGCTCAAATTGATTTGTGCATACTCTATTTAAAATTAAAAAAAATACCATGTGTATACTTTCTTAATGCATCAATGTTTTTATTAAATAATTATTCTTATCGTAATCATCAATAAATCATTGATTTATTTATTGTCGAAAAATAGTTCGTACATCTCCTATCTCGATTTTTCTTGTATTTATTTCCCGAATATCAAATATAGCATATTTACTGGAAAATTACTAATATACATTTAATGAACATTATTCAATTTGTTTAACACACACACATACATATATATATATATATATATATATATATATATATATATATATATATATATATATATTGAAGCACATACTTTTATTTATTATATTGATATATGTAACAATGAACATTTAAATAAATCAGTTTCAGATTTCATATGAATACCGTTACCAAACAATCTAAACAATTTCAGCACTTAATCAATTCAGTTACTTAACGCATTAAGACTTCAGATTTCAGATTTCAGACTTCAGACTTTAGATTTCAGATTTAACAAACGGCATCTTAGTAGCGCTTTTAGACGGGAAGCGTTTGGTAGAGTGAATTTATTCTATTTCTACCCACCAAGAACGGTGGTTCTAAAGGCACCTTCATTATTATTTCCGTTATTACATTACTTTCGATATTATAAAAAATTATTTGGTGATAATTTTTAATAAAGGAAACTTCACAGTAATTGGTGTTCGTTGTTGAGCATCGATCGGTGTCGGTGTTCAACAACGAACACCTACGTTATAAAAGTGTCACAACTTGAAACGTCGACCACTAACTTTCTCACGGTGTTCGTTGTTGAGCACTGACGGCGTTGGTGTTTAACAACGAACACCAATGGTACTCCGTTTTTTTTATCCGAAAAAATTATCAAATAATAGATACCGGAAATAAAAACATGGATATCCTTTAAAACCCCTATATAATTCGTTTTTATTAAGAGAAAAAGGATAATACTCCGTAATTCGTTTAATTCCAGAAGTAGTAGATGTGCTATAAAAAACTTTTCTATTATTAGTTAAAAGTGAGTATTCAACTAATGATATGAAAGACAAATATAAGGATCCCCCAATAACGACACACAAGTTCGGTTTTTTTTTTTTTTTTTTTTTTTTGAGGGTAGAAGATTTTTTATTTGGAACATGAATGATAATCGAACTTTAGCTCTCTCGATTTGCTTGGATTGATTCATGCTCTGTTGAATTTCGGAATACTTCCAAAGTAAGGTTTTAACTTTGAAGAGACTTCTAGATATGGTTATTTGAACGAAACCAGGAAAATTTGGTTGCTGGCGCTTCAAGATTTAAAAGACTTGCTTTTTTTTGTAAGCTTCTTCAGCCGTATTTTAGCTCTGTAGACGTAATTGTTTTCGTATAAACAATAATTACATATACTATATCGAATTTTTTATTTTTTATTTTTTTCTGAAACGAAAGGAGGGGAACGGGGGAAGGGATCGAAACGCCTGACCTCTCGGCAGCCAGTAGAAACCAGGGTGGTAACTTACCGCAGGATGAATTTATCTTTCATATACTATATCGATTAACACCGCAAAAGACATAGTATTTAATTGTCATTCGTCTTACAAGTTGCAAACAAGTCTTTAAAACAATACATGTCAGCTAATCATTTTACACTCAACTTTTCAAAGCTTATTCCAAAAAAAAAAAAAAAAAAAAAAAAAAAAAAAAAAAAAAAAAAAAAAATTTCAAAGCTATATCATCGCATCCACCATTAATTTTACCAGAAATAATTATAACTGGAAAACCACATGCACGTGAAACACAAGCCTTTTTTTTTTTTTTTTTTTTTTTTTTTTTAGGGGATCACAAGCCTCTTTTCCAAGCGTGCAAACCGGAAAGGCACCTCTTCAAAATAATAATTTCCCTACCAAACATGTTTTTTTTTTTTTATTTATGTAAAAGATCACTTTATTAACCGGCCGTAAGTTTAAATTCAAAAGATCGAATTTCTCAATAGTGCCCGAAAATTGCAAGCGTTTTTTTTTTCCTCCATCTTTTTAAAGCACGACGGATGCACAAACCAACTTGCATTTAGAAGAGAAACACGGTACGATACATATTCCTTTTGAATCGTTGCTTTCAATCATACTCATATTTATCTAAAAGTTATACTAATATTTAATCATTTTATCCAACTGTCTGAAAATTCTAGAATGTATTACAAAATTCTGAATGATATTATGTCAAGAAATATGTACACGAATCACTAATGTTTTAGGGGCTTGATACTGCATGACACCACAACAACGTGTATTTACTTTGACATCACATTTCAAGTTTCGGTGACTCGGGTTGATCGGCGCGAGCCGTGAAACCGGCATACCAAGCTACCCTCATGAGCTGCATACCCAGAACAAGAACCCACCAACACACCAGTCCTCTTATGGTATTCAACGTCCATGATGGCGCCAAGCGAGCTCAATTCCAAGCTTTAGCCCTCTCATTAGTTGCAATAACTGCACGCTTCAGTACACAACCGGGTGACTAACCACACCGGGGACTGCCAATGCCACGTCAGCATCTCGGTTAGTGTCTGCACCGAAAGGAGAAGCATCTCGGTTAGTATATGATTAAGGCCTCTTTAGTTGCAGAGTCCTTTATCACGGTTTGTATAATACAAAATCCCTACCACCTTTAGTTGCAGAGTCCTTTATCACGGTTTGTATAATACAAAATCCCTACCACTAGAAGGAACTGAAAGAATGCTTATATCTCCGAAAAGAAAATTGATAACCGAGAATTTCAGCTTCGGCATATGTCATATGTCACATGTTCTTGACCTGTGCATTCCTAATCTTAAGCCTAAGTTCCAGTTTATTTCATAAGTCTGGCCTGAAGTTAACATTCTCAAAGTTCTATTTCATCTATGTTCAAAATAAAACAAGTAAATACTCTAACAAGCTATACATCAACCACAAAAAGTTGGTTATTATTTAAATGAACCATAGAGTTTCTATTTATCAAAAATCTCATTCTAATCTCAATAAAAAAGCATAATACATCATACAATTCCTACAATTAATGTCTAGTCCCTCAGTTTCAAAAATATGTAGCTTTTAGCACAATTTAAGTCCTTTTAGAATACCGAGATAACACCAGTCACTGATAGCTGCAGGAGCAGGAGGAGCAGCAGCAGCAGCAAAATCCATCATCAACATACTTGGAATAAAATTTTCTACACCATATTACATGCACTTTTAGCTATCCGTCAATCCGTTTAGTCGTAATTACTTGTTTAGCACTGTATCCATTGCATTTCTCTCAGAACCTACCGCAAGCGAGTTTCTACTTCATCAAAAAGATTAAGCACACAATACCATCCTTTACCTTCTAATCAAGTCTACTTACTGTCTACATGATGCAATTTGTCATAAATCACATATTAGATCCATTTAGACCTAATGATGTTAAGTATTTATCAGAAATGCAATCAGGGAGCATATTTTGGGCTTAAGGTCAAGTCTCCGAATTGAGCCTCAATATTTTCCATCTTTTGATATCCGCTTGATGATTCTTCTCAATTCCTGCTGTCAGTTGAAGTTGTTTTTTTTCTTTTTGAAAAATATACTTATCATGTTTTTAACATCCGTAAATACAAAACTCAATTTATTGATAGCCTCAAAACATAGTCTTTTAGGCCAAGAAACTACAAAGAATGCGTCTACTCGAACCAGATATCAGCAACAAAAACAAAAACAAAAAAATAAATAAAATGAAAACAAACTGAATAAGAAATCGATGATGCATCAAAATTTCATGGATGAAAACACGATAAGTTGATTAATTTTACACACAATAGATACGAAGGAAAGGATTTGAGCAAATAACTCGAAGATAAATAACAGAGCTAAAAAAATTACCTTAAAAATCGCCTTTTCTATTCCTGCGATACATGCTTATGAGCTGCGATTGCAAGAGCTAAAAGATGAGGATGAGGTTTGAATATTTTCAGCGAATTTACAGTTAGGGCTGTTTGGATTTGAAGAAAAGGGAGGGTAAGAAAGGAAAGGGTTCAGATGGTTTTTATTTGGGGGTGTTTGGCAAGTCAAAAGGAAAGGAAAAGGAAAGGAAGGAGACCAAGGAAATTATGTAATAGAAATTGACTAGTCCGCTTCCCGACCAACACATACAAGATTCGGGGACCTCGATCCCAGTAAGTGCAAGATCGACATTATTCTCCCGATTAATAGATCGAAGCGGTGTCGTTCGATCCAAACGACGCCAGCCTCCGATGTGATCATAAAAATAAAATAAAAAAACACGATCAGATGGCGTCGTTTGGATCGAACGACACCGTTTAAATCTTATTTATCGAAGAAGCGGTATGCATCTTGCACCGTCGAGGATCTTTTCCCCAAGATTCGGAAGGAAAGCATTTTTATTTTATTAAATATTTTTACTTAAATGGCCTTAAATTCCATAATTTTTCACTAATATAATGTCAAAATTGGAAAATCATTTATAATTTTGTGATGTTTTTGTAATGCCTGTTCTTATTAATCGAAATCTATCCTAAAATCGAAACGCGTTAAGACGCATAATATTACATCGTATCAAATAAAAGAAACTAAGTTAAAAAAGACTTTAATTTTTTTCAAATAACCGAGAATAGAAATAAAGAACTAAAGAAGGAAATGTAATATTATTACATTGGAAAATGAAACCAACGAATCCAAAATGTATTTAATTCCAAAGTACTAAAAGTAAACTACTACTTCCAATAATCCAAATCTATGAAATAAATGTAAATAAATAAATAATGAACAAGGTCTTCAAGTCCAAGCGTCATAAACGTCGTCGTCAAAAGTCCTCCTCGAACTCTTCATTTACATGTTAGTCTTCTCTCCCCAAACACATAAATAAACATGCATTTGAGGTAAAGTCTGATGTATAAAAGTAAGTAAGTAAAGCTACAATATAATTAAGGTTTGATATTAATTAATTATCTTAGTGAGACCGACTCAATTTAGGGTTCATTCCATGCCCATCGACACGTCATGACTATACGTTTCTAGCTTAACTTATCTTTGTTACATCACTACTCAAGGACACTGTGCATGGCGTTCATCAGCCTGAAGATATACTTGCTAACTAACGGTGATTAGCACCGATTAGCTCCGGGGTCTCCCGCGATTCCCAGACGACCAATCATGTATGCTCCGCATGCTTTAATATCCTACCCAATCACTACCGCATGATGCCCGTGGTTGTGAGAAATCTCGATAGTGTCAAAGCGTGACAATTCACACCGTGATGCCATGAAGACTCGGTCAAAAGGATAATTACACAACCGCCACATAGTGTGACACTTAATGTAAGTGGGTCGATCTAACGTCGCGTTCTCTAATACACGTCCACGTGATGGTCAAGTGTCCCTACACTTCGATGAGATTTAGATATATCCCTATCTTCTAAAAGATAGAAGACATCCAATACGTGTTAGTCTGATTACACTATCAATGTCCCATTTGATAATATGCAAGACTATAGACATTTAAGTATCAACCTTGTTACAGTGATTAGAGATCTCATCAACCATAATCACTATCATGGTTTCTCTATCACAGATTGACACTAGGGACGTTACTATATATATACAACAAATAATATGAAGATAAACAATATATAATAACATAAGTGCTTTTATTAATCATAATAAAGTTATTACATGAACTAAACAGACTGTAAATGACCCGACCCGGTCGGATCCGGTCCAACCCGATTGGGTTTAGGACAACTTTCCAACAATCCTCACACACTTAATGCTACGTTAATAGCTTGATCTCTTACAATACAAGGGTGTGTAGGTAGTCAATTCGCATTGGTTCAATATATACTGATCGCGTTTTGAACACGATACTAGCAAGAAAGACTAGGTCAATCGCGAGTATAAAGACGTGGCGAGTCAAAGTCGATCCCACATGGACTATTGTTAAGGGCTAAATTATAGTGATTTATACATATATTTTCTATATCAATTTCCCCTACATTCGTATGATTTTCATAGATTTTGAGCTATATATGTAATTATTGAGTAAATGGTGTTTTTAATGGTTAAATATCAAAACGTATCAATTTATGCGCTTAAATTGTGATTTTATGTTATTTTGGAATTGTGTTATGTTTTGGTATATTTTCCTTGTCTTGTAGATACTTAATTGTGATGGAAAAGTTGATCCTAAAGAGTTAATTTCGAGTTGAGGAAGGATCAATGACATTTATGGAAGATTGGAAGAGATAAGGAAAGAAATCAATCAAGATAAAGATGGAAATATCAAGAGATTCGATTTCAAGGCAAATCGAACGAGCGTCCGGCGAGCGTCCATTATGGACGGGCGTCTGGTAATTCAGACGAGCGTTCGGAATTGTAATTCACATACAGAGAGTTCAGACGCTATCTAGACGAGCGTCCAACCCCCCGTTCGAGAAAATGGACGGGCGTCCACATAACCGGACGAGCGTCCGCCACCGACTCAGCTTCAGCCGACTTAAAACTCTATTTAAAGGCTGCGGCCCTTAACCCTAATGACACACAATTTTCTTCACACATATTCTTCAGAAAGCAGCCGCATCTTGGAGAGTTGAAGGCCGGTCACCCGAGCCTTGTGCTCGGGTGAACCGAGGTTAGATTAGGAGTAGATTATGTAGCTTTTCTTTTCGTTTCCATAGAGTTCAACCATTGTATCAAGACTATGTGAGTTTGATTTCTTTCAATTTATTCAATTCCAGTTTTTCTTCATGATTGTGATTTATTTTGTATCTTTCTTTGAGTTTATGATGCCATGAGAATAGAATCGAAAGATTTAGTTTTCTATTGATGTTTACTATATGAAAGTTGCGTAAACCTTAGATCATCATAGAAAGATAGGGTTTTTAGTCATTGATTATGTGACAAATTAATTGGTTAGATTCCTAGGTTGTTAGGTTCTTTAAAAACGAGAGTTAATTGAATCTACACCCGAGTTTTGTTTGGTAAATCGGTCTCAACACTCGAAAGATGAGAGATAGATAATTGAATTCACTACGAAAGTAGGCTTTCATAGCTTGAGAGATAAGTTCACTAAGAGATTAGGGATTTGTGTCTCGTGAAAAGGTGAAACCACAAATCGAATTAGAATCATGAGATTAACTAGGATTGAGATCACATAGGTTTGTATATTGGTTGTTTGATCCCATGTCTTTAGGTTAGATTGTTCGTTTTTGTTTCCTAAGTTAGATTTAGTTTCATTGTTCTTTATGCTTTTCTGTTTTTCCTTTCGTATTATCGTTCTTAGAGTAGCAATTGAGAGAATTAGTGAGATTAGATCCTTCATCCCTTTTCCCTGTGGATCGACCCTGTACTTACCCTACTATGCTATCAACTACCCGATATTTGGTCGGTTAGGAGTTAGTTTGCATGTTAAGTATAGGTTTATAAATTTTCTTTTGTTTTTATGATGCAAAATCCTCCCAACAAAAGTGGCGCCGTTGCCGGGGAATCGGTGTTTTGTTGAATCTAATTGAATTAATTTTTCTATTTTGTTACGTGTTTCTTGTTTTTGTTTTTCAATAAAAGTAGCGTTGAATAAATTGAGGTTTTTTTATTTTGCCGTGTTTCGATAACCGTTGGGTTAAGAATGTGCAAAAGTTTTTTTACTCGATTTATGACACGTGAATTACTTGTTTGTGTTATCTAATCTGACCCTCTGTGCTTTAATGTGATAAGGCTCTTTGTGATGATTTTGTTTAGGATAATTAGGGTTTCGTGTTTTCCTGCTTGTTTTAGGCAAATTCGATGGTCGAGCGGCGTTCACGTAAGTGAACGCCCGTCCATGCATACTTCTAACATGCGAGTAACCGGCGTGCCTGGTGGACGGACGTTAGTTCGTCGAAAAGTTTCAACTCGCTACGGTTTGAAGGACCGACGAAGCGTCTATACTTTCGAGCGCCCGTCCGTCGGTTTTCAAGTCAAGCGAGCGTTTGTTTGGATGAACGCCGTCGATCTTTGCATTTTGAGGTGAACGCCCGTCGATCGATGGGGCGCTAGTCCAGGTTCTAAATTTCTTGATTTTAATTCTTAATGCTTTATTTAATTTGGATTTTTCATTCGAGCTTACATGGCTAATTGATGTTTACATAGATGTCCCGAACTTATATGTTTTTACCACTTCCATCTATGAATCCATGTTAGATAATTGATCTATTCTTTATATATGATTCATCTATGCAAGTTATAGTGACTGTCGGTTCTCGTAAGCTATAACTTGTCTTGTTTTTATAGTTTAAGTAGCTAATGTCGGTTCCCGTATGCTACATACCGTTGTGATGAATCTTGTTAGCTTTTAAGACTTATGTGCTTCCTTGTTGTTTATAACTCATATGGGTAGCTACTGTCAGTTTTCCGTATGCTACCATGTCTTCTTATGAGTTATATCTGTTTAGTATAGCTAACTGTTGGTTTTCCATAATGCTATCACCTTTCTTTGAGTCTTAAAGCGCATCAAGATGCATGTAATGGACAAAGATCATGTCGTTTATCGTAACTTTGTCATTATTTGGTAGACGTTTATTATATACATGTCGTGTTGCAATTGAGTGGGCTAGTTTTCTTTCTTTTATTTTCTTTTATTTTTGCCTATCACTTAGATGCATATCATTTAGCTGCATATCATCTAGTTGCATTGTTTTTTCTATTTTTCTTTTATTTTTCTTGAGCGTAGTTAACTGTCGGTTTCCGTAATACTACCTCGTTTTTATTTTGTTTCTCGCACGGGGCCGTAGTCACCTTTAGAGTTGTCGAGGGGGTCAACTTGCTCACTGAGCTTTGTCGAATTTATTTTTATTTATTTTATTTTTAGGATTGCATATCATGTAGGCTGCATTGTAGTATATTTTCATGTAGTTGCACCTAGCCTACTATTTTGTAATATTCCATGTATATGTTCCATCTCTATATGAGCTTAATCTGAAAAATCTTTCTGACTTCTTTTCCATGTATAATCCGCTATCATTATTAGTTGGAGTTTGATGTTTCTGTTTGCACATGTGGTCTATATTATTTTATAAGCTTCTGTGGCTTATTTGATGCTTAGGTGTCCTGTACTTTCCATGTTTGGTGATTTTTCCATCTAAGCCATTATATCATGTGCTTACTTTTTGTTTGAGAAATTTGTTATTCCCCCGTGCCCCGAGATTCTCCTTGTTTTCAAGTGTGCGGGTGTGTTGCATTAGCAATTGTGCGCTTTTAGATGAAGCCAGTTTTCCGGTGGATGGTCCACAGTTTACTTCTTTCGTCAGGCATTTCTGGATTTGTCGTATACCACTTCCAGCATTGCCCCATTCGAACTACAATCAGCTAAGTATTTTCCTTCTTTTTAATTCTGCACAACATGAGGACATGTTGTAATTTAAGTGTGGGGGAGGGGAATGATCGCTATGTATCTACCATTTGCTTAATATATGATGTTTCTGTGCAAAAATGGGCTTAATTTTTCAAAAATTTTCGACACTTTTGTTTTTGTTTTGTCCCGAGTAGGCAATACATGTTAATGTTCGTTACTTTTGTAGTCATTGATGCTTTATATCATATGTTTGGTAAGTTAGTTGTTTCACCTGACACTATTTTTCACGTGCCATAGTGAATGATGAGCTAATTTATAAAGTTATACCCCGTTTTGGATTAGTAGTTTTTGATTATCTTATAAGTCATGTGCTTAGTGCTACGTGCATATCGTGAGATTTATGGTAGTTTGTATTTAGATCCGAAGTATGATATACTGTGAATATCTGACAGTTTGAATGTGATAAGTAAAACGCAACTATTGTCAAAATGCAAAGTTGAGTTAATATGAAATTATTCGTGTGTGTCGAAAGCTAGTCGATGATTTGGGTGAGGTAGGGTATACCACGTATGTCCTATACCACTATGATGACTAAAAGCTCACGACAGTCAGTTTATAGCTGCCTTATGATTGGAGTAAGGTAGGGGATTATCTTGAAATGTCCTATTCTACTATGAGGGCAAAAGCTTATTCTGATGTGTGTTAGAAAAATGTGATAAAAAGTGAAAAAAATATTGAAATATATTATTATGAATAAGTAAAGACTTAGTTATCGTTAATCTTATCCCCAGTATAAACTGAAGGATATGTTGTAGGGATTATCCTTTGAGTCCACTGGAAATGTTTTAGATATTCTCTACTATTTCTTTTTGGGATATGTATGTCTTGTAAAGTGCTCATTATAGTTTTGAATATTTCTAACTTAGATGGGAAACCGGGCTAGTTTTGGTTTGAATAACTTTCAAATTGTGGAACTTAGTGGAAGTTTATTATGGCTATGCACACACTCACTCGGGTGAACTTCTAAGTTATTGAATATACTTCATATTTGTATAGATGTTTATTTGTCTCGAACTTGACTTTGTTCTGTTTTACTCGAGGACGAGCAAAAAGATAAGTGTGGGGGTGTTGTTAAGGGCTAAATTATAGTGATTTATACATATATTTTCTATATCAATTTCCCCTACATTCGTATGATTTTCATAGATTTTGAGCTATATATGTAATTATTGAGTAAATGGTGTTTTTAATGGTTAAATATCAAAACGTATCAATTTATGCGCTTAAATTGTGATTTTATGTTATTTTGGAATTGTGTTATGTTTTGGTATATTTTCCTTGTCTTGTAGATACTTAATTGTGATGGAAAAGTTGATCCTAAAGAGTTAATTTCGAGTTGAGGAAGGATCAATGACATTTATGGAAGATTGGAAGAGATAAGGAAAGAAATCAATCAAGATAAAGATGGAAATATCAAGAGATTCGATTTCAAGGCAAATCGAACGAAGCGTCAGCGGCGCGTCCCATTATGGACGGGCGTCTGGTAATTCAGACGAGCGTTCGGAATTGTAATTCACATACAGAGAGTTCAGACGCTATCTAGACGAGCGTCCAACCCCCCGTTCGAGAAAATGGACGGGCGTCCACATAACCGGACGAGCGTCCGCCACCGACTCAGCTTCAGCCGACTTAAAACTCTATTTAAAGGCTGCGGCCCTTAACCCTAATGACACACAATTTTCTTCACACATATTCTTTAGAAAGCAGCCGCATCTTGGAGAGTTGAAGGCCGGTCACCCGAGCCTTGTGCTCGGGTGAACCGAGGTTAGATTAGGAGTAGATTATGTAGCTTTTCTTTTCGTTTCCATAGAGTTCAACCATTGTATCAAGACTATGTGAGTTTGATTTCTTTCAATTTATTCAATTCCAGTTTTTCTTCATGATTGTGATTTATTTTGTATCTTTCTTTGAGTTTATGATGCCATGAGAATAGAATCGAAAGATTTAGTTTTCTATTGATGTTTACTATATGAAAGTTGCGTAAACCTTAGATCATCATAGAAAGATAGGGTTTTTAGTCATTGATTATGTGACAAATTAATTGGTTAGATTCCTAGGTTGTTAGGTTCTTTAAAAACGAGAGTTAATTGAATCTACACCCGAGTTTTGTTTGGTAAATCAGTCTCAACACTCGAAAGATGAGAGATAGATAATTGAATTCACTACGAAAGTAGGCTTTCATAGCTTGAGAGATAAGTTCACTAAGAGATTAGGGATTTGTGTCTCGTGAAAAGGTGAAACCACAAATCGAATTAGAATCATGAGATTAACTAGGATTGAGATCACATAGGTTTGTATATTGGTTGTTTGATCCCATGTCTCTTAGTTTAGATTGTTTTTATGTTTCTTAGGTTAGATTTATCTTAGTTGTTCTTTTTTGTTTTTTATGTTTTGCTCATTCGTTTCTTTTGTTTATTCGTTCTTAGAGTAGCAATTGAGAGAATTAGTGAGATTAGATCCTTCATCCCTTTTCCCTGTGGATCGACCCTGTACTTACCCTACTATGCTATCAACTACCCGATATTTGGTCGGTTAGGAGTTAGTTTGCATGTTAAGTATAGGTTTATAAATTTTCTTTTGTTTTTATGATGCAAAATCCTCCCAACAACTATATTTTAACGATGTCAACCAAAATGTAAACCAACAGGCCAAACAAAAGAGGCAGTCGTTGACCAAATTTATGTGAGAAATAATGAAGGTATCACGAATAAAAGAACAAACAAATAAAACATTCAAGGATTTAAATGATATTATTACAGGATTAACCAAACAGATGATCCAATTTAGTCTACCCAATCCAAAATAACATGACAAATCTATCCTATCATCATGTAAACCCTCTTTCGTATTAATTAATGGTGCAATTCCACTAATATGGTTCTAATTCATGTACGGATAAAAGAACCATATGAATAATAACTATATCACTGTGCGGGTGAGACTAAATTAATGAAACACGATTAAGTGCTATGGAACGCCAACAATTACATTGAAACCTCACCCCTGAGACCCCGCATCCTAGATGGTGATTTTACATGGGTGATCTGGTTACCTATGTCCAATTTATTCCTTCAAGTTACGGTTTCATAAGAAGAAATTACGAAAGCATGCATAGAAGTGATCAATTTCTACACATGTATAATTAAAGCTAGTAGCTTGAATTAATTAACACGAAACACACTGAGAATCGTACCATCGACATACTGCCTCAGGGCCAGACTAGCCCCTCATTGACATCGATGGTGGCCAATCTTTAGTGCCGAACCGCTCAGGTTCGGATAGATTTGGACATGCATATTAGATTAGGTAAATACTAATTTTCACATCGTTTGGTTAACTAAATATTTAGCCTAACTTATTGTGATTTAGCATGCAAAGATTCATGATTGAACAATTTAGAAGATAACATGATTATACCTTTGGTGAATTAGCCTCGACGACTTCTTCCCAACGTTTGACACGTTCTAGAACGGAGATCGACAAAATCCACAATTGCTTGACAAAATAACACCAAATAACAACGAATAAACACCAAGAAATTTTATTGTTTGAAGAACAATAATTGCATAAAAGTAAAAGTAGAAGTGTATGGTATGTTTCCTACAGATCTAATCGCCTTTATATAGGCTACAATTGATGCAAAATTCGACTTAAAAACAGATTCCTACTATATTTGGGAAAATAAAAGATAAACTTTAATGTATCTTGCTGAAACCAACTTAGAATGCGTTTTCTTTTCTACCAAAGCTTCCGAGAATAAACGGAACTTTCACGCACGATCACGGAAGCTTCAGTAAAATTCTACGAACCTTCCGTAATCTCGGAATTCAGAAAACTTCGGCCCAGCTTCACTCTTTAGGCACAATTTAGTACTCCTCCGTTTTTTTAATCATCATATTTGGAGAAAAATAATTGTCATTTTTTAATTGAACTTGGTCACTTTATAGCTTAAGGTTAGTCAATTTTGGATGAACATGGTCAATTATTTTTTTTATCCAAATGTGACAGTTAAAAAAAACGGAGGGAGTAGTTTTATAATGTTAACTCGAAGTAGCTCTTAGCCCGATCCAACTTTCGCTCCAATAACTCCGGAAACTGTAAATAAAACACACGAAACGAAATGAGTAAATTCCGAGACTCGACAAATAATACACAAAATACAACGAAAATACGTATAAAACCATATATGTTAATCCAAACTGAGTCCACCACACATTTAGCTAAATTAACCCATTATTCTACACATATTAAGCCATTATACGCACAAATTCAGAGTAAATTGATGGTAAAATATGTCATAAAGTTGATTCACGTCAATAATCAATCACTAAATCCACGATCCACGATGGTTGGGTTATCCTCACGATCCACAACAAGCGGGCTTCGTGAGAATAGCCCAACTACTGTGACAATACAATCGTTTTTTGCACAATCAATTCTAGAGTCGTTAATCAACTTTCCGTCGGTTGCTTTTTCTGATATGATGTCACACTAGAAACGTTATGGTGCTAGTAAAATACCTTACCTTACACCATCTTACCCTACCTCATATTACCTTACCATCATATCCCCACCACCCTAACCCATCCCATCCACCTCTTACCTACTATACACCATATCAATCACCACCGCATGATCTTAAGTTACCCACCACTCTACCCGACCGAACCCGATTCCATTCACCCTACCATATCCAACCTTACCATACCGTCCACCTACCCTACAACAGTACCATGTCCTACCATACCTTTTCTCACCCGCCATCACCCCTCCTTACCACCACCTCGATCCCTACCCTAACCCTACCCGGCCTACTCCACCTTACCCACCAACTCATCCTACCAAATCTTACCATATACACTACCATACTTATTCTTACCCACCCTACCCATCACACCTACATGTCAAGATCTAAGTTTTTGAAATTATTATGTATTTAATTCCTTTATATTATTATTTAGTTTTCTGTTTGGGGTAAAGTGACATTAGCCTTCAGTTAGGTGATGTCACTAGGGACAACTGTCAGCCTGGCCACCGGGTGTTCTGAGGGGTATATTGATTAGGTTGGTTATCATTCTTAGGGTGAAAGTTTTGCTATTGTATATGTCAAACCCTAAATTTCTTCCTCTTTCAATGAAATTTTCCCCATTTATCTCTCATTACTCATTTCATTTCTTCTAATATTTGTTGTTCCTCACAATTGGTATTAGAGACACTCTCCGATCCCGCCAACAATTTCAATTGATTTGATCATCGAACTGCCATGGCCGACGGAGATCAATGGAAGAAACATGCACAGTTTAATGAAGAAATGAGAGAGTTCAAAGATAACAGCAACACTCGGCTCGACGAATTCCGTACCCAGCTTGCATCGATGTATGTTATGCTCAAGCAATGTCTGAATGCATGTCGTGTCAGTAGCATTACTTAGTCAGTCCACTTGAATAACCACGTTATTCACCATTATTGACTTCTTTGCCTGCAGCCCATTTATTGGAGTTATAAGGAGTTAATCAACTACATGAAGTGATCAACGAGTCTTTAGGATGTTTATTGTGGCATAGATCAAACACTTTGTTTGACAAAACGGTTAACAGTCTGCTTTAGAGTGTCTAGTTAGTTATAACGTCAATGAGCTGTTGAGTCAAGTTGTAAACATCTATTTAAGGTGTGTTGGTACCCCAGGCTGCTCGATTAATTCAATTTTTCTTCCAACTATTGTAATTTGATGATGCCCGACCCGAACTACGCCACGTGTCATCCTTTTAAGTCGTATAATAGATGACTAGCCTCTAAATGTAAGGCATTAAGGGCCAGGAGCCCAGAAACATAGCTAAGGACAGGTCCTTTACCCTAGGTGGGAGATCGGCACAAACTCCTCCTCCAACCACCGCAGGTCGGCTAAGGCTTGGCGAAGAGGAGGTGCCCAGTTCGGCCATAGTGGCCTTGGGGGCTGAACGCAGGACGCTCAGACCTGCCCCTCTGTTATTTCATATGCGGGATAACTAAAGATAAATAAGGGAAGAATCCTAGGTCATAAAGACTTTGATCCTGACATTTAAATATGTCCATAATTATCCCTAAATTATAGGGATTTATGCGTGTATATCCTTAGGGAAATAATAATATTAATAATAATACAAATCCTTGTAGAACAAGGAAAGGGATAAACCATCCCCTATATAAACAACCCTAAGGAAATACGAAAGACTTGATTCCTGAAACATAACAGGATACTTAGGCAACTTGAGAGAAATAACTCTCAAGCTTAGTCTAAAAATCACCCAAAACATTCCTCGTTCAATTACCCCTAGATTAAACGGCCCGGATTTATTCATAGACGAAATATAGCATCGTCAAATGGCGCTAGAAGGAGGGCCTTCTATCGGTAGTGGATCGAGGTTGTTCGTGATCAAGTTAATGGCAAAAACATGCCAAAAACGCAGATCAGGATATGAAGCTTATTTCCGGAGTTCAAGCGTTGGAATACAAATTCCACCGCTCAGATTGAAGAAGTAGGAGGAACAGACAAACCCTCCGAATTTCGTGCGATCGAGAGTCCGTTTAGATGCCCGATCGTCGCAGAAAGTTGCTTATAACTATAACAAGAAAACGCAATGCCCCCGTAAACGCAATGATCGATGGCTTGTTTCGAGTTTCAACCGTTGGAATAAGAATTCCACCATTCAGATTGCGGAGGAAGGAGGGACGAACAAACCCTCCAAATTTCGAGCCGATCGGGTCCGCTTTGATACCCGATCTTTGCCGGAAAAAAATGTCTTCTGATTACAAAAAACGCAGCAGACCCCAAAAACGCAAATCGATTCTGAAGGATGCAGGTTCTTAGATCTAAACGAGTTAGATCTATACGCGTGGGATGGATCACGATTCATATATCAAAACACATAATTAAAGGACTTAAACTACTACAGCGGGGGTTAAGATCATGTTACCAATAGTAGGAAGAGAAGCCAAGATCTTCCGATGTGTTCTCCAAACGGCGGTTGGTGGACACCCTTCTTGATACACGAGCCTCCTTGATATGCAAACGAGGAAAAATCCCAAGATTTTTCCAACTCAACCCTAAGAATAGAGGCCAAATTTTTCGGCCAATTTCTCTCGGTGAATAGTGACGTGAATAGTACCTTGTCATTAGACTTGGGAGAACTCTCTTTATATAGGAGAGTAATCAATGTCCTCCAAGGATTAAATAATTAAGTGATAATTATCACATTAATCCTTTTCCAAATAAAAGATAAATAAAATGATTATCCCAAACAAATTAAGATAAATCATATTATTATCTATTATTCCATGAATTATCATTTAACAAATAAAAGATAAATCACATGTTAAATAATTATCCAAGAAAACTAATTTCTCTCTAATTATTAGGACATTAATGGCGCCACATATTGGGTCAAAAAAGCCCACATAAAATGTCTTTTATGTGTATTATATTATTTAGCTCAACTAAATAATATCCATGCATATCAATTAATTAGCCCAGCCAATTAATTATCACTAAGGCCCAAGTAACAAGATTACTAGTCCGAATTACAGAAGCCACATCGGGGACCATGGACTCATAACCCGGTAGCTCCAATAATTAATTATTCATCGAATGTAATAAGTACATTAATTATTAATTCCGGGATTACGCCACCATAAACCCGAAATCGAACTCTACCGATTATAGATGTATACTTATACTCAACCCATGTGAGTGAATAAGCGTCCATTGATATAATCACTACATACGGATTAACCCTCCATAGATCGTCCATTATGAGTGGGAAGTCTCCGTGAACCCGACTCAAAATATCTTATCCTTATTTACCATTAACCCCGATGATCAATTAGTACACATATCGACTAGTAGCTAATTAGTCAAATGTGAACTCCCGGGATCGATCACTTTCTTAGGGCTAACAAATAAGGGATCGTCTCTCTACTTCCCTTGAGGAAGGAATGGATTCCATGTCCGTGAAAATCGTAACTACTCACTCATCCTGGAGATAGTGCCAATGAGAAGTGGCTTGGAACACATATTAAAGTGAACCGTAACTAACACATCAAACACTACCCCGGGACAAGCGAAATCCCGTGATCACCTCAGATTAAGGTTGATCCATATATGATCATCTAATGATTTAATAAGATTCCTCGATTACGGAATTATACCGAGAAATTCAGATTAAATCGGTCCAGTCCTATTGACGGACCTTTTCTAGGCTATACAGATCCTAACCGGCGCAAGGTACGGGTCAAATCAGTAGTGATAGAGTGATGAGTCAGTGTCGATCCTCGTGGAAAACTTGGTAATTCACCGTGTGATTAAACACCAAGAAACTCATTATTATCTCAATCTAAGTCGCAATTTTATCATCCAACCAAACTCTAAACTAACAAACAATACATAAAAGCATAAAACTAAAACAGATATATATAAGTATAAAAATATATATATAATCATATATATATATAGATATAAGTATATATAGGTACCAAAACAATATATAAGGGAGGGAGATAGATATTATAATTAGAGACTAGCCAAGAATATGTTATTGAATCATTATATCTTTTTAGTGAAATTGGATGTGCTCGATCTTTATTTTAAGTTAAATCAATTATACGAAACGGTGCACTCCTAAACTAAACAATTCATTCTCACACGAGTATCTGAAATTGTCATATGTCCAATCATTCATCCAATGTCATCCTCAAGCATGGGTCACTTCCGTTTTGTCATTCGGCCAATTTTAAGGTATGTCAATTAAATAAATGAATTAAACGTAATAATCTCTCGAGTACATATTTCAATAAGAGTTTGTTTCTCCCGAAACAAATCTACCCCCGGTTTAGGAAATCGGATTCCGTTGTCACGTTTTCACTCGGCCAATTTTACCCTCCGGTCTTTCTATTAGCGAGTTCATAACCTAACTACGAGGCGTCAATTCATAATTAGATTATGAATTCTTTCATATCAAGTAGCTAATTCAATACGAATATAGAAAGAGATTCATTATAACCGATTGTTATCCAATTTTTAGTATAGTCATCATCCATTTCCTAAAAAGATAATACTAATCCAATTTCATATCTTGGCTAGATATTAAGTTAGCCTAATATCATTATAACTAATATATAGATACTACAAACACTACATAAACTTAAATACATTAGAAAAGTTACTGTGTTACAATCAAGCATTGAGTTGTATCTTCCGAAATAGCAACTCCTTGACATCAATGAGCCTTGATACATCCTCTAAGCATTATAACGATACTTTATACTACAGCATTATTCCGGCAGAGTGCCGTTTACAGCTTTTATTTAACTAAAAACATCAAAACTAGACTATAGAAAGATATAGAAGAGATATATATGCATTGGTACACTTCAAAATGGTTGCACTTGAGGTCTATTTATAGGCCACATAACTTGACCGGCGCGTGCCGGACCACCACCGGCGCGTGCCGGCTACACATATATATTCCCTTGTCGAGATTTGTGGGCCCGGGCCGTAGATTTTTCCGCAAGATTCGCCTTCTCCGGCGCGTGCCGGCTGCTACACAACATATCCGATGTTCAGAAAACCTATCTCGAAAGTGTAGACCTCAGTTGACATGATTTGATATTCGTTGGAAAGCTCTCTTGAAGATCTACAACTTTCATCAGGGACTTTTTCTCTGAAAATGCCTCTAAGTTAGGTCAAATGTCCGTTGAAGATAAATCACGGTAGAAACACTAAGGACAGTTGATCTGTTCAAAGTTGTTAGATTTTGGCGTAATCTTTTATCCCACAAAAACTCATGATTTATGCTTCAAAGTATGTCATCTTTTGGGATCTCGGTACACATTTGATTCTGCAACAAACTCAACGAAACACCAAACGTAAATCTGACACTAAAACCATCATTTTTTTATCGTTTTTATAACTCATGCAACTAATTATAACTACTATGATTTTTATAAGTTTTTAATGCATTTATATAAAATTATACTAAAATATCATAAATATAATAATAAAAAGTCTCATAATATGATCATATAATTTTCATACATCACAACTCCCCACTTAGCTTTTGATCGTCCTCGAGCAAAATAAGCGATAATATAATTCTTCTAGATTAAATTCTTAACTTAGTAACGTATGCTGTCTATATTATAATTATATTAATTTCATCTATCTAAGATATTTAAAAAGATAAAAAGTGTATATAACGTAATAAACTGTTTATAAAATATTGTTTAAATGAAATTTTTCATGAATTACTCTATAAGTATAAATAAAATATTTAGAACAACTTTTTAATCTCCACTGTATGATTTATCGGAGTCAAGGATTAAGTCAAGTAGTTGGCAAATTGGCTTGTAACGTTCAGGCTCAGGGTAGTTGGCTAATCGAAAAGGAAAAACAAAGGGAAATCAAAAGAGATAAAGCAAGTCGTGATGCGTCTTACACCTTCATCTTCCGATCAAAAATTCCTCAATCAAGAACACTCACGACCTTTCGCTTTCAATTTTGGCTTTAATAACTTCCGAATATGGTTCTCTCTCTCTTTTTTTTTTTTTTTTTTTTAATTTTTATTTTTTTTTATAAGAACTTAAGAACATAGGCATTGCTTTATCAAGATTGATCGGAGTATTACTCTTTTTCGATCGAAAATCACGAATCCGGTTTCTTAAACTCGTGATAATTCTTGATAGTTTTGATTCGACTTTTTCTTTTCATCGATTTATAGCATATACCTTCATTCCCAAAGAATAGGAGATTTCGTGATAATACCTCAAATTTGGACTACTATCATCAGCAACTTTTATCTCGATATTTTATTTTTGGGTTGTCGATCAAAAGCAGTAAAAGATACCTATAATACTCTTTAGATTTTTTTTTTTTTTTTTTTTTTTTTTTTTTTTTTAAGAATAACCATATTTGATAATAAATCGCCTTCCGAATAACATTCATTTCAATCTCAAAGATATACCAAATTTCGATGTCGCCACCGCTATCCATAAATACATACTAAACTTGCGGGATTTTCAAAGAAATGTAGACCATTATTAAGTTAGGGTTGGTAATTTCTAGTTAATAATAATGGCTATTTCGAGTGAGTGTCTTGATCACTCTACAAGGTGAGTGGGGACAAAATTGGAAATTTATGTTCGGGTAGGCTTATTTGGCTCTGTTTATCAAAGTTATGCCAAAAATCTCATCATTCCTAATCCGATTCCAATTTCATACTTTGTCTTGAAAAGAAAATTATTCTAAAATTTCATTATAATTATAAGTAATTTTTGTCTAATTTCATAAAAAAAATATTTCATAATATTTACCAAGATATATATACTTAAAATCTTATTAAAATTCTAAAATAGACATAATTAATATAAGAAGAATATATCAAGATTACTTTACTTAATTAAAAATTTATTCTATCCAAATATATTATTTTATCAAATAATTATATATTATTGCTTATTAAACTAAGTGTGTAAGTATTTGATGTATTAAATTCAATTTATTTACTAACCAATCTCTACTCCCCACTTACGAATTGGCATCGTCTCGATGGTTAATGAGTAGTAAAAATTTGGATTAGAAAATAAAATGAATTCTATCATGGTTAGATTATTTTAGGTGTCAAATAGACGAGCGTTTATATAATAGAAAATATAAAAACATGCAAATATATTACAATACAAATGAAAATTACTAGGAATATTAAATTTGAAAACCATAATTTAAGTTAAACTAAATTAAACTAATTTATTAAACTAAGTTATTCTAATTTATTGTGGCTTATACTAACGTACCGTACTACCCTTATTATTTTTATTCCTTCTTTTCTACCAACACAGTTATCTAATTTTCACCACTTGACGATCCTCCCGGAATATCGACTGGTAAAAGCCCAACATGAGGAATGCGAAATGGAAAATATTCATCCGTCGCTTCTTTCCGAACCCCCCGCCAAACGAACACATAACCTAGAAATCAACCATCCAAATGGTAAAGGATGGTAATTGGTCTTCGCCCCGAACGCAAAACTCACAGCCCGATTTATGAATCAAGACCCCAATCTATAACGACTCAGAGTAGTAATCGCATGTGTAAGCATCAATTCATCATCACTAACTTCCGAGAAATCAACAGTTGGATAAACTCGTGAATTGATGAATCGTTTCACGTTCTAAGATGGGGAAGCAAAGCGATCGTAGAGACATTTTGATCAATATCATAATTGTAGAACAAGAGTGGACAAGCTTCCGAATATTTTGTAATAAATCACAGCAGATCCAATCTCCATTGGTACTCAAAATGACTCAGTGAAGTTTGGATTGGTGGAATCAAGAAAATTTGATTTATGTTGGTGGAGGTGAAAGGAACAACAACTCTCTCACTGTAGCATGTGATTGTGTTAACGATACGTTGTTAGCTTCGACAAGATCTTGAATAGAATTCTCTTACCAAAGTGACATTAATCCTACCTCTCGGCACACGACAAAAATAGTCCCACCCATCTACTGACATTCTCGTAAATGCCCAGTTGTCAACCTTTCTAAAATTTAAATCTCTTTCAATCAACACCGGTGAATGATTGAAATTACTTATGTAAGGGTTGTGAGCCGAAGCATACATAGGTTCGTAAGGAATTTGATGAAAAGATGGATGTGGGATGACTGAATTTGGTGTATGCGGAGGAGAATAACTGTTTACGGATGAACGATCGGACATTTTTAACTCTTTTAAAGCAAGAAATTAAAGGCAAAGGAAGAGAATGAGCATTTTAGGAATGCTGCATCTGTTTCCTTTTATAGACAAAGCTGGATTGAATTGGAAATATCCTGAGAAGATCCTGCAGCCCACTACACCGGCGCGTGCCGGACACCAACCGGCGCGTGCCGGTCACATAGTGCTCAGTCAGAGATATTTCAATTTCCAGCTTGATCTAGCATTTATTTTCTGACAAAAGATTCTGCATATTTCTGAAACGTGGGGAAAAAAATCTTAAAGACATCCGAAAGTTACGAAAAAAATATATAAAATAACAACGTGCACTACCCCGAGAGTGCATCAAACGTTTAACGTACAAACATAATAGATACTAAGTCAAACCAAAAAGTAGATAGTTATACAATAGCAATAAAATCACTCGTCCTCATCATAGTTAAGATCAATGTCATCAGTAGGGTCGTACTGAGATGACGATGATCCAAATGTAGATCGAAATATCGGAGTAAAATCAGCTCCTAAAGACTGCGTCGTATGAATACCATAACTGAACTGCTGTGGATCTGATGTATCAGTCCGAAATGATGTCTCGGTCTTCATTGTCGACGTAGAAACTGATCCCTGTAATCCAAATGAACCCAATCCTGCTGTCACATCTGCTACCGAAGTCACTCCTCCCATGCCCATGGATGGCTCTGGTGTACCTGTAAACAAACCACCCTGTCCTATGGATGACGGCATGTAGTCCTGAAATATAACAGGTGGCGGAATCGGTGGAATCCAATCCGGCATAGTATAAGGGTAAGGCTGACTATAGGGGTATCTAGCAGATATCTCAGCAAATTTAGGATCATACTCACTCATAGCATCTCGAAATCCTCTCTGACCAACTCTAAGGTCCTCAGCCCAATGTCTATTCTTCTCACAGGCTAAAGCTATATTAGCATCAGTTCTAGCCTGAGCCTGAACTAAATGCTGAAACATAGCCTCAACTTGACTCTGCTGTGGCTGCTGTGACTGTCGAGGCGGTCTAGGTACATGAGTGTGAATAGGATGTGGAGGTGGTGGTTGTTGCCGTTGACGATTAGGATTATTGTAATCTATTACTCCAGTAGGTAAGGCTCTCAGCTTAAGACCAATGGGAGGAATGTAGAGAGACACAGCCTCTATCTCGAGGTAAGACAGGACTTCTGCAAGCTCACACAAGGCGAAATGAGACTAGGAAACGGGAGACGTCCTCCTCGATAACGAGTCCTTGCAAACTCACATGCCTTAGAAAAGATCAATTTCCCCAGATTTATAGGAATATCATTAACCATGGCCCAAGCAATAACTACTTCATCTCGACCAAATGCACAAACATGTGTGGAAGGACATACATTGTGGCCTAGGAACTGCTTTTATTGCCCGTATGTCCCTAATACAATTCCCATAAGCAAACCTATTTTCTATCCATTCAAAGAAGAGGGTCAAAGGCTTATTGGGCTTCACAAGCTTTGGTTTGTAGAGCCATAGGATGTTCTAAACCCCAAACATTGTGATAATCCTCCTCTTCTGGTATATCAGTTAAGCCATAGAATACATTAATCATAGCAGGATAAAAGGTAACATTAACACTTCTTAGAGGGATATAGGTCATCTCCTCAACTGTATCAGCATCATAAGTAGATAAAACTGAATAAAACTCTGATACCATAGAAACGTTAATCTTATCTTTCCTATCCAAAGCTACATCCAACCATCCTCTATCTTTGATAATTTCTTTCACTTCTTTACCAATCCTCGAAAAATCAATCCCTCGTTCTAACCAAACCTTACTTTTACCAAAGTATTCATCATGTGCCCGCTTAGCTTCTGCACTAGCGGTTTTCTCAAAGGTTAACGTTTTTTCCTTTTTGGTTAAAGGTCTAGTTTGAATCACCGGTACTACGACTGGTACTTCAGTCTTTTTCCTCTTAGGATTGTTTCTAGATGATGAGGCCATCTACGATAGTGGTTTGACAAAACAACAAACAAACAACACCAACAACAAGAACAAACAATTACTTAGGCTATAAATTCAAAATAAATCCAAATAAATTCAGAAAATTAACTAAAATTTGAAAAAAAATTGAAATTTATATATATATTACCTTAAGAAGCTAGAATGAAAAGCTAGGTCGCCGGAATTAATGGTGGTCGCCGGAAAAGAGAGAAAAGAGAGCCTTGAGCTTGCCAAGCTTCAACTTTTTCAATGGGTATCTTCTTTAGATGGTTTAGATGAAGAGAAGATAATGGATTGTTGAATTTGTGATGAAAAAGTGATGAAAATTGATATATTTTGGACGAAATTGGGGTGGAGTCGGGCTGCTCTTCTAAAATTTTGAGGGAATGAGAGAGATGAAGAAAGGGGCGCATTTTTTAGGTTTAAGTGTATACACACCGGCGCGTGCCGGTAGTGTACCGGCGCGTGCCGGTCACCTAGTCCCCAAAAAACGGAATTTTTATCATTTTTTGTGTAATAAGCTCTAATTATATCACATAAAAATCATTTGATGTCAATCCTATGATTTATGTTATATAATCTAAGTTTAATACGATTTTTCTATATAAAAACTTTGATAAATTATAAAAACTTAATATAATATTGAAATCACATATTTTTGATATAATATACCTTCTTCAAATCACATATGATGAAATAGGTTTATTATAAATTTTTCATAAAAATATTTTTCTTTTTAAGTTTAGAAAATAACTTTAAGAAATACGAAATTTAATTAAAATCTGAAAAATTAAAACACACACTGAAATTTTTAGGATTTTTTGCTAACTCCCTCAATCTCAGATCCTCAAGATTATTGTTATAACGGTCCTTTAACCTTTCTCCTAGGAGTGATGCATTTGAATTATCTCTTTGTATTCCCTCGGGATTTTCGGATAACCACCTAATCGTTCCCTTCTTAATAACATTCAAACACTCATCCTGGGATATGGTTGTATTTCTTCCACACTGTCCAGCATGTTCCATTTTTCCACAGATTCTACACTTCATCAGAAACCTTGCTCTTCTTTTTATCGCACTCCTTGAATTTCCATTACAAAGTTCTCTTTCTCTGACTTCGATTAATAATTCCTTATTTAATTTAGAAACTAAGGCTTCTATCTTAAAGGCGACATCCTTATTCAGACCTAATTCTAAAAGTAAAATAAAAACTCTTATTCTATCTATGAAAGGCATCCAGTTCTTTTACGTCTATCCGGTAAAAGACGAAACTACTTTAAAATGCATATTAAGGTGAATTAGAAAAATAGTACCCGTAATCGGCTGAGTTTAGAATTCCTGCTTTCTTAATTCGTTGGAGGGTCGATAAGCATTAATATTTCTTCTGGTTGAGGTATCCCTTCAGCTTCCACGAACAATTTTACCTGTGTCCATTGGCTATAAAAGTTGTTTTTCCATCGCTTAGTTCAAACACTCAGGACTTATAGATTTTTGTTACGTCATATGGACTGTCCCATCTAGATTTAAGTTTTCCTGGAAACAACTTCAAACGTGAATTATATAAAAGTACTCGATCACCTACATGGAACTCACGATTATAGATTTTCTTATCATGAAAAGCTTTCGTACGTTCCTTGTAGATTCGAGCATTTTCATAAGAATCGAGTCGAAACTCTTCTAGTTCTGCTAACTGAAGTAATCTATGATCACCAACAGCTTTAGGATCGAAGTTTAGAAATTTAATAGCCCATAAAGCTCGGTGTTCTAATTCAACAGGAGATGACAAGATTTACCAAATACTAATTTGTAGGAGAGAAACGACCAATTGGTGTTTTAAATGTCTTTCTCAGACGCCCATAATGCATCATCAAGTCTTTCGCTTGCTTTTACGATTTGAGTCCACTTGTCTTTTCCACGATTCTTTTAATTTCTCTATTAGACACCTCTCTACTGTCCCACTAGTTTGTGGATGATAGGGTTCCAAGTTTATGAGTTACACCATATTTCTTAATTATCTTAGTAAATGGTCGGTTACAAAAATGTGAACCTCTATCACTAATGATAGCCCTCGGAATGCCATAACGTGTAAATATATTCTTTTTAAGGAACCTTAGCACTACTCTGGTATCATTAGTGGGAAGAGCTTCAGCTTCTACCCATTTAGAGACATAATCTACCATTACAAGAATAAATCTTTTTCCAAACGAAATAGGGAAAGGTCCCATGAAATCTATACCCCATACATCAAATAGTTCACATTCTAGAATTGGTTGCATAGGCATTTCATGTTTTTTCGAAATATTTCCCCATTTTTGACATGATTCACAAGATTTTGCATACTTATATGCATCTCTATAAAGTGTAGGCCAATAGAAACCACATTGTAAAACTTTGAAAGCGGTTTTCCATCCTCCATGATGACCTCCTGCCTCACGATCATGACAAAATGATAATACACTTAAAATTTCACTATCAGGAATACATTTCCTAATTATTCCATCTGAGCATCTTCGGAAAAGATCCGGTTTATCCCAATAATAAAATTTTAAGTCATAAAAGAATTTCTTCTTCTGTTGCCAAGTCCAATGAGGTGGGATGTACTTACAGGTAATGTAGTTAACAATATCCCCAAACCATGGCGAATCTTCCTTTGATGGTATTCTAGTTTTTAATAATCGCATGGTTGAAGGCATATCTATTCTAAATAGTTGTTCATCAGGAAATGAATCCTGAATTTATTTTCCTTCATCATTATCCATCCTACTTAGATGATCTGCTACTACATTTTCACTTCCTTTTTTATCTTTAATTTCAATATCAAATTCTTGAAGTAATAGAATCCACCTAAGAAGACGTGGTTTGGCATCTTTCTTACTTAATGATACTTGAGTGAATGGTCTCAGATAGATTATTACCTTAGAACCAACAATATATGATCGAAACTTATCTAAGGCAAAAATCACACCATAATGAGCTTCTTTCTCCGTAGTTGCATAATTAAGTTGAATTTGCATTCAAAGTGTGAGATGCATAGTAGATTGCTTTGAGTATTTTGTTATACCTTTGACCTAAAACAGCTCTCTACAAATAAATCACTTGCATCACACATAATTTCAAACGGCAAATCCCAACTGGTGCTACTAGTATCGTGCAGAGAGTTAATCTCGCTTTTAGGGTCTTAAAGGCTTCCATACATTTATCATCAAAGTTAAAAGGTACTTCCTTTTCTAGCAAATGACTTAGGGGCTTTGCTATTTTTGAGAAATCTGCAATAAACCTTCTATAAAATCCTGTATGTCCGAGAAATCCTCTTAACGTTTTTAAATTAATTGGTGGAGGTAATTTTTCAATTACTTCGACTTTAGCTTTATCAACTTCAATTCCTTTCTCAGAGATTCTATGACCTAGTACAATTCCTTCAGATACCATCAAATGACATTTTTCCCAATTTAGTACCAAGTTGGTATCTTCACAGCGTTGTAAAACTCTTTCTAGGTGTGATAAACATTTATCAAAAGAATCTCCATAAACACTAAAGTCATCCATAAAGATTTCTAAGAATTTCTCACCACCATATCGTAAAATATTGCCATCATACATCATTGAAATGTAGCAGTGCATTACACAAACCAAACGGCATTCTTTTATAAGCAAAAGTTCCATAGGGACAAGTGAAAGTAGTTTTTCTCTATCTCCTACCGCAATGAATATCTCAGAAATAACCTGAATAACCATCTAAGAAGCAGTAATACTTATGCCCACTTAATCTTTCCAACATCTGCACGATGAATGGAAGTGGATGATGATCTTTCTTAGTATGATCATTCAGTTTCCGAAAGTCAATACACATTCGATATCCTGTAATTTCCCTTGTCGGAATCCATTCATTTTTATCATTTTCTTTTACCGTGAAACCTCCTTTCTTTGGAACTACTTGAGTCGGACTTACCCATTCACTATCTGATATGGGAAAGATGATTCCCATTTCTAATAGCTTAATGACCTCTTTCTTAACGATTGTTTGCAAATTCGGGTTGAGGCGGCGTTGCGGCTGAATACAAGGTTTAGCTTCTTCATTCAAAATAATCTTGTGAACACAAATCTCAGGGCTAATTCCTTTGATATCTGCCACTGTCCATCCAAATGCTTTCTTATGTTCTCTTAACATTCTTAGTAATTGATCCTCTTGTTCATTTGTTAAGGTTGATGAAATGATAATTGGTAACAGATTATCATTTTCAAGAAAAGCATATTTCAAATTCGAAGGGAGTGGTTTCAACTCCAAATTCCTTGGTGGATCTTCCACTGATGGTTTTAAAACTGGTCCTTCCATTTCCAATTTCAAATTTTGATGCCATGGATGTTTAACAAACCCTCCTTTATCTAAATAAAGGATTACTTCTTTCATTTCAGGATCATTTTCATCTTCTTTATAGATAGAAAATGCCAAACATTCTTCTAACTTATTTTCATAACCTTTAGATTTGGCATCCCAGATAGTAGAATATTCATCTATAAAAGAACATGATTCAGGTTCTTTGTATGGATGGTTCATAGCCTTGAAGATATTGAATGAAACCTTATCCTCATTTACTCTCAGTATTAGTTCACCTTTTTGAACATCTATCAAAGTCCTTCCTGTAGCTAGAAATGGTCGACCTAGAATAATTGGCGCTGAATATCCTTCTTCCATTTCCATTATTACAAAGTCTACTGGGAAGTAAAATTTATCAATCTTAACCAACACGTCCTCGATTATTCCCTTAGGATGTTTAATTGATCTATCTGCCATCTGAAGGGTCATTTCAGTATTCGTAAGCTCTCCTATTCCTAGTTTCTTATAATCCTCAAAAGACATGAGATTGATACTTGCTCCTAGATCACACAATACTTTCTTAAACAGAAATCCTCCAATTTCACATGGGATAGTGAAACTACCAGGATCTTTAAGTTTAGGAGGTAGCCGATGCTGAAGTATTGCAGAACATTCTTCATTAAGGCATATATTCTCATATTCTTCTAATCGCTTTTTATTAGAAAGGATATCTTTAAGAAACTTTCCATAGGCAGGCATGTTGACTAAAGCTTCTATAACAGGGATATTGACATGAATATGACGAAAAGTGTCAAGGAAACGAGCATATTTCTTATCATTTTTTATCTTTTTAATTTGTTCCTTCGGCGGGTAAGGCAAAGAGTCTAAATCTATGACCTTTGGTTCTGAAGTCATTTTCTCTTTTCCTTTTTCCTTGAATCCTTGAGCATTACTTGATCGCCAAGTTTCATTATCTTGAGATTTATCCTTTAAAACATCCCCTGTATCAATTTTATCCTTCTCAGTTACTTTTAAATCTTCCTGATTTTCTCTGACATGTTCTTTAAATAGGGTTCTCAGGTCCTTATCCATAGGATCTTTCAGAATTCTAGGGACTGTTACCCATTTTTCATTATTATTTTGTTTTAAGAATTCTTCGATAATTTCTTCCTCTTCATCAGTAAATTCAAGTTCGTCCTTTTCCTTTACGATATTACCATCTAAATCATTTTCCACCTCATTGTTTCCTGCGTTCTCTGCTCTAGCATCTTCACAATATTTCCTACTTCTCGTAATTACAGCATTTACCTCTCTCGGGTTTCTTTCAGTATTACTTGGTAATCCTCCTGGAGGTCTACTGTTTTTACGTTCTCCCTCTCTACTCAAATGATCTTCCATATTCCTTAATGATGCTTCTATAGTTCTCATTCTCGTATCATGTCCACCCATAGATGTTTTCAACATAGTCATATCCTTAGAGACCGAACCTATAGAAGTTATCATAGTTTCTATATTCTGAGCTTGAGTAGATACTACACCCATCATATTTTCCATTAATTTATCCCATTTATCAACTCCTTCAGGTTGGGTTGAACTTTGGGTGACTGGTATAGTTTGAGTAGTATGTTGCGGAAAAGATCTAGGTAATGATGATAGGTTTTGATTTGATGTATTTCCTTGATAAACTTGATTACTATTCATATTCCTGTACTGAACTGGATATGGCGGTTGTCCTGGATTATTAGGGTTTTCTGACCATCTAAAAGTTGGGTGGTCTCTTCTAATAGCATTAAAGGAGTTTGAATACGCGTTGTTCAAATTCCTATGCTGTTGTAAAAAACTCACCTCTTCCCTTGAATATCCTTATGGTTCTTCTATCCCTAATGACACATTATCATGACTTGAGTAGTCAGCTGGTATGATAGTTTCTGGTTTTGCAGTCTTACTAGCCTGTAGGTTATCAAACTTCCTACTCAAATTCTCCAAGTGTGCTAGAACTTCCGTATTCGATGTGCATTCTCCTGCAAATGCTACTTTTCTGGTGCTAGAACCGGTTTCCCACATTCTGTTATTTTTGGAAATCTTTTCAATAGCATCGTAAACTATTTGAGCTTCACTCATCATTAACGATCCACCACATGCATGATCTACATCTGCACGTGAATCTTTCCTTAATTTACGACAGAAAAGTTGGATTTGCATATCTAAAGAATAACCATGATCGGGACAAGATCTTAACAACTTTTTAAATCTCTCCCACGCATTCCCAAGTGTTTCTTCAGATCCTTGTCTAAAATTGGCAATTTCGACCTTTAATTCCAAATTTCTACCCGGAGTAAAATACTGCTTTAAGAACTCGGTTTGAATCTCCTCCCAGCTAGTCAATGAATGATGTGGGAGTGACATAAACCAATCTCGTGCTTTTCCTTTTAAAGAAAAAGGAAACATAGACATCCTCGTTAATTCACGATGAGCACCTTGACTTTTGGCTGTATTACACAATTCTTCGAAAAGATAGAGGTGATGATGTGGATCCTCATCATCCTCTCCTAGAAATTGGGCTCTTGTGTCAATTAAACCAAAAAGATGAGATTTTATTTCAAAATTATTTGCTCCCTCATTGGGTAAACGAATTGGATTATTAGTCTGGTTTATTCTTAAGGTCTGATCACAAATAGGTCTCGGATTTGGTGGGTTGTTATTACGATTGTTCTGGTTCCGATTTTGATTAATTCTATTCTGGTTATTTGGTATTGGTAGATTCTGATTAAGGTTTTGGCCATGCCCTTGAGCATGATCTAGCCTTGTTCGTGTTTCATCACCGTTTTGACCATTTTCGTATTTTGATTTGATGATGATCCTCCGTCGAGATTTCCCGACTAGTATGACCTTGTTTTCTTTCTCGCTTTGTAGCGCCTTTCATAGGTATCTATGTCAGGCTTATAAGGAGTAAGTGGGGCCTTACTATTTCTGGTCATCAACTAACGAAAACCGAAAATAGTTGAAATCGAAAAAAGTAAAGATTGGTAACTTACTTATAAGGTAAGTACCAACGAAAAAGAAAATAGAAATGGGGTAAGAAGAGTGTTGACTTATCCTCGAGACTTTTGAGTTAATATAAGTAGAAATCATTCGAACACAATGAATTAGCGTCGTTCCCCGGCAACGGCGCCAGAAAGCTGACGGACCTTTTCTAGGCTATACAGATCCTAACCGGCAGTGTACCGGGTCAAACTGTAGTGATAGAGTGATGAGTCAGGTGTCGATCCTCAGGGAAAACTTGGTAATTCACCGTGTGATTAAACACCAAGAAACTGTTATTATCTCAATCTAAGTCGCAATTTTATCATCCAACCAAACTCTAAACTAACAAACAATACATAAAAGCATAAAACTAAAACAGATATATATAAGTATAAAAATATATATATAATCATATATATATATAGATATAAGTATATATAGGTACCAAAACAATATATAAGGAGGAGATAGATATTATAATTAGAGACTAGCCAAGAATATGTTATTGAATCATTATATCTTTTAGTGAAATTGGATGTGCTCGATCTTTATTTTAAGTTAAATCAATTATACTGAACGGTGCACTCTAAACTAAACAATTCATTCTCACACGAGTATCCTCAAATTGTCATATGTCCAATCATTCATCCAATGTCATCCTCAAGCATGGGTCACTTCCGCTTTGTCATTCGGCCAATTTTAAGGTATGTCAATTAAATAAATGAATTAAACGTAATAATCTCTCGAGTACATATTTCAATAAGAGTTTGTTTCTCCCGAAACAAATCTACCCCTGGTTTAGAAATCGGATTCCGTTGTCACGCTTTCACTCGCCAATTTTACCCTCCGGTCTTTCTATTAGCGAGTTCATAACCTAACTACGAGGCGCAATTCATAATTAGATTATGAATTCTTTCATATCAAGTAGCTAATTCAATACGAATATAGAAAGAGATTCATTATAACCGATTGTTATCCAATTTTTAGTATAGTCATCATCCATTTCCTAAAAGATAATACTAATCCAATTTCATATCTTGGCTAGATATTAAGTTAGCCTAATATCATTATAACTAATATATAGATACTACAAACACTACATAAACTTAAATACATTAGAAAAGTTACTGTGTTACAATCGAAGCATTCGAGTTGTATCTTCCGAAATAGCAACTCCTTGACATCAATGAGCCTTGATACATCCTCTAAGCATTATAACGATACTTTATACTACAAAGATTATTCCGGCAGAGTGCCGCATCTGCCTTTTATTTAACTAAAAACATCAAAACTAGACTATAGAAAGATATAGAAGAGATATATATGCATTGGTACACTTCAAAATGGTTGCACTTGAGGTCTATTTATAGGCCACATAACTTGACCGGCGCGTGCCGGACCACCACCGGCGCGTGCCGGCTACACAGTATATATTCCCTTGTCAGAGATTTGTGGGCCCAGTTTCAGAGATTTTTCTGCAAGATTCGGCCTTCTCCGGCGCGTGCCGGCTACACAACATATCTGATGTTCGTAAAAACCTATCTCGAGCTGTAGACCTCAGATTGACATGATTTGATATTCGTTGGAAAGCTCTCTTGAAGATCTACAACTTTCATCAAGGACTTTTTCTCTGAAAATGCCTCTAAGTTAGGTCAAATGTCCGTTGAAGATAAATCACGGTAGAAACACTAAGGACAGTTGATCTGTTCAAAGTTGTTAGATTTTGGCGTAATCTTTTATCCCACAAAAACTCATGATTTATGCTTCAAAGTATGTCATCTTTTGGGATCTCGGTACACATTTGATTCTGCAACAAACTCAACGAAACACCAAACGTAAATCTGACACTAAAACCATCATTTTTTTATCGTTTTTATAACTCATGCAACTAATTATAACTACTATGATTTTTATAAGTTTTTAATGCATTTATATGAAATTATACTAAAATATCATAAATATAATAATAAAAAGTCTCATAATATGATCATATAATTTTCATACATCACCTATATGAATGCCATCACATATAAATGCCCCACGTAGGTACCCTCTACCGATAGTTCGGATAAGACTATCACACCCTAAGGTGTTCTGGGCGCATTATTGGTGTTTTAATCATGAGACCCTAAACTCTGATTAAGTTCACCACGGACTAACAGTTTAAGCATATCTCCACTAACTCAATCCTCACGTAATCCATACACATTTGAGTTAAATGGTTACATACAGATATACTTAGGGTTTGCAAAGCAGTTGTATTACTTTACAAGCACAAAGCAAGTAATAAGGTGAGATAAATTCTGTCATTCATTATTAAAAACAATTACACAAATTGTCTTTCGGCACTACACCTAACAATCTCCCACTTGCACGAAATGACAAGCAACGATTGTTTTAGAGCACACCTTTCTCATCTTATTCACAACACTCTCCCACTTGCTCTAAAAGCATATGAGACATTTCCATCAATGCCGTACCCTCCAAGCACTCGACTTGGTACACTGATTAGTTAGGTTGTCGACTCGAGACGATCTTTAGGATTGAAACGTCGCCGGTCCTTCCAATCAGCGGTACTCTCTCTCAATATGCTTATGACTTCTTATGACTGAGAAGATCCTTCTAAGCTATCTCTTCACTGTTTTCACTATGAAGTGATATCGGCTTATCGGACACGAATTACTCCTGCACCAAAAAGGAAATTCTAAGCACTATGAGTAAACACTCGAGCCCGAGATCAACTTAATGATCATCCTTAATCTCGACTACAAGTCGAATCGATTAGAAGTCAACCATATTCAAGTTTGCACCTGAATATACAAGCATATGATTCCTCTTTCTTTAAAGATACTTGAGGACGTACTAAACCGCTATTTATTGCTCGAATCCAAGATTCGATTGCAATTGACTCGTGTTAAGCTGACTTGCCCTTATCCCAGAGAGACTCTATCCCATTTTCTCTTTATCCGAAGATTTGGAGAATCATTCCTGAGAGGTAGGGTAGGACAACTCTCGATGAATGCTGCAACCATATATGCATAATCATCTTATTCAATAAGATCGGTGGGATAGCCAATGACTCATTCTCGTGAATTTGACCGAATCAAATTCTTAGAGTATAGTCCAATTCTCTCATCCAGAGAATCTTGGCGTGTCGGGCTTCCGACTTCGATAGCACACCCATGTTGTTTCCAATCGCTTTATGTTATCATTCATGAACACTAATACTACTATTTTACCAATATTGATACCTATCTACAAAAGACTTATCAATATTTTGGTCAAGTCCACATATTTTAAAACATGTGACTTTTAAATGACCGAGAGGTTCTCTTAAATCCACAAAGGATATAAGCCATGGCGTGCCTCCTACCAAAAGTTCTTTCGAATGAATTAAGATATCGTTAGTCTCGCAAAAAGGTCTTGTGGAATCACCCCTATCTTCCGCTTTGTAACGAATCCGTTATTCATTCTCACTAAAACCTTCTTTCGAATGAATCCAGCACTCCGCTTTGCGGCAAGAAAGTCTCGTGGAATCACCCTATTTTCTCGCTTAACGAAATCTAGCAAGATCGAGTGGTGAGAGAGTTCAAGGTCCAGTTAACTCTCTACTTGTCGTGAATCACCCCTATACCACTCAACTTTGCTTGCGCTTGAAAGTTTAAACTTTCCTATTCATTCGACTCTTTTCCGTAGATCCAATTGCTCCCACTCGGGCCTGAGACACTCGGGTGGTTCTACAAGAGGTCGAACAGTAACCTGAGTACCAAAACTCCATTCACGTGGTTAAGGTTTTCAAACCAACCTCTATAATCGTAATCCTATACACCCCACCAAGAGCCATAGGTTATCAATCACCCCAACAGATTATAAAGTCCACAAAATCACAATGGGTCAACGGTTAAACCATACTCCCACCGTGTCTTGGATGGATTGACATTCGATCTAGTATTATTTATCGGTGTAATCACCAACAACTAATGTTGGACGTGGTCCGATTAAATCGATAGTAACTACCTTTGGGTAACCGTACTCCAAGGTTTAAGGTCGCTTTCTTATGGATTCTATCGTAAGGCTTGTGATACCAACCGTCACTTTCGATCTCAAGAATCTTATAATCAACCTTCACTGCCTCATTAAGATATTTCACGAAACAATCACAATCTGACGTATGCGCAAAATCTCCATCCTACCTTTAAGCATTAAATGCTAAATGCCTACATTTATGGAAGTGGTGTGAACCGAATTCACTCATTATCCATAAATTCACCGGCATCTTCTAGGTAGACTTCTCGGTTTACATAATAATGTTAACCGTTATTTTGCAACCAATTATCTTAATCGAGTTTAACAGAAGTATTGTAGCATATCAATAACTATATCGTGCAAGTCTATGGTTTCTTCCTCAAAGGAGAAACATTCCACTTTAGGAGGCGGGCCGAGCATCACCCCAAGACTATGCGATAGCCTATTTCTCGAGCATGGAATACTCTATTCTCTCTGCTAAAATCGAGACACCTCCTCGTATTCTTTCGATAAACCAACAAGTGTTTTGAGTAGTTATCGAGACAGTGTCACCACTCAAAATCTCCCACTAGCTTGTATTTCTCACTGCACCCGAAGGTCATGGTGAACAAGCTATGTTACCCCTTCAAAACTATTACCCTTTTTCCCGATTGAAAGGAAACTTAGTCATTGTTCCTTTGAGATAGTGTTCCAAGACTCGGAGATAGAATCACCCTTAGCCAATCGTCAGTCTTATCTCTAGGATATATGCACTAATTAATAGATATTGAAAGGTCGTTTATCTTAATACGGAAATCTTTTACCTTTAATAGTTTTAGATGTGTTACACATACTTATTCAGCTGTTCTAAGTGGTTCTGACTTTATCAAACAAAAGTCCGAGTCTCGGATTCGTACTACAAATGTCATATTCACTTTCTATGAGGCAACTGTAGTATCGAGATGAAAGTGAATCCATTTGTTCCAACGAATCTGAAAACAGAAAAATAATTTTTTTTTTTTTTTTTTTTTTTGATATTCAAGGATAGAATCCGAAATTTATTTCCTTATATCACTCCCACTATTCTAGCTGAAATTACTGCCCGTTGTTACTCTATTAATCGTTAATGCACAACTTTCTTTTTCTTCCAAAGAACTAAGCTATCGAGTTAAGTTACTCGGTTAAGAAAGTCGATAAGGATTCATTGGTTAGTGATCCGAAATCACTTTCCTTATCCTATAATTTCTTTACTTAACATTTCGGTTTATCCTCAAAACTTAGTTTAGATGATTAACACTTGTAGACATTCTTTCCCATTCTTAACTTTCCTTAAAAGGAAATAGTCTTGAACTAGCAGTTCGTTTGAGTAGACACTACTCGTGAACTGTGGGATGTCTAATGAAAGAGTTACCCTGTGGGACTAATTTTCTAATAAATTAGAAAAAAAACTTAATATAAAAGCTCCCACTAGTTTATCGGTTCCAAATACCGTCTAACTAGCGACACTTTAATTTATGATTCTCCAATTTTTCTATCGAAAATTTCTCGTGTGACACTACACAAATTAAATTCACTAGAAGAATTTTATCGTCCCAATCATCTTTCAAACTAACTATGGTTGTCTCTCGCTCAAGACGAGTGACAAGATGTGATATACTTATTTACGCCACTTAAGTTTTGAAGGCTCAAGAGAAACATCTCTTCCGAAAAATTAATCGCATTTGAGATTAATAAAAACAACGCTCTAGTTACTTACCACCTTTTAAAGAAGTCATTACTAGTCAATTTTACACTAGCAGCCTAGCACCTGTAGAGATATATATAACAGTTGTAAATAAAATTGATGTAATAAATCCAAACATACACTACTAATAAATTTTAGGAACATAAACTAAGTACTTATAGTCTATCCTACTGCCGTCAAAGGATTTAATCTAACGCCTCGGTGCCGCCTTAGGGTAGGTCAAAGAGGTTTCGATTAATATTGAAGATCGATTTGAGAATCGAACATCTCATTTGTGATCTTCAATCACCTTTCCTTTTCACCCAAGGTACTTCCAAAAATACCTTTATGAGGGTGACCTCTGCATCTCATTTTTAGGTAGACCCAGAGTGTGCCGCCTTAGGGTCGGTCGGTGACCCGACGAGTACCCAAAATCCTATCCTTTCGGAGACCAAGCCTTGAATTTTGATAGCGGTGAAGGCCTTCCTTGGGGCCGAAATCAAAGCCGCACGAGGCGTCACCATTCTCTCACGTTGCTTGTGTCAGTCATGAAGAGAGGCCGTGGGGTCGGTCGTCGCCTCTCCGCTCCCACTCAATATTTTGAAAAAGTAGTGGGTTTACTTGATCACGTTTTGGACTTGATGTTACATTAAGGAACAATAAATTACAGGCCCGAATGTTGTCGGTTATGTGGGCTAACCCACCCGACCTATTCGTTAGAACATATGTGACCGTCGGACGGGTCAAGACTAGGGAGCTCCGTTGAGCCGTAGTGGCTCTTCGGATGGCTCACCTTGCGAGACCCCGTGCAAAACGCCACACATGGAGGTCAAAGTCGATCGAGCCGTAGCTCTACCGCTGACCACCCAACCATGGTTAAACCACTTTCAACCTGCTTGCCCGTGATTATCCAATCCTTAAACATCAAACTTTCACGTAGACACTACGGAACAAAAACGTAATCTCGCTCTGGGTAAGGTGGAATTCACCGAGAATCCAACACCTTAACCACGAGGTTTCGGATTTTACTCCTTATGCTTTCGCAGAGTGGGATTCACCGAGAATCCATCACCCAACCTCGACGATTGAAAAAACCCGTGTTCCTCGGTTTTTACCCTAATTAGTTTCTAATTAATATCAAACAATTAATTAAAACTAATCGCGTGTTGTATACATGCCTAACTAATTCCTCGAATTAATTTCTACATGTATGCATATGGAGTGGAATTCAAGATATGATGCATGTCATGGCAATTTTCCGGTTCTACTCATACAATCTAAACATGTATACTAGTGCGGAAAATAAACACCGAGATGGACCGTTGGCACCCCCGTATCTAATCTACTAGAAAATTAAAAACAAAACCCTAATTAGGGTTTACTACTTTCTAACAAAATCTGCAGCTGTTCAAAATCTTCGACGATCGGCAAACCAAACGAACTTGGATCGCGACGAAACTTTCCAGATCTGATCTTCATTCTACGGACTTCAAGATGGACGGTCGGATCGGAGCTTTGACTTGTCAATATTCCTCAGTGAGCCGCCCAACTTGCTGCTGAAACAGACTCTCACAGCAGCGCATCATATACTTTCCGAGATCGATCGGGGATGAAGATGAATCCCGATCGTCCTGAAAATTTTATCTCACGTCCAAAACTCAATGATTATCGATCTGACCGGTCGGATTTTAATTTGAACGGTCCAATTATTCCCAGAAAATCGAAGAAGTCACAGTTAGGGTTTCTGTGAATCCTGCGTTTTTCTGTTACAGCAGCCACTTCGTAGCAACGAACGGAAACCCAAACTGACTCGGATCGACACCAAAATTTGTGGGATTGTTCATCAACTTCCAATCTTGATTCTGACCGGAGGGATCTTCGTTTTAACGGTTCAAACAATGGGAAAAACGAAAAGACTAAACAGCTACTATACAGATCTATTTTCTGAAATTAAACTTGCAATAAAAATAAATTACATAATTTCTATACTCATATGAACGAATTTTCATCGCTTATATGAGCTTACAATAGATCTAACGGGAAAACGGTGCCAACCCCAATCCATCTCTTCAACCATAACAATTTAAATATTATCAAAGCATAACAATAAGTAAATTTTACCTACATGCAATTCCACTCTTTAAGTCGCTTAATTACGATTATGACTATATAAATCGTGGAACCCGCTTTGATACCACATGAAGGATGCAGGTTCTTAGATCTAAACGAGTTAGATCTATACGCAAATGGATGGATCACGATTCATATATCAAAACACATAATTAAAGGACTTAAACTACTACAAGGGGGGTTAAGATCATGTTACTAATAATAGTAGGAAGAGAAGCCAAGATCTTCCGATGTGTTTTCTCCAAACGGCGGTTGGTGGACACCCTTCTTGATACACGAGCCTCCTTGATATGCGGCCTTAAAAATCCCAAGATTTTTCCAACTCAACCCTAGAATAGAGGCCGAAATTTTTCGGCCAATTTCTCTCGTGAATAGTGACGTGAATAGTACCTTGCCATTAGACTTGGGAGAACTCTCTTTATATGTAGAGAGTAATCAATGTCCTCCAAGGATTAAATAATTAAGTGATAATTATCACATTAATCCTTTTCCAAATAAAAGATAAATAAAATGATTATCCCAAACAAATTAAGATAAATCATATTATTATCTATTATTCCATGAATTATCATTTAACAAATAAAAGATAAATCACATGTTAAATAATTATCCAAGAAAACTAATTTCTCTCTAATTATTAGGACATTAATGGCGCCACATATTGGGTCAAAAAGCCCACATAAATGCCTTTTATGTGTATTATATTATTTATTTCAACTAAATAATATCCATGCATATCAATTAATTAGCCCAACCAATTAATTATCACTAAGGCCCAAGTAACAAGATTACTAGTCCGATTACGTAAGCCACATCGGGGACCATGGACCTATATAACGATGAAATCTCAATAATTAATTATTCATCGAATGAATAAGTACATTAATTATTAATTCCGGGATTACGCCACCATAAACCCGAAATCGAACTCTACCGATTATAGATGTATACTTATACTCAACCCATGTAAGTGAATAAGCGTCCATTGATATAATCACTACATACGGATTAACCCTCCATAGATCATTCCATTATGAGTGGGAAGTCTCCAGTGAACCCGACTCAAAATATCTTATCCTTATTTACCATTAACCCCTGATGATCAATTAGTACACATATCCGACTAGTAGCTAATTAGTCAAATGTGAACTCCCGGGATCGATCACTTTCTTAGGCTAACAAATAAGGGATCGTCTCTACTACTTCCGCAGGAAGGAATGGATTCCATGTCTGTGAAAATCGTAACTACTCACTCAATCCGGAGATAGTGCCAATGAGAAGTGGCTTGGAACACATATTAAAGTGAACCGTAATTAACACATCAAACACTACCCCGGACAAAGCGGATCCTGTGATCACCTCAGGATTAAGGTTGATCCATATATGATCATCTAATGATTTAACAAGATTCCTCGATTACGGAATTATACCGAGAAATTCAGATTAAATCGGTCCAGTCCTATATGAATGCCATCACATATAAATGCCCCACGTAGGTACCCTCTACCGATAGTTCGGATAAGACTATCACACCCTAAGGTGTTCTGGGCGCATTATTGGTGTTTTAATCATGAGACCCTAAACTCTGATTAAGTTCACCACGGACTAACAGTTTAAGCATATCTCCACTAACTCAATCCTCACGTGTAATCCATACACTGAGTTAAATGGTTACATACAGATATACTTAGGGTTTGCAGCAGTGTATTACTTTACAAGCACAAAGCAAGTAATAAGGTGAGATAAATTCTGTCATTCATTATTAAAAACAATTACACAAATTGTCTTTCGGGCACTACACCTAACAAGTTCGACGGATTATTCCTGGATTTTCAACCGGTGGAACAAGATTTCCACCGTTCAGATTCAAGGATAACGAGGGTCGAGCAATCCCTCCAAATTTCAAGCCGATTGGAGTCCGTTTGGATTCCCGATCGTTGTCGGAAAGATGTTGTTTGATAACAAAAAAAGCGTACTTCCCCCAAAACGCAATCGATTCGACGGACTATTTCGAGTTTCAACCGTGGAACACGATTTCCACCGTTCAAATTCAAAGAGAAGAGGGAATGAGAAATCCTTCCAAATTTCATGCCGATCGGAGTTGGTTTCGATGCCCGATCATCGCCAAAAATTTGCAGTTAAGTAGAAAAAAGACAGAAAAACCCTAATCTGCGGGTTCCAAGTCGGCCGAATTGTCCGACAATTGAACCGTTGGAACAAGATTTCCACCGTTCAGATTCAAGGATAAGGAGGTACGAACAAGGCCTCCAAATTTCATGCCGATCGGAGTTATTTTGAGTGGCCAATCGTGGCCAAACAATTGCTGCTGTATAACAAAGACATAGCAGAACCCTAACTTTCAGTAGACAAGTCAGCAGCCTTTTGCCGCCAATGGAACCGTTGGAACAACAAATCCACCGGTCATATTCAAGATTTATGAGGACCGAACGATCCCTCAAAATTTCAGACCGATCGGAGTGCGTCTTGATGCCCGATCATCGCAAAGAAGTTGCTGCAGGGCACCAAAAACGCAGCAGGATTCTGGACAGCAGCTGCTAGATCGGTGGCTTATTCCCGGAGATTGAGCCGTCGAAAGAAATATTTCACTGTTCACATCGAAGAAAAGTGAGGTAAGAACGATCCTTCCAAATATCGATTGTCACCGTAAAGACTGCAGCGGTGGCGCCCAAGAAAGCTGCGAATTATCTATCTATCTAGCTATCCGCTGGCGAAGTTCTCAAACTCAAGGATCGAGCCGAGCTCGTTAGCTCTCCAGTGTTTTACAATTGTTATTTTAAATTCTTATATACTTTGTAGGTCTTTATTATATGTGTAATGTTCTTTATCACAATCACATTGCACCACAAAGACTCGAGATATCGAGCACCGGCATTCGAGCTCTACGGAATCCTCTTGCCCTAAGGCTGATATCGGCTCGGTATCATATTTGGAGCTCACCTTGAGTGTATATTTAATAAGACCGAGCTTTGCTCGGCATCATATTTGGAGCTCTCTCGAGCGTATCTTTAATAAGACCGAGCTCGCTCGCATCATATTTGGAGCTCTCTCGAGTGTATCTTTTATAAGACCGAGCTCGCATCGGCATCATATTTGGAGCTCTTCTTGAGCGTATCTTTTATAAGACTAAGCTCACCTCGGCATCATATTTGGAGCTCTTTTGAGCAGATCTTCTATATGACCGAGCTCGGCTCGGCATTATATTCAGAGTTCGCCTTCGAGCGAATCATTTATAGGACCGGCTTCAGTTCGGCATCATACCTGGAGCTCGTACCCGAGAAAATCTTATGACAGACACACGATCAACAACATGCGGGAAGTCAAGACAAATCGCCCACCTCGCTCAAATAAAGTCCGAAGTCGACAAATCGCCCTGCTGCAAAAAACTTCATAAGTCAATAGGGTCGACGAATCAACCGCAGGTCGGTCTCAAAAAATTTGCTAAGTGCAAACCAAAATAAGTCTGGGAGGATGACCCAACGAATCGATCCGCAGTCGGACTCGAGAGAATAATCAACCGCAGTCGGTCTCGTAAAAAGTTTGCTAAGTGCAAACCAAAATAAGTCTGGCAGATGACCCAACGAATCGATCCGCAGTCGGACTCAAGAAAGAATCAACCGCAGTCGGTCTCGTAAAAATCGGCAGGGATCGACGAATCGAACGCAGTCGGTCTTAGAAAAAGTTTGCTAAGTGCAAACCAAAATAAGTCTGGCAGATGTATTTCCAACGAATCGATCCGCAGGTCGGACTCAGTAGAAGAACTGAACCGCAGGTCGGTCTCAGAAAAAAGTCAACAGGACTGACGAACTGAACCGCAGGTCGGTCTCAGAAAAAAGTTTGCTAAGTGCAAACCAAAATAAGTCTGCAGGACAGACCCAATGAACTGATCCGCATGTCGGACTCAGTAGAAGAACTGAACCGCAGGTCGGTCTCAGAAAAAAGTCAGCAGGACTGACGAATTGAACTGCAGGTCGGTCTAGAAAAAAGTTTGCTAAGTGCAAACCAAAATAAGTCCGCAGGACAGACCCAACGAACTGATCCGCAGGCCGGACTCAGTAGAATAACTGAACCGCAGGTCGGTCTCAGAAAAAAGTTTGCTAAGTGCAAACCAAAATAAGTCTGCAGGACAGACACAGAAATGATCCGCAGGTCGGACTCAGTAGAAGAACTGAGCCGCAGGTCGTACTCAGAAAAAGTTTTCCAAAGGGTAAACTCTATAAGTCTACAGGACAGACGATCAACGCTTTCTATAATACTTAGAAAGTTGAAGTAATCAAACTTCCCAAGTCTGCAGGACAGACGATCAGCGCTTTCTATAATACTTAGAAAGTTGAAGTAATCAAACTTCCTAAGTTTGCGGATGACATTTATCAATAAGATACAATCAAGTACATCATTCGAAAAGCAAAGCTTTGTAAAGGACGTACTTCAGGGGGGTAAAGGACCCTAAGCTATGCTTAAAACAAAAGCAAAGGCAAAACCAAAAGTCAAAGTAATAGCAATGAAGGGCTGAACGCCAAAGAAGAAAATATTACAGAACAAGTGCCAAAAATGCACAAATTGTCAAGAACAAAAAATAACAAAAGTTGGAAAATATTGCAAAGTCTTTCAACAAGTTTTTCAGCAAAATAATAAAGGTCTGATCTTAAGAATTGGCAGCAGAATCCTGTTGCTGATGTTGATCTGAGGCCGTACCGGAGGGCTGAGTTGAAGACGCACCGCTTGCTTCTGCAAAGAGGGTCGGTGCGACCATACTTCGCAGCCAGATCTTCACCGGCTTGAAACTCCTTAAGCCTAGCCTCATAGATTTGACTACATCCTGGCATGCAAAGCCTACCATTTTGAAGATTCTCAATGATTAGATGAGGGCATTGCTCTTTAGCCTGATTCACGCCAAGGGTATACCCTTGGCTTAAGATGGAGCCAAGTAAAACCTTCAAGGCCCAAGTGTAGTGAACAAGAGATCTTGTACTCATAAATGGCTTGGGCGATCCGAGCGGGCATCTCGGCCTGAAGTCCATCATGATCAGCGCGGAGTTTGGCCATATATGGCCTTATCCCGTTCAGCACTAGCAGTGCGCAGCTCCTTCAACTCAGCTTGTTGAGCTTGCATAATCTTCTCCAGATCAACGATCTAGGCATCCTTGGACAGAGACACGTCATTGTATTTTTTACGACCGGCAGAAAGGTCAACGATCCATCGTTCCAAGGAAACCTTTTGAGTGGAGAAACTGTCCAGCCTGTTCAGAATCTCCTTCCTAGCTCCGACGACATGACAAAGGCATACATGGGTCAGTACGATAAATACAGCAAAAAAGAAAGCAAGTACGAAAGTATAAAATACTATACCACCGAGGCCAGATCCTTGTCTGGCAGTTCGGACAGAAAGTCACCTTGGGGAACAGATCCCCCTCGGAAGCATCATGATCTCCTCGATCAGCCCTGCCTCTCTTGCGTCTAGATCGGGAGCGCACTTGGAGCTCTCCCATAATCAGAACCACCCAGGATGATCAGGCTATCTTCTAGCTGATCAGTATGCGGTGTGGGGTCAACCAAACCTCTTGTTAAAGACCCTCAGTAGGAAGATCTTCAGGATTGATCTCAGGATTAGCCTGAGCAGTTCTCGGTTCAGACCACCCCAGGAGCCTCTGGGTTCAGAATCTGTTCGTTGTGCTCTGGCACAACCTTCTCTTCCTCAAATGCCTGCTCAAATACATCAGCAAAGTCGGCCACTGAAAAAGAAGAAAAAGGCCTAGACGGGTTATTTGTGGTTCGATAGTGAACTGCTCAGAATTTCTACGAGCAGAGATTATGTTAAGGGCAGGGATGTCTATTGGACCCCCTGGTTGAATAATTTCGGCTTCAGATTCAGAGCAAGACTCAAACTCTCTCTCAATTGAACTGCTAGATGCAGTGCTTGCCCTCATTAACTGGGAAAAACATAAGCGAAAAAGAAGAACTCAGAAAAAATGAGAGGAAATATGCTTACTTGGACTGCAAACTCTTGAGATAATTAAGATCTTCAGTTTAATAGCAAATGAAGAGAATAGGGGGAGCCTGATTTGAAAAGACGGGTTATAACCCTCCTCCAAACGTGTAAACGACGTCAGATATGGGAAAAGGTGAAAAACGCCTCGTATCCTGTAACGTAATGATGGCCGATTTAATAGACTGCCACCTGGCAGTTGGGCAATTCAACACACGAGATCGGACAAGTCCGGCCGAACCGCCAAATTGGTGCAGATCTGACCAACTAGAAGAAAGATCAGATCAAAACGAAGCATAAGCGAAATGCAAGTTCAAAAACCTAAGAAGCATTAAGGATTGAGTTCTGCCCAAACTCTGTAGCAGAAGTAAAATTCTCCATAGAAGCATTCACTTGGGGCAGCTCGGCAGGAGCCATTGCGTGGCAGGCGTGATCGGAGAAGGCACTAAACAAGGGGCATGCGCAAAGATTCTCAAAAACCGCTCCACCTGAAAGACGTGGGCACGAATGACAAATAGTCATATAAGTAACTATGCCACTTGGCGTAGAAGACCATTGTAAAATTATAAAAGTCTAGATGACAAAAATGACCAAACACCTTCTAATAGATCCGACCTCACAATGAGTGTTCACCAGATCTTGGGGCTTATGATGATGCCCGACCCGAACTACGCCACATGTCATCCTCTTAAGTCGTATAATAGATGACTAGCCTCTAAATGTAAGGCATTAAGGGCCAGGAGCCCAGAAACATACCTAAGGGCAGATCCCTTACCCTAGGTGGGAGATCGGCACGAACTCCTCCTCCAACCACCGCAGGTCGGCTAAGGCTTGGCGAAGAGGAGGTGCCCAGTTCGGCCATAGTGGCCTTGGGGCCGAACGCAGGCCGCCAGCCCGCCTCTCATATTTCATATGCGGGATAATCATTAAGGGTGGAAATCTATGAATTATAAGGATATATTTTACGATGTTTTCCCCTCTATATTGTGTGATTTGCATAATAATTGGTCTTTATATTGAGATGTTGAGCAAACGATGTTTTTAACGGCTTAATCGCAATATTGATATAATTATGGGATTTTATGGTTAAATTATGATTTTTGGACTATATTACAGTTGCGATGTTTTCCATGTGTTATAGGTGAAATTTCGTGGTTCAAATGATGATCAAAAGAGATTAAAAATCGAGCTAAGTTGATTGAAGGAAAGAGATAAGTATGCAAGAATCCCATTCAAGGCAGCATGAACGTTCGTCCATGCAGCGTCCATACTGAACGAGCGTCCGGAAATTCAGACGGGCGTCCATAAAAGCGATTTTGATACAGAGAGTTTGAACGGAAGCTGGACGAGCGTCTGAGGGGAGTTCAAGAATTTCGGACGAGCGGCCATTATAGTGAACGCTCGTCCATCCGACCGACTTAGAGAAACCGACTTTGGAGGCTATAAATACCCGCCTATTTTCACGCATTGGAGACACCAATTGACAATCTTCGAACCCTAAACCCTAGGGGCGGCTGTAGGCTGCGTTTTTACTCAGTTTTTTTTCCAGTTTTTACGTTTTTCAATTCCTAGATAAAATTAGTTTAGTTTATGCAATTTACTTCAACAATTCGAAATTTGTTCAAGGATGCTAAGAGGCTAGGCTTCAATCAAACGAGCATTGTGAAGCCATCCAACATTCGTTAATTTTGATTCTTCGATTTATATTGTAAGTTTTTAATCAAAGTTGTTTCCTTTATCATGTCTTATGATGATTAATTGCATTTATATCGAAAGATGTGCATGTATGATGTTTTATAGTTGATGAAAGTCTTTATAAACATTAGATCACCATGATTTAGGAATGGATCTTTAATCTATGTCAAACGAAAGTTGATAGGTTGAATATCTAGGTTAAAACGTTAAAGTTTACATCTTTGCTTATTTTATGACGCGTTAATTCCCGTAAATCGAAAGATAGAAATTAATAGGCGAATCATCTACGAAAGTGGGATTCATACATTTGATAAGATGAATCACAACTCGGTAGAAACTGCAATATAATCGGGATGAGAGATTAGTGTTTGTTGGATAGGTGGATCAATACTCGTTTGTCCGTTTTAAAATTTGATTTAACCCTTGAAACTTGAATTGTTTAGCTTTAGTTTACTTTTTCTGCACTTTAGTTTAGTTTAGTTTATCGCTTTCAATCTTTCCTAGAATTGGATTAATCTCCTCTGTCTAGTTACTTTTATGCAATATTTGTTTAGGTTAGCTCTTCGTTTAGGTTAGTTTTCGTGACAATAATTAGTTAAAAACAAAAGCTAGGGTTCACAACAGTCTAGTTCCCCGTAAGATCGACCCGGCATAGCCTCTACACTACGATCCTTATACTTGAGGTTAACCGGATTATAAATTATATTACTTGTTGTTTTGCATAGATAAAATCCGTGACAAGTTTTTGGCGCCGTTGCCGGGGAACCGGACGGTTGCCTAGTTTTTGTTTTAGTTTTTATTTTGTTTTAAATTCCTGTTTTTAGGTTAGATCTTTTCAATTTCTGTTTGTAGTTAGTAGTTTAGTAGTTTTTGTTCGTTTATCTGTCGTTTTATTTGTGTTTTCTGTGAGTAGTTAATATAAAATTTTTTGCTCTAGTCTATACTCTGTTTTCTGTTTGTCACTCTCTGTTTTCTAATCGTTTCTGCCCAGTTGGACGAGCGTCCGTCTTACCAGACGCCCGTCCAGTTCTTGCTCCAGTCGGACGAGCGTTTAGTTTACTGGACGCCCGTCCGCTGAAAATTCTTCAATCTCAGATCAAATTACGCTGCAGACGAAGTTGCTCATACCTCTGGACGCCCGTCCAAAGGAATTCTGAAAAAGAGGACGAGCGTTCACAATTTTGAACGCCCGTCCATTCTAAAAACTGGTTAGACGCTCGTCCATAATTTTGGACGTCCGTCCGTCCTCTTTCCTTCTATCATCTTCTTCTTTTCTCTTCTTCTCTTTTCTCTAGGTTTTGATCTTAGATTAGATTGTAAGTCTTTAGTTTAAGTTGTTAGCTTCTTAGTTTTTAGTTCTCTTTCTCTCTTTCTTTCTTTCTTGCTCAACATCTTGATCTCGGATCTCGGTGTATGCAAACTCGTAGTCATAAGGGACCACTAATCTACTCCCTCGACTTTCGAAGCGGACCATAGTCCGACCCAATAGGCGGAGACTTCGCTTTGACGAAGAAACGCTCTAGATCAAAATTTGAGCAAAATCTTGCAGAGAAATCGAAAAATAGTGATAATGGCGGCGAAGATAGACGGACGTTGGCCGACTATGCCATGCCCGGTATAGTCACCATCAACCCAAATTTATCGTCATGCCAACCATTACCGCTCGAATTTCGAGCTTAAACCGGACTTATACGATGATGATCGATGTGCATCGATTTTTCATGGTTTTCAATGAAAACCCCACACTCACTTACACACATTTCTACACATATGCGGTACTACCCGTATCCAAGGTGTAAGTGAGGACGCAATCAAGCTCAAACTCTTCCCATTTTCCTTGCGAGGGAAGCACTAGAGTGGTATCACTCTCTCCTTCGAATCCATTACGACCTAGGCCGGACTTGAAAAAAATTTTGAGTCAATATTTTCCTCCTCAAAGACGGCCCAAAGATTTGAATGAAATCTTCACATTCCGTCGCCGGAGAAAATGAGTCTTTCTTTGATTCTTTGGAAAGGTTCAAGTCCTCCTCCGAAAATGTCCCCACCATGGCTTGCCGATGCAAAGGCAAGTCAATACATTCTTTAGCGGATTGAACGAGCTCCACTAAGGGCATGGTCAATAGCTCATCAGTGGGGCGTTTTTGAAGAAGACTCCAGACCAAGGATGGGGCATTGTTCAAGACATTGCCAAATATAACTATGCTCCATCCTATCAAGCTATTCAGGCACCTCCTCCTCCTCCCAAGGTCGAGGAAGTGACTATGCAGAATCTGATTGCCATGTTGCAAAAGCAAATGGCTAATTCTCAACTGACAACATCCCAAACTGTTCCTAATCCGAGTAATCAGACTCTTTCGTTTCCGCAGAACTCTCAGGTTCTGTATTGCGAAAATTGTCGGCTGGCCATGTCCGGCCAAAGTCAATTTCAGTCCTCTCTCGCTTCATCAAGTCAATGCATTTCATAATAATGGACAAGATAATCCAATCACATGCCAAGTATGTGATGACCGGGCACACCGCTTCTGCTCGTTTATCCCATGATTGGACAAAATGCAGTGAATGCTTTTTCGCCGCCTAATCCGAGGTTCAATAACCAATTCTTCCGCCGAATAATGCTCAAAATCGTGGCTTCGCCGAAATCCGAGCTTTAACCGAATCCAAACTTCAACGAAACCCCTGGATTCAATCGTAACCAAAACTCGAATTTTTCCAATTCCACACCAAGGTTCAATCGAATTGGCCTTCTAATTATCAAAGTCGGCCCACCACCATACTCTCAAACTTCCCAAATCGCCAAGGCCCTTCAAGTTCAACTGATCTTAAAGCCGAATGGAACTCAATTAGAGAGGAGCAAAACAAGAATATTCAGCTCTGTGAGTACGAATAAAAATCTTGAGAGACAGATAGAGGCGGTGGTGGCCGAGCGCTTAGCATCGAGACCCCAAGGGCACTTGCCCACTTTTTACCGAAAAATCCTAAGGGTGGTCATGTTGCTCAGCCGACTTAAGCGGCCGCGTCTCGACCTCGTGCCATCAATGCAATATGGTAAAGAGGAGGCCAGCACCATGAGTTTAAGAAGCGGTACACAACTTAGTGGTCCCCCTGGCTTCCAGGGAAACCACTAGCCCCTCCTGCCACTGATAAGGCAGGAGGGGAAGCTGAGCACCAACAATCCCCTTTGCTGCAAAGAAAGACTCAGGTGGTTGATCCCCTGAGAGGTGCAGAAGAAACAGATCCTCAAGTGGCTGACCCCTTGAGGACTGAGAACTCAAGTGAAAGTCAGGAGGTTGATCCCCTGACTAAGAAAAGTTCTGAAAAGACTGTTCGGTGGAAAGACTTGGAGGATAAAGCCGTAAGTGCATCCTCAAAGAAGACTTTTCTGAGAGTGATCTAAAGAAACTCCCTTTTCCACCGAGAAAGAGCAACATCCCTCTGAGTGAAGATAAGAAGTATGAGAAAGTGCTTAACCTTTTGAAAAATACTCAGGTAAATATGCCATTATCCGATGTCTTGGTCGAGATGCCTAAGTATACAAAATTCATCAAGGATGTTGTGTCTTCGAAAAAGAAGTTAGCAGGCATGGAAAGACAAATTGGTGAGGATTGTTCCTTGATAAATTATGAAGACTTACCAACAAAACGAGGTGACCCTGGAAAGTTCGTGCTTACAGTGTTAATGGGAGGCCTAGTCTTCCCTAATTCTTTGTGCGATCTAGGTGCCTCTATAAGCCTTATGCCCATGTCTGTGTGCAAACAGCTCGGTCTGCAAAACCTTCTAGAACCCACAACTATGAGCTTACAATTCGCTGATCGATCTTCTAAGAAAGCTTCAGGGATCCTGAAGGACGGTCTGGTTCAGATTGATAGATTTACCTTTCCAGTCGATTGGTACGTGTTCGCGGTTTTATGCAAAGCAAAAGATAACAAGTAATAAAATAAAACCGATGTCAGCCCCAAGTGCGAAGGCTCGCAGCTATAGTGGTGAAACCGGATCGTATCCGCAGGGACTTGTACGAAAAAGAGTTTTTTTTTCTTCGATTTCTTTTATAAAGTTGATGATTATGATCTCGGATTTTCAATTAACAAACTAAGGTAGCAAACGTGAAAATAAATAAAACTACGATAATAAAATTTATAATTTAAAACAACTAGAACGCACCGATGATCCACCACCCCACCTAAAATAACAAGAAAGACACATGTTCATTCGTAAGTTCTTGGATTATTATCTCGCTAAAGAGGCATTTTCCTTTTCGTTCATCGCCTTTTAATTAGTTCACCACTCTCGGTACAACTAAAGCATTTACGGATCAAAGATATGGATATAAATCCTAATCTAATAACATTCACCCTCAACTTACGATGTTGGAAGAATATTATCATTCTCCTTCACGGTAATCTACTTAATTCATCAACTTCCGTATCTAAATTCGAATAGCATGCAACACACGTATTGTTCATACACATTGCACTTAAACAAAGTAAAACATGAAGGAAGAACAAGATAACTTACGAAAATGAATTAAAGCGAAATCCTTATTTATTCCGGTGATGGTAGCTTCACAACGATGGTTCTAGCTTGGAGACCTTAGCCAATCATCCTCGATTATGATTTCGAATCGTGGGCCGTAGCTCGAAAGATTACAACAAGATTACTATTCTAATTTATTCTCGCATAACGCCTACTGAGTATTTACATAAAAGACGGAAAAGTAAAAGCTTGGCCAAAAGTGACCAAGGAGGGGCATGGAAGATGGATGGAAATGGAGGAGTATATATAGGAGAGATTGTATAAGGATAGGTTCATTTGGGGAGGTAAGAAGTTAGTTAAAAGGAGGTAGTATTTGGGGAGGTTGGAAGTTTGTTATGGAGGTAATGATGAGTTAGCATGTGAAGGTGATCTTGGAGAATATTTGCCATAATTAGTCTTCACATGGAGGTGGTGAGTCATGTAGGAGCATGTGAAGGTTGTTAGGAGAAATCATTATCATCATTAAGGAGCACATGGAGTAACATGCATCAAACTTGGCCAAAATATCTCTGGTTCGTCCGTAATTCCAGCATTCGGTAAAAAAATCATAACTTGAGTTGTAGACCTCCGATTGACGTGATTCAAAATGCGTTGGAAAGCTCATTTTAGTATCTACAACTTTCGTCAAGAACTCTTCCCCTGAAAATGCCTCTAAGTCGGGTCAAATTTCCATCGAAAAACAGGTTACGGTAGAAGTACGTTGGAAAATATTGATCCGCTGATCTCGAAAAACTCGTGGCATCTTCTTCTTTTCCTCAAAATCCATCTTTAGGCCTCAAAATATAATGTTACGTGGCATATTTTGAAATACTTGATCACCAAGTTTGGGCCGAATCGAATCGAGCTTTCTTTATTCGAATCGAGCTTTCTTCTTAATCTTCATCCGATCTTCGTTTAAGCTCCTCATTTAACATGCAAGCGTACCTACATTCATGATAACATCGTGCAAAATGTAACATCTCATATTCAAAGATTTTTATCAATGAAACCACATAATTAACACAAATTTGCACTTAACCACTTTTAAAACTCATTTGCTCAATAATTGATTAAACCCTTAATTTCTATGCAAATTATACGAATATGGAGGAAATCGTTATAAAATATAACGTTATAAATCATGTAAAATCACCCTAAACAACTCCCCCACACTTAGCTTTTGCTCGTCCCGAGCAAAACAGAACAAGAATCAAGGCTCGGAAAAGATAGACACCTCAAAGAAATACAACATATACTCAATAAATCGAGGTTCACCCTGATGTGTGTGCATAGCCATGAAAACTTCCACTAAGTCCAAACTTGAAAATTCAAAGCAAACTAGCTAATACCCCCTTCAAACTAGTAATAAATGATACTTATAAGATGTACCCTACAAAACGTGACATATCACGAAAAGAATGATAGAATATATCTAGGGCCATTCGATATACTCGAGAGGATAATCCCTACAACATATCTCACAGCGTTTTATACTGGGATAAGGTATACGATAACTAAGTCCTTAACTTATTCATAATAATAAATTTTTCGATTTTTTTTTTTTCACTCTTTTTTTCACTTTTTTTCTTTTTTTTTTCAACACACATCGAATGAGCTTTTGCCCGTCATACTAGAATAGGAAATTTGAGATAATCCCCTATCTACTCAAATCATAAGGCGACTTTTTTCGATCGTCGTGAGCTTTTGGTCATCATAGTGGTATAGGACATTTCGAGATAATGCCTACCGCACTCAAATCATCGACCACCTTTCGACACACACAATTGATTACTTTTTTCGAGATTTACGCGGCAAAGTGGTTAACATGCTAAAAGCAATTCAAACCTCACGAGCATAACACCTCAAGCAATGATTTATTTGTTAATTATTGTGCAAGAACATTAGTTATGTTTCACTTATCACATTCAAACGTTCGGATATTCACAATATATCATACTCGGCTATAAACACAAACTATCATAATTCTCACGATACGCGTCGTTAGCACTAAGCACATGACTTTATAAGATAATCAAAAATCACTAATCAAAAAGGATATAGCTTTATAATTTAGCTCATCATTCACTATGGCTCGTGAAAAATATATTGGGTGAAACAACTAACTTATCGAACATACGAATATAGCATTAATGACTATAAAAATAACGAACAAAGATATGCATTGTTTACTCGGGAATAAACAAAAATTTGAAAATTTAGCCCATTTAGCATAGAATCAAAATAATTTAAGCAAATGGTAGATACATATAACCGACTATTCCTCCCCCACACTTAAATCACAACATGTCCTCGGGTTGTGCGAGAATGTAAAAGAAAAAGAACACTTAGCCGATTGTGGTTCGAAAGTGGCAATTCGGAAGTGGCCTAGAATCGACTCGAAATGCTCGATGAAATCGGTGATCGTGGACCATCCACCGTAAACTGATTTATCTAAAAGCTCACAATCGCTATCGCAAAAAATCCCGCACACCATGGGAAAACAAGACGTACCTCGGGATAGGGGCAAAAGATGATAGACAAGGCAATATCATGGAATAAAGATAGAAATAAACTACAGACACAAAAAGGAAAAGATATCTAGGTTACCGTCCCTAGTAGGGCTTAATTATAGTCGGGAGCTCGACTAGACAATAAAATTTCAACTCGGGTTAGCTTTGAATTTCCTATTCCCTTAGTTGCATAGTAGTTAAACTAATACATGTCACACATTATTTGAAAATTTAAAATGCAGACTAGGTCATGATATGAAATATGTGACAAAGTATTAACTATGAGTCTTTTATACCCGGATCCTCAAGGTTATTTCAAATTGTTCTAACAACCTAAATCTAAGAAATGATGCATTTGAATTTTTCTTTGTACTCCTCGGGATTTTCGGATAACCTCCTAATCGTTCCTTTAAATGACATTCAAACATTCATCCCGAGACTTGGTGAAACAAAATGAAAATCAATTCAAGTATTGGAAAACTATTATCCAAAGTATGAGTAAAGTATAATGCAAAATGTAGAGTTTTTTTTTTTTGTTTTTTTTGTTTTTAACGGGTTGCCTCCCGGTAGCGCTTTTGGTTAATGTCGTTTGCTCGACAACCCAAAAATTTTCAACCCGGTCGGGCCGGTGAGGCCTCTTTCCGAATCATTCTTGATTTCCTTGGGGTCAATAGTATGGATCCCACAAAAACAAAGTCTCGCCAACGTATTGGCCATATCGAGAAATTACAGATCCACTTTGTTCCTATGATTCTTCTCTTCTTCTTTTAGATTTCGGTTCCACAAGTCGAGGTGTATCATCGATAATCACAATATCATCAAAGAATTCACGAGAGACGTAAATCATCGGGTTCCAAAAGATCGGAGCTGTCTTGACTAGGGGCGTCGTTTAGATGGAAAACCACCGTCGTTCCTTTTGTTGACCAATATAGTGTTTCAACCGATGACCATTCACTCTGAACAACTCACCTCGCTTATTTTCAATTCGATTGCTCCACTAGGGAAAACACGAGAAATTTCAAAGGGGCCGGACCAACGGGTGCGTAGCTTACCAGAAACAGATGTAACCTGGTATTATATAGTAAAACCCATTCGCCCTTTGAATTCTCTATGCTTGATTTTCTTGTCGTGAAGAAGTTTAGTCCTCTCCTTATCGATTCTTGAGCTCTCGTGAGGCCTGGAGTCCGAACTCATCAAGCTCTCTGCAAGCCGCGCAATAATCGCTTTTCTCTGCATAATCGGCTATCGAAATTCAAGAATTTAATAGCCCGTAATGCTCGTGCTCAAGCTCGATTGGCGGTGGTGGCAGGCCTTACCATAAACCATCTTAAACGGAGACGTGCCAATAGGAGTTTTGAAAGTCAGCCCCCAGTAGGCCCAGTACATCATCCGGTTTACGCCCAATCAAATCTATGAGAATTCACCGTCTTCTCAAGAATGCTTTTCGAGCTTCGGTTACTTACTTCAACTTGTCCACTCGTCTGAGGGTGATAGGGGTAGCGATTTTGTGTTTCACCCCATATCGTTCTAAAATCTTTTCTAAAGGAGTATTGCGAAGTGAGTTCCTCGCCATCGATGAGAGCTCGTGGACACCAAACCGTGTAAAAATGTTTTTCCTCGGAAAGCTCTTGACCACCTTGTAGTCGTTCCGCGATGTTGCTATTGCCTCTACCCACTTTGACACGTAGTCAACGCAGACTGAATGTACTTGTTCCCATACGAGGATGGAAACGGTCCCATGAAGTCAATACCCCATACGTCGAAAACCTCACATTGTTGAATGGGGTGTAGGGCATGTCCATTCGCCGAGAAAGTTTACCGGTGCTTGCCGCACCGGTCACAACCTTTACAAAACTCTCAGTATCCTTAAAATTGTCGGCCAAGAGAAACCGGATGAAAAATCTTCGCAGCGAGCCTTCCTAGCTCTCCATAATGACCTCCCACAGTCCGTCATGGCATTGCTCTATAATGTCCTCTCTCGCTCGAACTCGAGGACACACCTACGGAGTAATCCATCCTTACAACGCTTGAAGAGAATAGGGTCGTCCCACACATAATAGTTCAAATCCGAAAAGAATTTCTTCTTTTGCTGATATGTCAGGTCAGGGTCCAGATATCTGCCGCTCAAGAAGTTTGCAAAAGGTGCAAACCAAGGAGAACCTTTTCGAAGACGGCCGTGGAGTAACCTCGCACACATCAATAGTCATGAGTTGCTCGGTTTGGAAAATCAATTCCAATCTCATCCGACTCTATTTGAGGATCATCGGTCAGCCGAGACATGTGATCAGCTACCACATTCTCGCTACCTTTCTTGTCCCGGATATGAACATCAAACTCTTGTAAAATCAAGATCCATCTCAACAAACGAGGCTTGGCATCGGCCTTGCTCAACAGATACTTTAATGCGCGAATGGTCTGTCCCGGCATCGTGACTTCCGACCCAAGCAAATAGCTTCTAAATTTATCCATGGCAAAAACTCACGCCAACAACTCCTTCTCGCTTGTTGCATAATTTACTTGTCTTTGCTGGTTTAAAGTGTGACTAGCGTAGTAGATAGGTTGGAACTCGCCGTCCCACTCTCGACCTAGCACCGCTCCGATTGCATAATTAGAAGCATCACACATAAGCTCGAAGGAGCTTTCCAATGGTGCTATAAGAATTGGCGAGGTAATCAACTTGTCTTTTAATTCTTTAAAAGCTCTTTCACACTCAGGGGTGAAAACAAATTTCACATCCTCTCTTAAGAGAGTTGACAAAGGCTTGGCTATCTTAGAAAAGTCTTTAATGAACCGCCTATAGAATCCAACATGACCCAAGAATCCTCTTACTTCTCTTACAGTTTTGGGGTATGTCATTTTTTCAATAGCTTTTACCTTCGCTTTGTCAACCTCTATACCTTCCTTGGACACCTTGTGTCCAAGAACAATTCCTTCTTCCACCATTAGGTGGCACTTCTCCCAATTTAAGACTAAGTCCTTCTCTATGCACCGGGACAGAACTTTATCAAGATTGTGTAAACAGTGGTCGAAACTGTCCCCGAATACAGAGAAGTCATCCATAAAAATTTCCATCACCTTCTCCACTAAACCATTGAAGATAGCCAGCATACATCTTTGAAATGTAGCTGGTGCGTTACAGAGACCAAATGGCATCCTTCGGTGGCGAATGTACGGAGGCGGTGAAGGTAGTCTTTTCTTGATCAATGGGTCGATAGCTATCCGAAAGTATCCGAATAGCCATCCAAAAACAATAAAATTGCTTGCCACTAAGCCTCTCAAGGAGTTGGTCAATGAATGGCAAAGGAAGTGGTCTTTTAGAGTTACCTCATTTAGTCTTCTCAGTAGTCGATGCAAACTCTATAACCAAAGACTTGTCGTAAGGCAATCTCTTCCCCTTTTTCATTCTTTTCAATAGTTATCCTCCTTTCTTTGGCACCACCTGAGTGGGGCTTACCCATTCACTATCGGCTATTGGGTAGATGATACCCATGTCAAGCAATTTGATGATTTCCTTCTTAACAATTTCCTGCATGTGAGGTTTAGCCTTCTCAGGTCAGTCATCGCACCTTCTTCGATCCTCAATAGTCCTCGATCTTATGCATACAGATATCGTGGCTTATCCCCTTAATATCTCCCACTTGCCAACCAAAGGCGAGGATATTATCTTGCAAAGACTTTGATAAGCTTTTCTTCCTCCTTCGGTTCTAACTTAGATGAAATGATCAAAGGAGCTTATCACCGTCCCTCGTAAAAATGTATTTCAAGTGTTGAGGCAAGGGTTTCAACACTAAATCGACGGTGGCTCCTCCACACTTGATCTCAATTTATCTCCTTAAGCTCTAGATCTCCAAGTTTATCATAAGGGCTCACAGCATCATGGCCTCCCAGCAGTGACAGGGGTACCATCTCCCTTTGCAAATCTGGGCATATCACCATGCCTCTTCCTCATTATCTTTCCTACCACTTCATGGTAATCAGAACTTTCCTTGTCAATCTCTTCTAAAAATTTTATCCACTCCTCATTAGTCCAAGTTGCAGATAGTTTATTGAATTCTTCCTCATCCCAACTACCCATGAACACTTGTTTATCATACTCATCAGTGAAATCGTCCTCAATAGCTAAACAAGTGTCACTGGATGGGTGCTTCACTGCATTACCCACATTGAACTTTATACTCTCATCCTCCAAATGTAAGGTCACTTCGCCACTGTGGGAATCTAGTAAGGCACGGGCGGTTGCAAGAAAAGGTCTTCCAAGGATCAAGGGGGTTTTCTCATCGTTGGTCATATCCATGATTACCCAATCAGCTGGGTATATGAAGTTCTTAACCTTGACCAATACATCTTCTACAATTCCCCTTGCATTTTTCACACTTCTATCAGCAAGTTGAAGAGAAATAGGTTTAAGCGTAATAGATTGATCCAATCCAAGAGATTGGAAGATTGACGTAGACATCAGATTGATTGATGCTCCCGAATCGCATAGAACATTGTGGAAATCCCTGTTCCCGATAGTACATGAAATCGTAAATCTACCAGGGTCAGGACACTTCACAGGAAGTTTAGTCTGGCTGATTGCTGAGCATTCTCCATTCAACACTATGTGCTCGAGCTCTTGGAGCTTCTTTTTCGAACTCACCGCGTCCTTTATAAACTTTGTATACTTTGGCATTCCTACCAAAAGATCAACTAATGGAATGTTTGCCTCAGTATTCTTGAGCAAGTCGATAACCTTCTTATAGTCTTTATCGACTGTTAATGACAGCTTGTTCTTGTTAGGTGGGTAAGGGAGATCAGCAAAGTCTTCCTCAGTAAAGTGCTTCTTTGCCGTCTTATCATTGATTGCTTTGTCTTCCCTATCCTTCCACCTCACATGCTTCCTGAACACAACTTAGAATCGACTTCTTCTCAAAGTATTCTCTTCATCATCGTAATTCTCAACTTTCACCTTTTCTTCGAAATTTTCTCTTTCACTTGGATCAATAGTAGTCCCATCATCTTTCCGAGGAGAACAAAGATCTTCCCTCCTGCGTCTCTCACGCAGGAGGGGCTACTGCTTCCTGGTTGGCCTGACCGCCAACCGCTTCCCACTCCTCGATTTATAGCATTCACTCATCTTGACCATAGTTCCATGGTGCAATGAGATCGGTGCAAGAATTCGGTCATTTTGGACCAGATTAACCCCTCGGGTTCTTCTCAAGAAACTCGGCAAATGACCACGAGGTCGACTTGCTTGTCGCCTCAAAGTCGTCCCCATTTGCACCTCTAAATTCCTCACTGTACTGGTCAAAGTACTCAAAGCATTTGCCAATTGAGTGTTGGCCGTGATTTGCTCACTCAACTTTTGTTCTAAGATCTCAAATGATTGATTTTGATTTTGCGGTGGATTGGTGTTCCATGTTTGGTCGATAGTTGGATTGAAAATTGCTTTGATTAGGCCTAGGGGCCTGAAATCGATGGGGTTTGATGCCCTGTAAGGGTCACTCCATCGGAAACCAGGTGGTTCCGTTATAATTGAATCCTTGAGTGTTTTGATTCGACCGGAAGGTCGATAATTTTGAGAAGTGAATGTATTCACTTCTTCCGAATGCAACAATAGATGACATCGATGGAATGCGTGCTCAACGGTATCGCAATTTTGGCAAACGACATTGTTTTGAAATGACTTTGACTCTGTGAGATCGGGTCAAGCCGGCATTGATTACTACGATGGCCTTGGCCATGGCAATTGTCACACACAAGACTTTGAACATTCATTGCCGTCACTTGCTTCGTAGTGCGGCCAATCGAGCTTTTAGAGACGTGGTCTCATCTACCTCATACTTCCTCGCAATGAGCTTTTCGATCGGACGACTTTGCATAAGTAGGGGCATAATTATACTTTGCAATATCTTCAAACAACATCCATCCTCATTAGGTGTCTTTCTCGTAAATGCACCTCCCGCAAACTATTCACCATCCCTTAGTCAATTCGGTCAAACCACTTTGAGAGAAAGTGTTGATCAATCTTTGTTTGTCCAAATTTATGGTGAGGGCACTTTCTCAAGAGAGTCTTAAATCGTTTCCATGCATCGTAAAATGATTCCTTCTCGGATTGCACAAAAGTGAATATCTCGATTCGTAAGATGAGCCGTCTTTGCGGTGGAAAGTCTTGGCTCGTAAATTCTTTCTCCAACTCCTCCCACGAAGTAATGGATTCGATTGGTAATGATTTATACCATTCTTTTGCTTCTCCCTTCAAGGTGAGAAAGGAAAGAGTTTCATTTTCAGGGCGTCCTCAGTGACCCCTTTGATTAAAATAGTCCCGCACGATTCTAGAAATGAGTGAATATGATCGTGCGGGTCCTCAGTGGAAAATCCATGGAATGTGGAACCTCTCACTAGATTGATTAAAGAAGTTTTGAGTTCGAATTATCACCGTGATTTCGGAATCACGACCGCAGGATTAACTTTCACAATAGATGGCATGGCAAAGTCCGCCAATGTCCGTTGATCTGCCATTTCCTCAACCTGGCTCCTCCTGAGCTTCTCCTCAACGTATCCTTCGAGATTGTTTCCTTCCGTGGTTCCTCGTCCGTCGGTCCAATGAGCCGAACCAAACGTCTGTTTGGTCGGCGATGGTTCGCTTCTATCTCCGGATTATACAAAAGTGGTCCCCGTGAGTTCGAGTTTGCATAAACTACGTTTGGGCACCAACACCTAAATCACGAGGTTTCGGATTTTATCCTTATGCTTCCGCAGAGTGGGATTCACCGAGAATCCATCACCCAACCTCAATGATTGAAACGTGTTCCGTGTTTCTTTTCTCTCTTTCTCGTAATTACCGAATCCACTCGGTATTTATCGAGAATTTTTTAAATTTTTTTTTAATTTTTTTTTTTTTAGAATTAAAAAAGCTATACTAAAACAGTTCAAACAGTCTAAAACGGCGTAAAAGAAACAAAATACTATAAAACTAATACGTAATGTAAAAACAGAACGAAAAAGAAAATATTTTTTCTCTCTCTCGTAATTACCGAAAGATTTTTTTTTTTTTTTTTTTTTTATTTTTTATTGTTTAAGACGAAACAGATAACTTAGTTGACAAAAACCGAAACGAAAATTTTCCGTGCAAGTCCCCGCAACGGCGCCAAAAACTTGTTCGCGGTTTTATGCAAAGCAAAAGATAACAAGTAATAAAATAAAACCGATGTCACCCAAGTGCGAAGGCTCGCGACTATAGTGGTGAAACCGGATCGTATCCGCAGGGACTTGTGCGAAAAAGAGTTTTTTTTCTTCGATTTCTTTTATAAAGTTGATGATTATGATCTCGGATTTTCAATTAACAAACTAAGGTAGCAAACGTGAAAATAAATAAAACTACGATAATAAAAATTTATAATTTAAAACAACTAGAACGCACCGATGATCCACCACCCCACCGAAAATAACAAGAAAGACACATGTTCATTCGTAAGTTCTTGGATTATTATCTCGCTAAAGAGGCATTTTCCTTTTTCGGTTCATCGCCTTTTAATTAGTTCACCACTCTCGGTACAACTAAAGCATTTACGGATCAAAGATATGGATATAAATCCTAATCTAATAACATTCACCCTCAACTTACGTATGTTGGAAGAATATTATCATTCTCCTTCACGGTAATCTACGAATTCATCAACTTCCGTATCTAAATTCGAATAGCATGCAACACACGTATTGTTCATACACATTGCACTTAAACAAAGTAAAACATGAAGGAAGAACAAGATAACTTACGAAAATGAATTAAAGCGAAATCCTTATTTATTCCGGTGATGGTAGCTTCACAACGATGGTTCTAGCTTGGAGACCTTAGCCAATCATCCTCGATTATGATTTCAGAATCAGGGCCGTAGCTCCAGCATTACAACAGTACTACTATTCTAATTTATTCTCGGCATAACGCCTACAGAGTATTTACATAAAAGACGGGAAAAGTAAAAGCTTGGCCAAAAGTGACCAAGGAGGGGCATGGAAGATGGATGGAAATGGAGGAGTATATATAGGAGAGATTGTATAAGGATAGGTTCATTTGGGGAGGTAAGAAGTTAGTTAAAAGGGAGGTAGTATTTGGGGGAGGTTGGAAGTTTGTTATGGAGGTAATGATGAGTTAGCATGTGAAGGTGATCTTGGAGAATATTTGCCATAATTAGTCTTCACATGGAGGTGGTGAGTCATGTAGGAGCATGTGAAGGTTGTTAGGAGAAATCATTATCATCATTAAGGAGCACATGGAGTAACATGCATCAAACTTGGCCAAAATATCTCCGGTTCGTCCGTAATTCCAGCAGTTCGGTAAAAAAAATCATAACTTGAGTTGTAGACCTCCGATTGACGTGATTCAAAATGCGTTGGAAAGCTCATTTTAGTATCTACAACTTTCGTCAAGAACTCTTCCCCTGAAAATGCCTCTAAGTCGGGTCAAATTTCCATCGAAAAACAGGTTACGGTAGAAGTACGTTGGAAAATATTGATCCGTTGATCTCGTAAACTCGTGGCATCTTCTTCTTTTCCTCAAAATCCATCTTTAGGCCTCAAAATATAATGTTACGTGGCATATTTTGAAATACTTGATCACCAAGTTTGGGCCGAATCGAATCGAGCTTTCTTTATTCGAATCGAGCTTTCTTCTTAATCTTCATCCGATCTTCGTTTAAGCTCCTCATTTAACATGCAAGCGTACCTACATTCATGATAACATCGTGCAAAATGTAACATCTCATATTCAAAGATTTTTATCAATGAAACCACATAATTAACACAAATTTGCACTTAACCACTTTTAAAACTCATTTGCTCAATAATTCGATTAAACCCTTAATTTCTATGCAAATTATACGAATATGGAGGAAATCGTTATAAAATATAACGTTATAAATCATGTAAAATCACCCTAAACAGTACGTCTTAGATATGGAGAAAGATGAAAACGTTCCCTTGATTCTTGGAAGACCTTTCCTATCTACAGCCAGAGCCCTTATCGATTGTGATGGTGGGCAAGTGACTATCCGAGTTGGTGACCAAGAGGTGAGTTACAATGTTACCAAATCTATTCAAGTACCCTCTGGATCCCCAACCAGCTTTTCTATAGACGATATGACCGACGATTTCACTGATTTTATGGATAAACAAGTCATGGCCGTAGAGGAAGAATATGAGCGACTAATGGATAAATTGAATACTCATGGTGTGGTAGGTCTAGAAAATCTAGAAGCTGATTTCGGAGATGAGTTGTTATACGGAGAAGCTGAGGCGGTGGGACCACTAAGTAAGCTCAGTGATGAGTTGAAAGGTGGAGATCTTAAATCGAGTTTAGAGGACCCCCCTGCTGATTTGTTTCTGAAGCCGTTGCCCAAACATCTGAAATATGTGTTTTTAAGAGAATGCGACAAGCTTCCACTAATTATTTCCGCCAAGTTGTCTCGCTTAGAGGAGATGAAATTAATCAACGTCTTGAAGAAAAATGAAAAATCTTTTGGTTGGCAAGTAGGAGATATAAAAGGTATATCGCCTGACATCTGCATGCACAAGATCAAGACGAATGAGGGTGCGAAGTGTGTACGCGACAAACCCAGAGGAGGCTCAACCCTCATATGCAGGAAGTTGTTAAAAAGGAAATCATCAAACTTCGGACATGGGAATCATTTATGCTATAGGCGATAGTGAATGGGTTTCCCGACTCAAGTAGTTCCCAAGAAAGGTGGAATTACGATTGAGAAGAATGAGAAGGAGAGGAGATAGCATTGAGGCTCGTTACAGGTGCTATAGAGTCTGTATTGACTATAGAAAACTCAATGAGGTCACAATGAAAGATCATTTCCCTTCCTTTCATTGACCGGATGCTTGAGCGTCTGGCGGGGCACGATTCTTCTCAAGCTTCTGGATGGATATTCGTGATATTTCCGATACCCATCGATCCTATTGACCAAGAGAAGACCACTTTCACCTGCCCGTATGGTACGTTCGCTTATAGGCGAATGCCATTTGGTCTCTGCAATGCCCCAGCCACCTTTCAAAGGTGTATGATGGCTATCTTTGACGGGCTAGTTGAAAAGTGTATGGAGATTTTCATGGACGATTTTTCGGTCTTCGGCCAATCCTTCGATGATTGCCTCGCTAATCTTGATCAGGTGTTATCTAGATGTGTGGAAAAGAACTTGGTACTCAATTGGGAGAAATGCCATTTCATGGTAGATGAAGGAATAGTTCTTGGCCACAAAGTGTCGTCAAAAGGTATTGAGGTAGATAAGGCTAAGGTGGAAGCTATCGAGAAGATGAGTTATCCTAAGAATGTTCGCGAAGTCAGAGGTTTTCTCGGACATGTCGGTTTCTACAGGAGATTCATCCAGGACTTTTCAAAGATCGCCAAGCCCCTATCTACCTTACTAAAGGAAGACGTTGAGTTCGATTTTGATGATAGCTGCAAGCACGCGTTTGAGGAGCTCAAAAATCGTCTGATCTATGCTCCAATCCTTATATCACCTGACTGGAACTTACCCTTTGAGCTTATGTGTGACGCATCAAACTATGCAGTTGGTGCAGTCTTAGGGCAAAAGCTTAATGGAAAGTTCCAGCCTATCTATTATGCCACCACACATCGAATCCTTCTCAAGTTAACTACACGACCACCGAAAAGGAATTATTAGCCGTAGTCTTTGCTATGGATAAGTTTCGTAGTTACTTCTTCGGGTGCTCAAGTGATTGTGTGGATCGATCACGCGCTTGCTTTGCGATATCTCATGACCAAAAAGAAAGCTAAACCGCGCCATCTGCGTTGGATACCGACCTCCAAGAGTTTGACGCTCAAATTAAAGATAGAAAGGCGTGAGAACGTGAAGGTGGCGCATCATGTTTCTTGGATGTTAAGTGAGGAAAAGGGTGATCCTGATGATATAGATCTTTACTTCCTCTAGAAAACATCATGTTGATCGATGGCCGCTCTCCGGCGTCCCATGGTATTCTTCCATCGTCAATTATCTTCATTCCCAATATCTTGACCTGAAATGTCTTATCAAGAGAAGAAGAAGTTCTTCTCTCGATATGAAATATTTCGTTTGGGATGAACCTTATCTGCTTAAGATCCGCAAAGATGGTTTGCTTGTGAGATGCGTTCTGAATGGAGAGCAACAAGAGATTATCGAGCAATGCCACAAAGGGACCCACCTGAGGTCACTTTGGTCCTTGAAAACGGTTGCTAAGATCTTCCAAATCGGTTTCTATTGGCCCACGATCTTTAAGGATACGAAGCCTTCAGTAAAGCTTGCGATAGGTGTCAAAGAACCGAACTCGACAAGGCGCTTTGACATGCCTTTGAAACCCATCTTAGAGTCTGAAGTCTTTGATGTATGGGGCATCGATTTTATGGGACCTTTCCCATCATCGTGTGGCAACAAATACATCTTAGTCTGCGTTGACTATGTTTCAAAATGGGTGGAGGCTCAAGCCACAACTCACAATGATCATAAACGGTCATGAAATTCCTAAAGAAAAATATCTTTGTGAGATTTGGATGTCCTCGAGCCTTGATCGATGATGAAGGAACGCATTTACGCAACCGACCTCTGTAGAAAGTTCTTGAAAAGTATGGTGTTCGCCATAAGACCGCACACCATACCATCCGATGACTAGCGGTTAGGTTGAGCGAAGCAACCAAAGCATCAAGCAAATCCTGGAAAAAAAGGAATGAGCAGTCATAGAAAAGACCGGAGTTTGAAATTGGATGATGCACTATGGGCGATAGGACCGCTTATAAAACCCCTATGGGTACATCTCCATATCGATGGTTTACGGCAAGCCATGTCATCCGCGATCGAGTTAGAGCATAGGGCTTATTGGGCGACAAAGTTTCTTAACTTTGATTCCCAAACTTGTGGAAAACATCGACTGCAGCAGCTGCATGAGTTAGACGAGTTCCGACTCCAGGCTTACGAAAGCGCCAGGATAAGCAAAGATAAGATGAAACTCCTCCATGACGCCAAAATTAAGAAAAGAGAATTTCAAGTAGGGGAACAAGTTCTTCTTTATAATTCCAGATTACATTTGTTTTTGGAAAGCTGAGGACACGATGGTCCGGCCCCTTTACGATTCTCAAAATCATTCCTGGAGGCGTTCTAGAACTACTCGGTTATAAAGACCAACCCTTTCGAGTTAATGGTCAAAGGTGAAAACACTACATTGGTGAACCTACAGACAAGCCTTTGACTGTTAAGTTTCTCGATATCCTTGGATGTGGTGTTAATGAAGTCGATGACTCTGACGAGGTCTCACCCAATCTTTTCTCTGAGGATGACGGTAGTGGTCAATCACAAGAAGTTCTAGCAGGTAGTTGGGATATGGAGGAATATGAAAGGGAGCAACAACTTAAACGTCATCAGAGGACTCTACGAAGGAGAAAGTCGACCATGGGAAAGGTTCAACGTGTCTGGAAAACTGTCAAAGCATTAATCCCATGCGTTAAGTGTCGTTTCTGCAGCCACAATCCTGATCAGAACTTAAACGAGGTGATGGCGGGCAGAAAAGCCAAATGGCCTGATCCAGGCTGAGTTTTTCAATGGTGTCGAGCTAACGACAATAACCAATAGCGCCACTAGGAGGCATCCTAGATATCCGTATTATATTAGTTACTCTCTTTGGGTGTTCATTTTTGTTTTAGTTGTTGCTGTTTTAAGCTAAGTCTAATTGAGTTTTGTCTGCTTCGCATCGGTTTAGCATTCAGCTAGATATGAGATGCGGTATTTTGCCGCAGGAGTTCCCTCTCATTAGTAAGATTTCCTTCTCACCGCTTCGGATGGACCTCGGGGCACGATAGTTCCGGATATAGACATAGATATTCTTACCCGCATCATCGTGGATCGCCACTTATGTTCTCATTGTTCCCGATGCTCGGGGTGGAGATTTTACCATTGAGGAGTTACAGAGCGACTTTAGATTTATCGTATAGGATCCTGAACGATCCGATCTTGATCGATTTAGCCCTAGTCTTTGCAGGATGAGCACTTTCAAGGTGTAGAGGCGACTAATGACGATTGGGGTGTTCGGGATGACTATGACTTTCCTCCGGTTTGTTGATATGCTCCGTCGTTTTATCGTGGTTGTAGATCGGGCGAGCTTTATGATGACTAGCTATTATTACTTAGGTTTTGTGACGCCGAGCCTCGACGTTAAACGAAAGCGCTACCGAGTGGGAGGCAACCTACTGCTTTAGTTTTAGTTATGTTTTTTTATTTTTCTAAGTTATTTTGTATTTTTGATCTTTCATCATTGTACTTATATGTTTTATTTGATACTAATAAGAGTTGCACTTCGATTTTAATTTAGCGTATGTGTGAAAAGTTATGATTTTTATCACTTTTTTCTGGTGGACGCCCGTTCATGAATATGAACGCCCGTCCGACTCTTTATTTTATGGACGTTCATCCAATATAATGGACGCCCGCCTCACGAAATTCCTCCTATCCTGTATTCAAACATGCCCCATGGACGAGCGTCTGAATTTATGGACGCCCGTCCAGTTCATGCGGTTACTAGGGAACGCCCGTCCGTCAAGATGGACGAGCGTCCACTCTGAGCCTATATATATCTGTTCTAGGCGTGGACCCTCATTTTTCTGCGTTTTCAACCCGACTTTCCCCCTTCTCCAAACCTAAAATCTTCGTTTTTGAACCAAATTTGGCGATTCTTGTTGCAAAAGAACGGTCTTTGCACCCTCTTTTCATTTATCCAATCTATTTCCTCCAACAATCAACAAACTTTGAAGAATCAGAGATTATTCAGTGCGGCCATTTTGACAAAAGTTCGCATTTTGGTGGCCAATCTTGGTGTTTCTGGGCTTCTACTCTGTTCGATCATCATTCCCTCGTAGCGTTTGGTAAGTCTATAGCAACTTTTCTCGATTCCATTCAAGTTTTTGTGAGTTCGATCTTCGGCTCGACTCATTTTCTTGAATGTGCACTCATACTGTTTTATTTTCTGTTTGTTGCCCTTTTCTTCCTCAAATTATGGTTATGATGATGATGGGGTGTTTTTGTGGTGGTTGTTGGTGGTGTGCTTTGCTTGAAATCCCGATTTGGACGATAAATGGGTAGCCATTTGTGTGAATTGTTTGGTTTAGATATAAGTTTGACAATGGTGCGTGAGAAGCGCAATGTGAAACGTTATGGTAAAGGTTAGCTAGGGAGAGCGGTGTAAGCGGAAGCGTTTAGAGTTTGATCCTCCACAATTGTTCCAAACCAAGGTGTTGTCATCCGAGAGCAACCTCCTGTATGCGTCAAAGAACGTGGATCGAAAGTTAAGAGATGATTCCCTTCCACCTCAAATCGAGGAAGATGATGAGGTCCCTCTCATTAGAATGTCTCGAGGCACTCGGGGTGGTGAATCTTCTAGAGCTGAGGTTGGTACTGAGGGTGTCGTTATGGAGGAGGCTGAGACCGAAGCTACACATGCACCCCCTCCTAAGAAGAAAGCTAAGAATGTTGTCCCTCTTGCTATGCCCCGTCGATTCGTAAATCCACGAGCTCATAGTGCCTACACTAAGGATTATGTGACTAGGAGTATGATCTTTGACAGAGAGGTCAAGACGCTACAAGCTGATCCCGCCTTCGTGAAGATGTTAAAGGCTAGGAAATGGGATGAGTTGCTGAAAATTCCTCCTACCCCGGTCAATGATTCTATAGTGAGAGAGTTTTATGCGAATTGTTCTGAGACGGATTTGGATGACGGTTTTGTGATGGTTCGAGGTGTCAAAGTTCCTATTTCCGCCAAGGTGATAAACCGGAAATATAAGTTGCCGGCGTTTAAGGGCTTGGACTACAAGGAGGAGATCGCTAGACGGCAGAATGAGGAGGGTAAGGATCCGATGGAGGAGCTGCGATTGAAAGTTTGTCCGGATATGGCGTGGGTGTTGAGACCGAATGGTGATAGGAAGGAGTTAATCACCACGACTTGGACTGAGGATTGGAGGGTCTACTGTCGGTTTATCCAGAGTCGGTTGATTCCTAAGAATAATCTCACACATTTCTATATCGCTGATCTTGGGATGTTGTATGCATTGGTTTTCGGGTTGAATGTTGATGTAGGATGAGCTTTGTTTGATGACATTTTGGCGAACCGTAGGTATCTACCCGGAGTTTGATTGTCCCCATTTGATTCATCACTATGTTTGGATCTTTGGGTTGGTTCTTGAGTATACATCGGATCACAAGACAAAGAGTTACCCCCATTCGTAGAGAAAGCTCCGCCACGGGTGAGTGCAAGCGGCACCCACCTCAGTACCTACTACCCCTACCATTTCTCCATCGATGCGGATGCGCTCAAAGATGGCCTGATTTTAGGCGGTGGATGCTCGATCAGCGGAACATACTGAGAACAACATTGTCACCTTACTTCGTGTGTGCTTGAGGATAGATCGCCGAGGGATGAGCGGATTTATGACCACAGCGTGATGGATTATAGTTTCGATGACGACATAGAGCGTGCTATTGCAAAATGTGATTCGCGAGTCGTCTGGCGATGAGGAGGATGAGCCCCGGTAGACCACCGCGCTACGCTACACGGCTGAGCCTACCAGGCGACGTCACGGTTCTTCGTACCTACTTCAGATCCTCCTCCTGTTGATGCCCCTGCTGGTGATTCTGCTGCTGATCCTTCTACGACTGAGACGACTCCGGGACATCTTGATTGTTTCTTGTTATTCGCTTACGGTGTTGCACTTTTTGATATACTTTTATTCGATTTGGTTGTCACGATGACTTTGACTACTTTCCTGTTGATACTTTCATGATTTACATACTTTCTACTTTTCTCAAGCATCGTTGTTTATCATAGGCGTATATTTTCGTAAATCATGTAAGCTGTCTAGCACCACGTACTTGGATTTCGATTTCGTTGGTATTATGATCATTTTTGGATGACGCTTATTGTTATATCTCTTTGCTTCATTCCTTTCACTTTATTACGTTATTATACCCCGTTTTCCCCCCGAGATTCTGTTGTTTTGTCGAGTAGTGCAGATCTAGTTTTTGTCGAGCTCTCGGTTGAGTTCGGTTTGGACGTTTTTTCCGACGCTTTTGCGAGCGTTGTTTCTTTCATGCTCCAGCCTGACCAACATCTCGATTTTCTACGCGCATACAGCTAAGTTTCTTATCCTTTTACTTTCTGCACAACATGAGGACATGTTGAATTTTTAAGTGTGGGGGAGGGGATAGTTCGATTTGTACCTATGCATACGAGTTTGTTTAATACGTTAGAATGTGCTTTTTATGCAAAATGAGCGTAATTTTTCGAAATTTTCCGACACTTTTGTTTTTGTTTTGTCCCGAGTAGGCAATTCAATTTGAAGTTTGTTGTTTTTATAGTCATCTATGCGATATTTCATGTACTTGATAAGTTAGTTGTTTCACCTGACACTATTTTTCACGAGCCATAGTTGACGATGAGCTATTTTTATAGAGTTATTACCCCGTTTTGGATTAGTAGTTTTTGATTTTCTTATAAGTCATATACTTAGTGCTACGTATATATCTTGAGATTTATGGTAGTTTGTATTTAGATCCGTAGTATGATATACTGTGAATATCTAGACGTTTGAATGTGATAAGTAACACGTAACTAATGTCAAATGAGAAGTTGAATAATTAAATGAATCTATCGTGTGTGTCGAAAGCTAGTCGATGATTTGAGTGAGGTAGGGTATACCACGTATGTCCTATTCCACTATGATGACTAAGAGCTCACGACAGTTAGAAAAAGCTGCCTTATGATTGGAGTACGGTAGGGGATTATCTCGAAATGTCCTATTCTGCTATGAGGGCAATAGCTTCTTCTAATGTGTGTTTAAAAAGTGAATGAATTCAATCAACTTAAGATATGTTATGAAATGAATAAGGCTTAGTTTTCGTCGATCTTATCCCCAGTATAAACTGATAGATATGCTGTAGGGATTATCCTCTGAGTATTTCAGAAAGGCCCTAGATTCATTCGATCATTCTTTTCGGGATATGTCACGTTTGTAGGGTGCATCTTATGAGTGTCATTTATTGCTAGTCTACGAGGGGGTATTAGCTAGTTTTGCTTTGAGTTCCTCAAGTTTGGATTTAGTGGAAGTTTTCTATGGCTATGCACACACACGATGGTGAACTTCTAGGTTATTAAATATATGTTATATTTGTTTAGATGCCTGTTTTCCTTTCTCGAGCCTAATTTTTCGTTTTGTTTTGATCGGGACGAGCAAAAGCTAAGTGTGGGGGAGTTGTTAAGGGTGGAAATCTATGAATTATAAGGATATATTTTACGATGTTTTCCCCTCCATATTGTGTGATTTGCATAATAATTGGTCTTTATATTGAGATGTTGAGCAAACGATGTTTTTAACGGCTTAATCGCAATATTGATATAATTATGGGATTTTATGGTTAAATTATGATTTTTGGACTATATTACAGTTGCGATGTTTTCCATGTGTTATAGGTGAAATTTCGTGGTTCAAATGATGATCAAAAGAGATTAAAAATCGAGCTAAGTTGATTGAAGGAAAGAGATAAGTATGCAAGAATCCCATTCAAGGCAGCATGAACGTTCGTCCATGCAGCGTCCATACTGAACGAGCGTCCGGAAAATCAGACGGGCGTCCATAAAAGCGATTTTGATACAGAGAGTTTGAACGGAAGTCGGATTGGCGTCGAGGTAGTTCAAGAATTTCGGACGAGCGCCATTATAGTGAACGCTCGTCCATCCGACCGACTTAGAAAACCGACTTTGGAGGCTATAAATACCGCCTATTTTCACGCATTGGAGACACCAATTGACAATCTTGAACCCTAAACCCTGGGGCGGCGGTAGGCTGCGCTTTTACTCGATTTTTTTCCGCTTTTACGTTTTCAATTCCTAGATAAAATTAGTTTAGTTTATGCAATTTACTTCAACAATTCGAAATGCTCAAGGATGCTAAGAGGCTAGGCTTCAATCAAACGAGCATTGTGAAGCCATCCAACATTCGTTAATTTTGATTCTTCGGTTATATTGTAAGTTTTAATCAAAGTTGTTTCCTTTATCATGTCTTATGATGATTAATTGCATTTATATCGAAAGATGTGCATGTATGATGTTTTATAGTTGATGAAAGTCTTTATAAACATTAGATCACCATGATTTAGGAATGGATCTTTAATCTATGTCAAACGAAAGTTGATAGGTTGAATATCTAGGTTAAAACGTTAAAGTTTACATCTTTGCTTATTTTATGACGCGTTAATTCCCGTAAATCGAAAGATAGAAATTAATAGGCGAATCATCTACGAAAGTAGGATTCATACCTTTGATAAGATGAATCACAACTCGGTAGAAACTGCAATATAATCGGGATGAGAGATTAGTGTTTGTTGGATAGGTGGATCAATACTCGTTTGTCCGTTTTAAAATTTGATTTAACCCTTGAAACTTGAATTGTTTAGCTTTAGTTTACTTTTTCTGCACTTTAGTTTAGTTTAGTTTATCGCTTTCAATCTTTCCTAGCATTGGATTAATCTCCTCTGTCTAGTTACTTTTATGCAATATTTGTTTAGGTTAGCTCTTCGTTTAGGTTAGTTTTCGTGACAATAATTAGTTAAAAACAAAAGCTAGGGTTCACAACAGTCTAGTTCCCCGTAAGATCGACCCGGCATAGCCTCTACACTACGATCCTTATACTTGAGGTTAACCGGATTATAAATTATATTACTTGTTGTTTTGCATAGATAAAATCCGTGAAAATAACTAAAGATAAATAAGGGAAGAATCCTAGGTCGTAAAGGCTTTGATCCTGACATTTAAATATGTCCATAATTATCCCTAAATTATAGGGATTTATGCGTTTATATCCTTAGGGAAATAATAATAATAATAATAATAATACAAATCCTTGTAGAACAAGGAAAGGGATAAATCATCCCCTATATAAACAGCCCTAAGGAACTACGAAAGACTTGATTCCTGAAACATAACAGGATACGTAGGCAACTTGAGAGAAATAACTCTCAAGCTCAGTCTAAAAATCACCCAAAACATTCCTCGTTCAATTACCCCTAGATTAAACGGTCCGGATTTATTCATAGACGAAATCCAGCATCGTCATAATTCATTCACATTAAGTTTCTTAATTAATAGAAAATGAAGTTCTTCCTGTCAATATTCTTTCGATTTCTGTATAGTTTTATGTTCTTGATTACAAGAATTCTACACCATTTGATTCCAATCTTCATGTTCATGAGCAGCAAATACAACTACCACAACACAGAAAACTTTGGCTGCCATTAATATCAATTAGTACAATATATTTGGATAATGTATATTAAATTGTTTGCTTTTACTAGCTAATTAATTTATAAAGCTTTATGGGATAATGAACAAAATAATACATGTTTGTTCAAATTAAGTGTTTGATGTAATTACCTAATCATAATTATTAGTATGAACATTATTATTCATAATTATTCATGAACCCTGGTTGGAACATTATTTAAAAAATGTGCAAGCGTTGGGAGAGATTGCCCACACTCTTGATTGAAAAATTGTATAAGTGTTGGGACAGATTGCCCACACTTGAGGGGGGTGTTAGGAAGAGATTCTCACACTCTTGAATGCCTAAAGAAAAAAAGTTGCATATTTACTACCACCAATTGATTTTAGTACAACAGTAAGCGCTTGATCTTAACACGTCCAGACCTAATAAATCTTTTCAATAAGGATTAAATAATAAATTGTGTAAAACTTTATTTAAGCATTCTTCCTCACATTGTAACCACTACACCCCAAAGCGAGCCAGGTTTTTTCTTTTCGGGAGGGGGGAAGGAGGCTAGATTAAATTTTTCCGTCACCAAAGCCGGAGCCAGGATCTATGTTCGTGGGGCGTAATTTAAATCAAACGCAAAGGTGAACACCATAGTGCACGCGTAAGATTTTTATCTAGAGGCCAAAAATGTCACACATGAAGTGTTATAAAAAGACCCATTCAAATATAAATAAGAACGTTCTTGTCGGTTTAGATTCCGGTGTGTATTTTAGTTTCACATAAATTTTGAGAGGCACACGTATCTTGGCGCTATTTATTTTATTAATTCTAACTATTATTATTTTTGAAATGTTAAACGATACATGTATTTGTAGGCTTATAAAATACTCAAGAAAAATAAATAGAGAAGACGAATATCATATATTGTTAATTTGCAGATTTTGAATAAATGCAAAATAATATGATAGAGACATTTACTAAAACTATTGCATTATTTCAACAAATTAATTGTGTTAAAAAATAAGTAATAACCCTTCAAAAACAAATAAGTAATATGTTGCTAAAAATATATGAAAATGTCATTATTGTAAGACATTTAAAAGCTAAAAAAACATGTGACCATTGCCTAGACTCGAGCTAGTGATGTTTATGTTTTTTTTTTGTTTTTGTTTAATACCAGAAACGAAAGGATTCATTAGAAATTAAAACAGAATACAACCCTGGACCAACGCCGGGAAAAATCCATTGCCGGCCTAAAACCGGACCACAAGCAACAAAAGAAATAAGAAAAGGAAATGGGGAGCCCAATTCCCACCAAATTCAACCTCGATATGGAGGACATGATTTGGTAACATATTACGAAATTAAACTTGACCATAGTCTATCAGATTTAATAAACCTAAAACCTAAACAGCAAACCAGAATAGCCGACATTAACCGAGCCGGTCCAAAAAACAAAAACAAAAACAACAGAAAAACAACAAAGCCCAAACCCGACTCAATCATCACCACTGCCAACCAGGGACGGACCCAGCTTATTAAGGGTGGGGTGCACGGCCTCCACTCAAATTTCCGGACGAAATTACTAATATACCCTCTTATAATAATAACACTATGTATGTATATTATTACAGACAATTTTTATAATAATTATTGATTTAGTTCAACTAGTTAGATGGTTTTTTACTTATCTTAAGGTCATGGGTTCGAGTCTTGGTTGTTGAGTTTTTTTCCCAACATTTTTTATTTGAATTTGGCCCCCACTGGAAAATTTTCCTGGGTTCGTTACTGCTGCCAACCCACCAAGGAAAACAGCGCCCCCACTGGAAAATTTTCCTGGGTTCGTTACTGCTGCCAACCCACCAAGGAAAACAGCTACCGGAACGCACCAAAGCACCGACGCCACCAAAGCAACCATTGTGATAGAGAATCAAAATCCGCAGCGAAGCCGCCCGATGCTGCGAAACCGCCCCCACAAAGCGCGAACCCGCCATCAAAACCGCCCAAGATGCCACTCCACCACCATGTAAGAGAGACCCATAACAATCAAAAATCGATTTCTGATCGGATAGAAAAGCAAGGAAAAGGGCCATGCAAGGGAGATAAAGAAAGGAAACCAAATAATACAAATCCCATAGGAAAAAAACCACATTTCTTGCTAGATCTAAGGCTACTAAGAAACCAGATGAAGAAATAGCCAAGAAATCCAGACGCCGGCGAGACCATCTGCCCAAAAATTTTCCCTACCGGTGAAACAAAACAGCAGAGGAAAGAGATGGATTTGGACAGAAGAGGAAGGAAAATACATAAAACAGACCTAAAACAAATAAAAACAGACAGCCGGCACTGGCACCTTGCGGCGGACGGCGCCGGAAAGAGTTTCTCGGAAAGGAAAAGGGAGAGTTTTTGAGAGTAGTCAGAGAAAACTATTTTAGAGAGAGATAGATCCGTTGTAATAGTATCCAATCAGTGATGTTTATGTTTGCAAACAAGCGCTTAATAACCACTAATGCTAGACTATCCGGCTAACCAGTAATTTTATGGTGGTCCAGGTGTAAGTTTTTGGACCACCAAGTCAGCACTTTCAAAAGTATACATTGGTGGAAAGTTTTACAGGTAGGATTCCATTGGTGGAAGTTGAATTCCTATTGGTTGGGCACACCAAGTAGGATTTGATCCTGGACCATAGTAAAATTTGTGCCGGCTAACATTAAAGGACGGACAACAAAATATGCATACCGTTTCTATAAAATATTAAGATTTTTTAAAGATAATTTAGTCATTTCTCGACAAAGTTCAGGAGGGGGTGCATGCTCCCCTTAGCCCCTCTGTAGATCCGTCCTTGTCCGTCACGTTGTTTTATACCGCAAATTTTTTTCAAGTCTAAACTTGAGCGAAAAAATTGCTTAGAGTCTCTAAAACAGAAGGAGAAATTCCTTCCATAGAGACGGTGCGCGCTCTCTTTCTCGATGACACAGCTTTTCTTAAGATGCATTTTTTCTTTTCTTTATATTGATGTGCGTATGTGCATTATAATTTATACCACTTTCATTCCAAAATGTAAATCCGTTAAACTTTTAATTTGTCACATAATATAAATCCATTTAGACACCTTCGCTTCAACAGAACCTCAATCAAGACGTATGACATGGCAACCCCTCTTCGCAACTTGTTATATTTAATGTTGATGCTTCTTTCAATGGTACAACGGCTGCAGCTGGAGGATCCTTAGAGATTCACGTGGCGATATTCTCAATGCTTTTTCAAGGAAGTTGGAAGGGGTTATGACGTGAACACGGAGAGAAGCACTACCGATTTATCATGCGATTTTCCTAGCTATTACTTGGGGATTTTTGATGTTATTTTCGAGGGAGACTCTCTTACTACCATTCAAAAACTCAACTCGGATGCTCTAGATTTATCACATGTGGGAAGCATCATCGAAGACTGTCACAATATGCTTTTGTGTTTTTCATATTTTGAATTCTCTTTTGTAAAAAGGTCGGGTAATATCCCAACTCACCTTTTAGCTAAGGAATGTCTAAGTTTGGTAGGAAACAAAACTTGGGGATTATCTCCTCATATGCATGTAATATCAGCTTATATGATGGATAAAGTCTAATAAAGAAGTTTTTCCCTTAAAAAAAAAATAAATCCATTTAGAATACAAAATTAGGATTTATTAATTACATTTTTTTCTTTTTTACCCATAATTTATCATACATTCATCAACTTTAATTTTCAATTATTACATTAATGAGAGTCAAAATGTATTCCTGACTTTTATCATTAAAATTAATTACACTTAACAAGTTTCTTAATTAGTATGAAAAGGTCTAAACGGATTTATATCTTGGAATGGAAATAGTAAACTATAAAAATAAAACTGATTCAATGTCTCGTCATAAAATGACACGGTTTCAATAAAAAAAAATATATGATACAAATAACATATTGTATCATAATTTTTTTTTTAATTGAAACCGTGTCATTTTAACATATTGGAAACAACTTAAAAAACTTTTTCGGTCCACTAAGAAACTTTCTCTAACTATGTGATCAATAAAAAATTCTCTAACTATATTTTTATCTCGATATAATGGTTTTATTTAAATAAAGAAACAAAAACACCCAATTCTCTAACCGCATTTTTCTTTAAGCACATTTGTTATTTATTTTATTTTTATGTGAGGAAAATTTTAAAGTAACAATAACAACTAACAAGTCAAGAAATGATCAATTAATAACCTAAACTAACTAAGAACATTAAGAAACACTGGTTTTTTATTTTTTTATTTTTATTTTTATTTTTATTTTTATTTTTATAGAACCGTAGCAGTTTTATTATTTTTCAAAAAATAAGAGGCAATACAGCAACATTCGGAGTCTCAAAAAATAGCAGAAAAAACTACGAAAAGAAAGTAACTAAAACTACTATAGGTCTTGCCAAGCGAGTCTTAAGTTTTTTGCCCGTTCCAGATGCAAATACGAACGCCGGTGGTCTCTCTTCCTCTGACTGATGTAGTACTCGGTTTCTCCATAGCCATATACCATACACAGCTTCTCTCCAAGTATATTTCCACTCTGAAGATCCTAGAAAAGATCGGTTTCCTCGGCCAAGATTAATATTTATCCAATCGTCACTGTGATGGGTTCCAAAAATGTTGTCCGATGATCTCTAGAATCAATATACACCACACTAGTGTTGCCCATATACAATCCTCTTAGTATGCAGTAGAATAGACTCGCCTCCATGCCACAAAGTGGGCAAATCGTGGAGGAATTACGTGTCTATTACCAAGAAATTCATAAACCGGTAGAGCCTCGTGTTTCATAGTCCATAACAAAAATTACCTCGAGCCGCCCTTTTAAATTCCAAATCCGCTTCCAAGAGTTGTTGTCGCTTGCCATCACCATGTTGCGATCATTTCCGCTTGTTTGAAATAGGTACCACTGATGCAACAAAGATATAAGCCTTTTGCTCTCTTCCTTCCACAAGATATTATCTTGTGATATTTCCAACCTCTCCACAACACCGAATAGGCCTTACAAATGCCACGCCATATCGGTGAACACCCCAGTTTAAAGCGACTCCGTTAACTCAGATACTTATGTGCTAGGACTCAACCCAAAGTTTCTCTTTGTTGTGTAGTAATAAGAAACACTGGTTTTTAATAATAAGAAAACCTATTAAAAGATAGACAAATCAGCATGTCATTTTATTTAGAAAATCACAATTTTTACATACTAATCAACTATAATCTGATTGATAATTTATCCCACTCTCTCTCTCAACTTCCCCCCTCCCCACTCTCTAGAATCATCCCTCGGTTCTTCCTCTTAATTTGTCCCTTCTTTTTCGGCGCCGTATCGCCCTTTTTAGATCTCTGATGTTCTTTTCTTCTCTTTCATGTAGTTTTCTGCTTGTTGTGTCTTCTTTCCTCTTTAATAATTGCATATCCTGAGCCATTTATTTTGGATATCCGCCACGGTGGCGACGGTTTTGACCGTGACCGCTTTCTTCTCTCAGAACTTCACGCTTTGGAGGCTCTCTGCGACTTTAATTTGGTTTTGAGATTCTCTTCGATTTGAAGAACGGCTCGCCGGCCGGGCGATATTTTCATGGTGGCCCGCCGAATATTACAATAGAGGTCGGTTTCAGTTGTGGACGCTCGGTACTTGTCTCACGGAGGAAAGATTTGTGTAGTTTCGCTGCTTTATCTACATCTGCTGAGCCTTTGTCGCCAGATTTTGGACTTGTCTCCCCCTCGCAGCCGTTCTGGTTGTTGGTGGGGGTGATAAAGCGGTTCTTACATTCCTTTTTGGTGATGTTGGCGTCGGTAGTTTCAGGATAGTTGTTTTATTTTTATGTTTTTGTGGTATGTTTGTAGATCCCGGGTGGCTTTGGTACTCATCGGGCTTGTCGTCTTTACGGTTGCTACTGGGTGGTGGTGGTGGTTTTCTTGTGAGTTGGTTATGGACGTCCGTCATATATCGGATTGTTTCCATTTTCGTTTTTTTACCAAATCAGTTTTTTTTAACGAGACAGTATTTGGTCATATTGGTTTTCTCTCGGTCTTCATTTATTTTTTTAGTGTTGATTTTTCCAGTAGTAGGCTGATGGTGGTCCGACGGTTGTTCGGTGTTGTTCCGGAAGTTATCCGATTGTAATTCTGTTGTTTTAATAAAATTTCTTTCGTTTCGTAAAAAAAAAAAATCTAAATGTAGCTTCCCCTCTTAATTTCTATTATTTTGGAATATTTTATTGTAATGATAAAAGTGGAGCTGCATGCTACTCAATAAATTCTGCCGAAGGAAATTTTGAAAGAAAGAATATAGGGTTTGTTTATGAACTGGTATGGTACAAATTAAAAAGTTTTTGGACCGGTGGGCTGATCTGGTTTTTGGGTGGGCTGGGTTTAATTTTATTGCTAATTACAAAAAAAAAAAAGTTTAAAATAATTGGGTGGGCCCTGTCTTAACATACATCCGCCCTTGCCCCCCACCCCCTCCTCTCTCAAATTCGAGTTTTCTTCTTTAGGAAAGTTGTACTCAGATGTGGTGTATTTATCCACTATCGTGGTTGTAAATAATAATAATATTCTTCATTTCAGTTGTAATAAAAAAAATAGTGAATTTTTTTTCCATGTAGGCCTATAAAATCATAATCCTTCGCGGAAAATGTTTTTCATTTCTCCATATATATTTGAACACTCATATTCAACCTCTTTCTTTCATAATCTATCGTTTCACCGACCGCTACCACCCACCCCACCTTGCCCATAAACAGTACCCACATCGTTGTCAACCGCATGCACCCACGCCGGTATCAAAAACCACCAGCCATACCAACTATCATATGTATACTACACGTAACCATAAGTCAAGATATCACATATTATCTCATTTAGAATATCACATATTTCATTACATTACATCTTGTGTCAAACGTATAAATAGAATCGATGTAAAACGCATGTTTGAAACCGTGTCATTATTTTTATACCTTCCAATTCAAGATGAATAAAACGTTCTATTCGACCCAAGTTGAATTAAAATGCCATACCTTTAAACATAATTAAAAGTGCACAAAAAATAAGAAACTAATTTAAGTGTGATCACATATAATATATCTTAGAAGCTTACATGTAATTGTTCAAAATACTTGGTATAAAATTTTCCCATCACTCCCATGTTGTTTTCAACATCGACAAATCTTATTCTATAAATATATTGTAAAATTCTATATAATCAGTAACATGAGAGTAATTACTTCTTGAGAAATAACGTTACGTCCAATTCAAAAGTTTATTTTGAAATCAATTTCAAACGATTTCATCAATCGATATAAATGATATTGATTTCAAATTGAACTTTCAAAATTGACGTAACGTTATCTATTCTTTGGTTTTTAGGCTTCATCTAGTCATTGCACCTTTGAAGGCTATTGCATTCGCCACAACCGTCACAGACAGGATCATCTATTAAAATACATTTTCTTTTATCACAAGGTTGATCATCACGATCTTCATCTTCATCTTCATCTTCAGTCAACTTCTTAATTGCAAATGATGAAGTCATTAATTTTCTTGATCTTGAACCACCTGCCGTACGTACTGTACCATCATAAATATTAAATAATAGTACTGTTATACTCACTCTAACACAACAAATGACCACTCCAACACTAACAAATGTATGCGATATGGTAATAGGTGTTCTGTGTGTTGATATAACATCTATTTAAAATTGTGTGCCACTGCCACAATATAAACGGTCTCAATGACATATTTGTGATAATGGGGCATATATTTGTTCAACAACGACTCTACCGTGTACCATACAACTTCATGCATCACTAAGAATCGACCTTTGAAAGTTGGCAACATCCGACCTTCCCAATGTCGATTTTGGTTCGACATCGCGGGAAGTCGAATGTTTATACATACGTTCGACTTTCACGCTTCTGGTTCGCGAAAATGATGCGGTGGCGGTGGGGACAACAGATAGATTAGGCGTGTTGCGAATAAAGACTTTCATGATAATATCATTATTCAAGAACAAAAGGACAACAACGTATATATGGACACGGTTATACCATAATAAGTAAGAGATAACACACTTTTACATATTCGATCACGATTTATAAGACTCAAGATCGATCATAATGTGAACCCACCATAATGAGATTCAAAAGTGTATTATATCATTCGTTATGTGAAACCGTTGTGTTTGTTAATTACCAAGTGATTCTCCAAGGTTGATGTCTTCTCCAACAACTGGCTTCTTCAAATCATCTTCATTTTCAACAGCAATTTCATTGGACATGGCCACTTGAGCAGCACTTGCAACAGCAAATAGTATCACAATAATACAGAGAACTTTGGGTGCCATATTATATTATATAATATATAAGATATATATTTGTGAAAGTATATATATCTTGTGTGACATATAGAGCATTTGGGCAGCTATTTATAAGTACACATATCGCTTTAATTTGGTGTATACAACAAAACATGTTTCCACTCAAAAAACAAAAAAACAAAAAAACAAAAAACATGTTTCCTTGAAAGCTCAGATGTTGGATGCTTCATTTTTTATAATTTTTTTTATAACTTTTCTCTGTTTTGATTTTAAGTTCCATTAAATTATAAAACAATTAGAAATATTTGTTTTTTTTCTTTCCAAATACGAAAGGTTTAACATACAAACTAATTATGCTCCAAGCATAATTAGAACGTATATAAAAAGGTCGTTGCTGGTTCGTATTCTGAATACGGATAAAGTTACTCAATTTTTCTTACATTTAATTATAAATCCCGTTTCTAGTGTGAAATGACAAACGTCTCACACAGTCACACGTGAGTTTGGTTCGTTTAGTTTAGTTTAACAAACAAACATACGCTTACACAAACTGAATCTGAATTTGTTTGGGAACGACTCCCACCGTTAGAAACTCTTGATTACGTTGAAAAATAGTGGTGCATGGTGGCCGGAAGGATATGACATTTGGCGCTAGTATATATGATTCCCTAAATCCATGGCCGACCCTCTACTAAGGCCTTCGAGACCCGAGTCTTAAGTCCAACGGTGTCGGAGGGCCCAACGGTACATGTCGCTAAAAGAAAAAAAAATCGTGTAGATTTAATCCGATCCAACCTAATATAATATGTTAATTTTCTTTTTTGATAAAGCCCAAATCTTTTTCTTTCCAATCGATAAAGGTCCCAATAAAAAAATTTACTTGGCAAAAAAAAAAAGATATACAAACAAGTTTTATTAATTTTTGTTTGAAACTATAGAAATTAAAAAGAATATATTATTTTATATTATTATATATCTATATTATATAATTAATTTTTGTTTGAAAACTATAGAAATTAAGAAGAATATATTATTTGTTGGAAAAAATGTAATCTTTAGTGATTCGATAGAGGTTAGAAACTCCAAGCGCATGTTAATAACGTTGTCGCTTAAGAGATATTTCGTCCCACACGCGATTTGTCACTAAGTGATCAAACGAAAATCTCTCTCAAGATCTGATGAAGGTGTTTGATTCAAACAAATGACTTGTTTTGAATCAAACCCAAGACATACTCAAAGTTTTTCCGATGATGTTGTCAAACTTATGAATTTTCGTCCGCATACTTGTGCGGCTTTTATAGCCGCAAGTCTTCGTAAATAAATGAACGTAAGGTCGCTCTCGACGAAGCAGGGTTATCATCGCTCACCGGACGAAAGGTCGAACCCCGCGTTCGCGATAACATTAATCCGTGACTTTGCAACTCGTGACGCAAACGATTATAAAATATTTACTTTATGAAAAATATCTAACATTATTTTATATTATTATTATATATCTATATAAAAAAGCTTACAACGAAAAATAAAAAGTATGTTTTGTATATAATGTATGAATTTGGTTTTGTTTATAAATATCTTTAGAAAACTACTTTGTAAAGACGTTTTGGCGCTTATCGATAAATCGACTTTTGTATTTACTGGATGTTAAAAACGCATAAGTATGTTTAAAAAAACTTCAACTAAAAGCACCAATCTGAGCTTGGTTTTAAGCGATTTAATCGGGCGCCGCCTCGCCTAAATCGAATCCTTTCAACCCTCGCCGGCGTCGTGCTTGTCCAAATCATATGCGTTCACTTCCAAACCTAAAACCGTGTGTTAGTGTCATTGTCAAATCTTACTTAATTAGTTAATTATATTGAAAATGATGGGTTATAGATTTTGTTCTTAATTAAGGGACCTTCTATGTTATTATAATCCCTTAAAACGGATTGCATTATAAAATTTTCAGAATTCAAGAGACAATTTTGTTATATTACTTTAGAAAGATAATAATTGAGGTAAAAAGAATTATTGAAAGGAACGCTACAAATTTTATTAAGTACTACATGCATCTCAAAATGTAAATTCATTTGAGTTTTTTCACAAAAATTAATAAAGTTGGTTAAATTGGTTATGTGTTATTAATTTTGATGAAAAAGACTAAAATGGTCTTTGACTGTTATTAATGCAAAGTAGTAAAAGTTTGTGGTATATAATAAATGAGGAATAAAAATAGAAAAAAATGTAATAAATGCTCCATTCATATTCTAAATGGACTTATATTATAATACATATTTATAAAGCGAAACGGATTTACATTTTGGGACGAAGTTAGTAACATCCAAAAGACTCTTGCACTACATCTGGGGGCTAGAAACTCGCACCAACTAACTAAACACACGACAGATAGGTCTGCACAAGCAAGACATGAATGAGCAGGTCTATTACCCGACTGTCAAACAAAACAAAAGGTGCATTGAAGAAAAGCCCTATCTTGACTTAAACAATCCAAGACCAAGCATCCCTAGCCATTCCGGGATTACCCCCTAGATGCGGGCCAAACTAGAGCTCGGAGGACAGCCGAGAGCTTCAACGACTGTACATCTAAATTCCCCGGTATTCGCTCTGAGACAACATGTGGAATGAGCCTCTCATGATTACTGACGATGCTGGAAATTGTCGGGTATTAATTCCGGTCCCTTTTTATCCTTGTGACAACATGTTCAAGCTTCAAGAACGAGAAAAACGATAAAGATGGGGGTAGTTTGTGGTGGTTTAGACTGGACTTGAGATGTTGTGTCTCAAGTCGCCTCGATTCGTTAATTTGTCGTGAATCGCTCATCGCTGCCTCGTGTATCGTTTATATAGGGCATGTGCGCTTCTGGCACACATGGGCCGTGTCTTTAGTGAACTGTGGTTTCGTGTTCCATAAGAAAGAGATAAATATGATTTAATCCCCTTAAGTATATGAGATAATCTCGGTGATTTGAATATCAAATAGGAGCCTCTATGGCCTGCTGGGTTGGGTGGCCGGTTTAGCACCCCTCGTTGCCTCTGTACCCGAAATAGATACGCCGCGCTTCCCGGCGCGTACATTTTATCCCCTACTTTTTTGCATGTGCCATTACCAATCGCGGGTAACCCCGGTCCGGCCGCCTCTAACCTAAGAAGAATGATTATCCTTATGACCAAACAATGACCAACTTACTTACTTCTCGAAATTCATATTGCATATGGCAGACCAATGGTGTTGGCGGATAGCCTTTATGGCTGCAAACAAGTCTTTAAAACAATATATCTTAGCTCATCATCATCATCAGATCCACCATTTACTTTTATCAAAAACAATAAGAACTGGAAAAACCACATGCACGTGAAACACAAGCCTCTTTCCAAGCGTGCAAACTGCAAAGGCCCTCTTCAATATAATATTTTCCCTACCAACCACAAAAAAATAATTTTCATCAACCGTCCCGTTTCACCTCATTTCAGACTAAATTCAACTTTGCAGAGCCAAAAAAAAAAAAAATTGATCATTCAACCGATGCAAAATCGAATGAATATTTCAAGATATCTCGATAGTGCCAGAAAATTGCAAAGTGGTTTTTTTTTTTTTTTTTTTTTTTTTAAAGCACGATTGATACACAAACCAGCTTGCGTTGAGAAGAGAAACACGGCACGACACATATTCCTTCTGAATCGTTGCTTTCAATCATACTCATATATCTAAAAGTTATACTAATATTTAATCATTTTATCATACTGCCTGAAAAATCTAGAATGTATTACAAAATTCTAAATAATATTATGTCAAGAAATATATATATATATATATGAATCACTAATGTTTTAGGGGCTTGATACTGACACCATTTACCGTGACATCACGCTTTAAGTTTAGGTGGTGACTCGGGTTGATCGGCCCGAGCCGTGAAACCGGCATACCAAGCAACCCTCATGAGCTGCATACCCAGAACAAGAACCCACCAACACACCAGTCCTCTTATGGTATTCAACGTCCATGATGGCGCCGCGAGCTCAATTCCAAGCTTTAGCCCTCTCATTAGTTGCAATAACCGGTACGCTTCGTACACAACCGGGGTGACTAACCACACCGGGGACTGCCAATGCCAAGTCAGCATCTCGGTTAGTATCTGTACCGAAAGGAGAAGGAGATACGGACCTAAGAGAACTGAGAACCCGATACTGGGTAGGGACGGTTGTAACAAGCCCTTATGAGAACAAAAGAGTGTCAATACAGGAATGAGGAAGCCTGCCATGTTTGAAAACATGTTCCAGAACTGGTAACTAGCGGGCGGTTTGTTGTAAGAACGAGCCGTGTTTGTTGGACGAGAACACGAATCGGCTAGGAGAAGAAAGAGGAATGCTCCGAGATTGAAAATGCAGTCTAGCCCGGTTAAAGAAAGTAGGCTGGCAATGTTGGGACCGAGGAAGACAGACGTTAAGGGCAACCATAACGTAGGAACCATGCCCGTGGCTAAGAGTAGGGCCGGGCCAAGAACCCATACGAGCCATTTCAAGTAGTTGGGCTTGATGATTGGCTTAGTGCTTACTGTTTTTACATCTTTGTCCTCGTCGACTACACTTTTAACCATTGTTTCAAAACTCCTTTCAGGAGATTCGACTCGGGCATCATCATCATCAGGAGGAGCATATGCAATCGGTGCAGGTTCCCACCGGGAGAGATTTGTGCAGGCGACTGTCAAATGCCTGATGCTCAGATTTCTAAAGTCGTCTCTTTTGAAACGTTTCTGGAATTTCGACACTTTCAAATGCCTATGATGGATAAGGGATGGATTACCTACGGATACGATGCAAGCTGAATTCGTAAAAGCTGCCATTTCCTAGTTGCACAAGTGTAGCTTAAATGATCAAAAGCAATCGAGACTGGCCTTTGCACTTATACCTGTATAAACAGACAAATTACCTTATAGGCTAAGATTTTATGTCAACTGTAGTAGGAATGTTATATCAAATGAATAGATCACGTGCATCCATTCCTATGCATAGAAATCGATGGACATGATGCATCATCTTGATAATTTTGGTTTGAAATTCATATATACGATCCACAAGCTAATGGCTCTCTGCAAAATGTCAAACTTCACCCTGAGATTGTATATACGAAAAGAAGAAAGGAATTGTACGAAAAAGAAGAAAGAAAGAAAACACACATACACACTACCACCGATTCATACGTCCAGATACATTGCAAGCAGTATCAAGAATTCAATGGTTCGACCATGAGTGGTGACATAAGTTTGAATATCCAGTACACTATAGAATGAAGTCAGAAAATCAAAGGACTTGTCAGAATACAGAGTTGTTTAGTATGGTAGTATATATATATAGTACAAAATCCTACCAGATGAAGGAAGTGAAAGCATGCTCCTATCTCCGAAAAGAAAATTACATATGTCATTGCACAGTCTTAATTTAACCCCGTGATTTCCTACTAAAGTGAAGTTAAGTTGAGGTTTTCTACAAGTAGGGCATTAAGTAAACAATATCAAAAAGCAACCAGTCACTAGCAGCAGCAGCTTTTCTACACAATATCACTTGCACTCTTAGGTATCCTATAGGGAAATTCTATTGCAAAGACTCCGTAACGAGGAGTTATCACTTGCTCTAATGTTGAAAGATGGTGTTTAGGTGCTTTTATTAGTGTTAATCTAGTGCCAATTATGTACTAATTAGCTGTTTTTCTGTCCTAGTAAGGCTAATGAACAGAAAACTGTTTTTCCTGTTCATTAGCCGTTAGAAGACTTTCTAGATAAAGTTTATAGCCGTTGGAGGCTTTTCTATAAAGTGTAATCAACACTTCTCCTACCCGATAAGAAGTTTTATCAATAAGAAAGTGTTTCCTCTTCTATTTCTCTCTTCTTTCTCTATTTCTACATGGTATCAGAGACTGTTCACACCAAAACTCTGTAATTTTTTTCAAAATGGCTACTGAGAATTCTTCAGAGGTTAACTCAAGGGAAGAAGCCACAAATCCTTCTTCCTGGACCACTGAACCCTCTATAATGTCATTTTCCACTCATAAACTCAACGGTGATAACTATCTCCAAAGGTCTAGATCCATCGACTCCTTATTACCGGGAGGGACAAGGAAGAATTCCTTCTTTGGAGAAAGCAAAGCACTGGAAAAGGCCAACCCAACTACAAGAAGTGGAGGGTTGACAACAAACCAAGTCATGGCAATTCTTTTGAGGTCTATGACCACCGATCTCACTTGAGAACTTCATCCTTATGGACACTGCTTGAGGAGATATGGAATAGGGTCAGCTTTGAGCTATATTCAAAAAAATGAAAATATCTCTGCTGTCTATGAGATTGAAGCTAAGGTACAAGATATGAAGCAAGGTGATCTCAGTGTCACCATGTTCTACAACTCTCTGTCTAAGTCTAGGCAACAGCTGGACAGTCTGGAAAATATTTCCTGGCAGTCTGCTGATGATGCAAAGACTTATATGTCTTTGAAAAATCAAAGAAGAATCTTCAAGTTCCTAATGGGACTTAACTCCAATCTTGATGATGTGAGGGAGGATATTAAGTAAAAACCCTCCTCTCTCACAAAGAGGTTTTTGTTGAGGTTAAACATGAAGAGAGTAGAGAAAACTCATGTTGAGTAATACTACTCCTACATCTCTGGAAAAGCAGTGTCTTTTCACTAAGAGTGCATCCCAATCACATCCACTCAAAATCAAAAACAAAGAACATATAAGGCCTGTCTCATGAGCATTGTAAAAGACAGGCCATACAAAGGAGACTTGCTGGAAACTCCATGGCAAGCCTCCTAATTGGAAACCTAAGAATTATGAGAACTCTGCTAAACTTGCTACCTTTGAGGAACCTAAGTCTGAGAATGAGTTCAGTAAAGAGCAAATTGAGGCTCTAAAAAGGCTTCTATCTGCTCAAACTTCTCAGACTGCTGCTCCTCAAGGAGTTGCAACTATGGCTAATGCAGGTGTGTGCCTTAATACCTATACCAATAATCATGTGGTTAGAAATATATGGCTTGTTGATTCAGGGGCCTCCAGTCATATGACTGGAAACCCTGAACTCTTTATAAAAATCACCAAGTGTGTATCTCCTCACACTATAAAGATTGCTGATCCCAGGTTTCTGGTACAGGGGATGTTATAATTAGTGAAAAAATAACTCTTAAGAATGTACTTTATGTTCCTAACTTGCAATGCAATCTTTTATCTGTACGCAAACTTGTAAAAGACTCAAAGTGTGCTGTTTTGTTTCACTCTAATGGCCAGGGGCGCACATGGTCCGGTTTTCCGGTTTTCAACCACGTTTAAAACCAAACCATTTTTTACGGTTTCAAAATTTACAAACCAAAACCGAACCATAGCTAGGTAAAACCATTTTATCCGGTCCGGTTTGGATCGACTTGGTTACGGTTTTTTCCGGTTTTAAGTCCTCTTTTTTCAAATAGTTCACTGAAAGTGCATTATCACGGTTCAGCGAATTCATGTCATTATTCATACGACAATCATACAAGATTCTCATTCTCCATCTACCATACACCATAACTTGAATGTCACTGGATTCTCTGTCTCTATAAATATATGTGTGTGTGTGTGTGTGTGCACAACATTATATTATAATATTTTCCAATTAAGATGATCATTGTAAAGCCATGTAAACTGTTTTATTTCATCTTGTTATAGGTCCTATTATGATGGGCATCAAACTACGTGTGTGAGGTAGTTGATTGATGTATTAATAGATAATGGACTAAGATATTAGTCATTTACATGTAGTGATAATTGAAGGGGGCCGACAAAAAGTCGGTTCACTGTGCTGATCAGTTCTCATAATGTACTGACGAAAAGTTGGTTTTACTGCACTGGTAGAGTGGTACACGAGTGGATTGGTGTGGTACAAATAACGGCCCCTTAATTAATAGTGTCGATATTCACACATACACACACACACACAGATATATATATATATATATATATCCGGTTCCGGTTTGTTCTGGCTTTTATTTTAGAAAACCAAAACCAAATTGTTTTTTACGGTTTGGTTTTATACAATACAAAAACCAACCGAAAAACCATGGTTTACGCATTTTCGGTTTGGACCGGTTTGATTCGGCCGATTGGTTTGGTTTTCGGTTTTTTTGTTCACCCCTACTAATGGCTATAAGTTTTAGGACTTATGCTCCAAGATGGAGATTGGCGATCTTTGAAGCTTACTCAATTTGTTTGTGTTCAAGACTCACTTCATCGACAAGTTTTTTGATGATATTCCTGAGGCTTAGCTAGTTATAACAAGTCCTGTTTCCACTTGTAATCAGATTATGTTATTACAATATAGACTAGGACATCCTAATTTTGCTTATATGAAGAACTTGTACCCTGATCTTTTAATGGAAAAGTTATTTCTGATCTCTCTTGTGAAGTGTGCCAACTTGCTAAACATACCAGTCTGTTTTCCCAGGTGGAGGTTATTCTCCATCCGCACCTTTTCCTTGATACACAAGGACATCTAGTGGTCCTTCTAAGAAAGCTACAACATCCGGAAAAGATGGTTTGTAAGCTTTATAGATGACCATAGTAGAGTCACTTGGCTCTTTCTTTTAAAGGAAAAATCTGAAGTTGGTGAAATATTTCAGAATTTCTATACCATGGTCAGAACTCAGTTTGAATCTAAGATTCAAATACTAAAAACTGATAATGGTACAGAATATTTTGAGAAGTCTATTGCTAAGTTCCTAACTGAACAAGGCATTGTTCATTTAAGCACTTGTGTTGATACCCCCCAACAAAATGGGGTGGCAAAAAGGAAAAATAGACATCTGTTAGATGTTGCAAGAAGTATAATGTTCACCATGCATGTACCAAAGTATTTATGGGGTGATGCAATTCTAACAGCAACCTACTTGATCAACAAGATGCCCTCAAGGGTCCTAAAATTCAAAACTCCGATTGGAGTCCTTAAAGATCACTACCCTAAGTCTCATCTTTTTGGTAGTCTTCCCATGAAGGTGTTTGGAAGTACTTGTTTTGCACATGTCCATGCCCAACACAGAGGAAAACTTGATCCTAGATCTGTGAAATGTCTTTTTGTGGGTTACTCCTCCACTAAAAAGGGGTACGAATGCTACTGTCCCACTACTAAGAAAGTATACACCACTATGGATGTTACTTTCTTTGAAAATATGCCCTATTACAGTGCATCAACTCAAGGGAAAGTTTTTTTATGAATATCATGACTCATGGAACATAGTGGTTCCTAGAGTGGCTGATAGTAATATGTCTACTCCTGAAAATCAAGGAACTTCTAATGAGGAATCAGGAAAAGAGGAACATGATGGTGTCCCTCCTCCTGGTCCCACAAATGAGCCTAGTGTCATTGTGTACACCAGAAAGAGGAAGGCAGTTCATCAAAATCCTGAAGTTACTGACACAGATCTTAATGATCAAGGGTCATCACATGGAAATAATAATTCAGAAGGATCCTCAGAAACTGATGACTCTGAGTGTTCCAATGAAATGGAAGGTGAACTTGATGAGAGGCCTATTGCCCAAAGAAAAGGAGTTAGGAAGTGCACCACTGATCATCCTTTGTATAACAACTTGTCCTATGACAAAATTGTCACACCGAATTTTATGGTTTCACTACCAAATTGCATAAAATTAGCATTCCTAAGAATGTTTACCATGCTATGCAAGTCCCCTGAATGGAGAGTCAGCTCACAAAGGAAGAAATGGATGCTCTCATTAAGAACAAAACTTGGGAAGTCACTCCCTTGCCAAAGGGTAAACATCCAGTGGGATGTAAATGGATCTTCACTGTCAAATACAATGCTGATGGAACTCTAAATAGGTATAAGGCAAGGCTAGTGGCCAAAGGTTTCACTCAATCCTATGGGATTGACTATCATGAGACCTTTGCCCCTGTTGCCAAGCTAAATACAATCAGAATTCTCATGAGTATTGTAGTTAACCTTGATTGGCCACTCACCCAACTGGATGTAAAAATGTCTTCCTAAATGGAGAAATCCAAGAGGAGGTTTATATGCATCTCCCTCCTGGATTTGAAAGCCTAGGGGAGAAAGGAACTGTCTGCAAATTACAAAAATCACTATATGGTCTCAAACAGTCCCCAAGGGCCTGGTTTGGGAGGTTTTCATGAAAAGGAATGGCTTTAATCAATGCCACTCTGATCATACATTGTTTACAAAGTTCAGATCAGGGAAAACTACTGTGTTAGTAGTTTATGTTGATGACATCATTCTAACAGGGAATGATGATACTGAAATCAGAAACATTAAAGAGATGTTGGCTTCTGAGTTTGAAATAAAGAACTTAGGAAATCTAAAGTATTTCCTTGGAATGGAGATTGCCAGAAATTCTGATGGAATCTCCATTTCCCAAAGAAAATACACCTTAGATCTCTTAAAAGAAACTGGCATGCTAGGATGCAAGCCTGCTGAAACACCTGTTGAACCTGGCCTAAAGCTGGGGAATGAGTCTGATAGCCCTCTGGTGGACAAAGGGAGATATCAAAGGCTGGTAGGAAGACTTATCTATTTATCTCATACCAGACCTGATATCTGTTTTGCTGTAGGTTTGGTGAGTCAATTCATGCATCAACCTACAGAAAGACACATGCAAATTGTTGAAAGAATTCTAAGGTTTCTAAAGAAAATCTCGGACAAGGTCTCTCTTCAAGAAAGGTGTGTCAAGGGAGGTAAAGATCTACACCGATGTCGACTACGCAGGATAAAACCAATGGAAGATCAACTACAGTGGTACTGCACCTATGTTTGGGGTAATCTCACTACACTGGAGGAGCAAGAAGCAACATGTGGTCTCGAGGTAGTCTTGAATCGAAATTAAGGGCATTGGCGCTTGGTGTTTGTGAAGGCATCCGGGTGAAAAGGGTACTTAATGAACTAGGGTTCAAAAATTCGAACCTATTCAACTCCTATGTGACAATACTTACGCCTCTAAGTATTGCCGAGAATCCTACTCACCATGATAAAACAAAACATGTTGAAGTGGATAGGCATTTCCTAAGGAAAAAGTTGACAATGGAGATATAACCCTAGTTCATGTGAAGACTCAAGAACAAGTTCTTTGATGTTTTGACCAAGCCTGCTTTCAACTCAAGTCTTTAACCATCTTCACTCCAAGTTTGGGTGCATCAACATCTACAACCAAACTTGAGGGGGAGTGTTGAAAGATGGTGTTTAGGTGCTTTTATTAGTGTTAATCTAGTGCCAATTATGTACTAATTAGCTGTTTTTCTGTCCTAGTAAGGCTAATGAACAGAAAACTGTTTTTCCTGTTCATTAGCCGTTAGAAGACTTTCTGGATAAAGTTTATAGCCGTCGGAGGCTTTTCTATAAAGTGTAATCAACACTTCTCCTACCCGATAAGAAGTTTTATCAATAAGAAAGTGTTTCCTCTTCTATTTCTCTCTTCTTTCTCTATTTCTACATCTAATATCACACCAAGACGTGTCCCACTCTTTTTATACGTGAACTCGTCATCACCACCAGAAGGTGGAACATACGTCGTAATGTGATTGGAATATGTCTGCAACAGAGTTTCACTATCCTATGTCCATCTCACTACATTTGGTCAATCCGTGGTACTTATAATTACTTGTTTAGGCCTGTCTATAGTGCCGTTCTCTTAGGACCTACGGCATGCCCAAATTTCAACTTAATCTTGAAAAACTTTTAAGCATGATACAATCCTTTACCTTGTAATCAACATGATGCAATTTGTGAGGTACTAACCACTATCTACTGCCTTCATATATAAGTATTTACCATCAATTCTTAGCAGAAATTATTAAAGATGAACTCTAGAATACGTTTACTCGAACCGGAAATCAGCAAAACAAATAAAAATTAATAAGAAATGTATGATTTATCAATTTCCCAGATGTACCTTCCTGAAAATATCATAAGCAACAACAAAAACACAAATAGCTAAATCAGAGATTTCTTACAAACTGCTTAACTAAATTTGAAAGATAGTAGATTAGAAAAGGATTAAGTACATGAATCGAAGACAAATTAAAAAGCTAAAAACAAAACACAAATAGCTAAATCAAGCAAACCTTTCAAACTTTTTAACAAATTATACGCACAATAACTCGAAGACAAAGGATTTGGGCAAATGACTCGAAGACAAATTACAGAGCTAAGAAATTACCTTAAAATCGCCTTTTCATTTGGGAACAAAACTAAAAGCTGAGGGTTGAATATTTTCAGCGACCCTAAAAGAATAAAAAAGAAAAAGAAAAAAAAAATCAGCGAAATTACGTTGAATTATTTTCCGCCAATCAGTCTAAAAGAAAAGCGAAACAATTCATTTGGGAAAAAAAATCAAACCACATAAAATTAAAAATTTTGGCTCCGTTTTAAATCAAACCGAAACTATGTTGGTTTGAATTGGTTTTTTCTTATTTTCAGTTATACCAAACTAAACCAACCCAAACATGTATTAGCAGTTTCTACTACATTGTTATTTCACTGATTGATATATCATTTTTCTCGTCTCAAAAAAGAAAAAAAGATATATCATTTTTTCTCTATTTTACGTAATCTATATTTAGGGTTAATTACATCAAATCTCTAGAATGCATAATTTGAATACAGAGTTTGTATTTTGTACTGTACATATATTCTAATATATATAAGATTTTAAAAAAAAAGTGTAAACGATAGCAAAACAGCCAAGGGCAAAAATAGTAACAAGAACATCAATTTGTGGTCATATTATAATGCTAAGGGTTTTTAAGAAGGTTTGTGGCCATTGGAACTCTTATGACTAGGATAGAGTATTTGTAAAATCTTGGTAATTTTGGACCAGTTCATTTGGAAGAAAAAGCTGCACATCTGTACTTTTTTTTTGTTTTTTTTCTCCTTCTCAAAATTTTATGTGGGGTAGGAAAAAGTTTTTGTATAACGGATAAAAGTTTTATTACCTAATAATACAGAGTGAAAAGGTTTATGATGATAAATAATAAGTTTATGGAGAAAAGGTTTATAAATCATGACATGTACACCCTTATAAACCTTTTAAAATGCCCCATGATTGGAGATAATCGATGAAAACTAAAATAGCGATTCATATAGGTATTATAATAATCACAACATCATGTATCTTGTTATATGTTTATGTCACACTTTTCACGCTTTGACGCTTCTTGCATTGGACTTTAATTACTAAAAACAACATTGTATATTTCAATTTGACAAATGAAGTAGTTTACGTTTTTTCTAGGATTTTTAACTTGTCGTATTGATGGTATGATATTTTTCTTAAGGCTTATGCTACACTCGGTTGCAATGCAGTCATCACAGATAGTTAGTAAGGTCGGTACATGTAAAGGGTCGAATTGTATGATTTATATATATATATATATATATATTATATCAATTTCCCCGTATTCTTATGATTTGTATAGAAATCGCGCTTATAATTGATTAATTAAGCAAATGGTGTTTTCAATAGTTAAATTGCAAAACATAACGAATTATGTTCTTAAATTGTGATTTTATATTATTTTGGAATTATGTTACGCTTTGGTATGTTTTTCCTACATTGTAGATACACATTGTTGATGGAAAAGATGATTTTTAAAGAGATAAATTCGAGTGGAAAGGAATCAATCAGATTTATGGAAGAATAAAGGATATAAGGAAAGAAATCAAGTGTTGATCCAAATTGAATCAAGCGCCCAAGTCCCGTCCTGAGATTAGGACGGGCGTCCCCACTATGTCGACGGGCGCCCAGCCGAGAAATTCAATTCGTAGAGTTCGGACTTGCCTTGAACGCATGTCCTGGTTGCGTCCCAATGGGACGGGCGTTCAATGGAATGGACGGGCGTCGCGGAGGAAAATCGTAATGTAGTCTTCAGATTTTATGTGAACGGGCGTCCACCCTTTTTGGACGGGCGTCCAACGCCGACTTTGAGCTGGCCGACTTAAAAGTCTATATAAACAGCTGCATTATCAAACCCTAATCCATCAATAACACACAGCCGCAGAGAGCAAGCAACAGCCGCATATTCTGAGGTTTTAAGGCCGATCACCCGAGCCTTGTGCTCGGGTGATCCGGTTAGATTAGATGTTTTATTTTCGCTTGTTGATTCATGGAGATCATCCATTATACCAAACTATGTGAGTTTATCTTTTAATTTATTCAATCTTTGTTTATTTTTATGATCTTTGATTTGTTTTGTATCTTTCTATGATTTATGATGCTATTGTGTGACTAGATCGAGAGATTGGTTGCTAATTGTTGTCTAACGTTGATGAGAGTCGTTGTTAGGCTAGATCACCATAGAAAGATAGGATCTTTAATCGTTAATTCGTGACAAATTAATTGGTTAATTATCTAGGTTGCTAGATTCTAAAATACGAGAGTTAACTTGAATCTACACCTTCGTTTTGTATGAAATTGGTCTCAACATTCGAGAGAGGAGAGATCGATAATTGAATTCACTAAGAGATTAGGAATTCATAGCTTGAGAGACGGATTCACTAAGAGATTAGGAGTTTGTATCTCGTGTAAAGGTGAAACCACAAGATTGAATTAAAATCATGAGATGAACTTGGATTGAAATCACTTGGTTTGTATATTGTTTGATTCCATGTATCTTTAATTTATGTTGTTTATTATAGTTTAGATTTAGTTTTCGCTTTTATCTTTCCCGCTTTGGGTCGACAATCCTCTGTCTGGCTTATTCGCTTTTCGTTTAGTTTTATTTTAGTAGTGACAATTTTAGAAGAATTAATAAAACTAGATTCAACAACCCAATTCCTGTGGATCGACTCCTTTACTTATTCCACTTTACTAGCAATCACCCGGTATTCGGCCGGTTAGGAGTTAGTTTTGCATATAGGTTAGGGTTTATAAATTGTTTTTGTTTAATGATGCAAAACCAACCAAACAAGACATTTTCCCGCCTCACCAATAGGCTCTTATCGGGCATGACCACGCATACGTAGTAGAAGATTGAAATCAAGTGGATCGTTGAAACCTAATAAATGATTGTTGAATCATCAAGTTGATGATGATTCACATGTATAATGAAACCCGAGTAAGTGGCTGTATTGATTTTAGTTGAAAAATGCTTCACGCTAGAAATGACCAAACGGTCTCTTATCCGAAAATTTCTCGAGTTTTCGGGTCGTAACACTATATTTTGTTTTTATTACTTTTCTCCTCACACACTTTAACATAAAATCCGATACAAAATCAAACAACATATCAACTATACTTTATTCGTATTAAGTCGGAATATCTCATGTCCAAACATATGTGTAAATGTTACAATTAGTTAAATAGCATTTGGGGTGCAATAAATTTGCAATGACATCCATAAGAACAATCAGGCAGATTATCGCCACAGGGCACACCACATATGGGTCTTTCCCGAAATGATTTAAAACCTATCTTAGATAAATCATCATGTTTGTATAGCAATTTTCTCACTGCCTCAATTGCTATGTTATTGGCCTTCTTATCTGCAAAAATTTATTTTCAAATTTCATTTTATTATTAGTGTAGATGAACAAAAGGAAGAAAGATAAATAAAAGGTTTCATTTCAAAAGGAAGAGAGATTTTTAATGACATCTTACAAAACCTACTTTAAAGACATCATACAAAACCAACTCTTAGGGCACCATCGTGATCGAAGGCTCATAAACGGGAAAACTGGAAAATCAAACCTCACGCCTCGATGTCATTCAAAGGGCGGATAAAAAATCACTGGATGCACAAACAATACCTTAGTGTAATATTTGATATATATATATATATATTTGGCTTAGCGGGATCCACAAACCCCTTTTTGTATATATCGATCCGCTTCTGATTTCATGTCGTAATATATATTGTGTAGTGTCATTAAAGACTCTCAAAATGAGAAAATTCATCAATAGTAATTTGATATGAGGAGTAACCTTACATGACATCATCATGACCACATACTATGATTAATAATTTACGGTCTGTGGTGAGAATGAATTTTAGATATGATCATTCGTTTATGAAATTACTATGGAAAAACTACCTTAATGAAACGTGTGTACGTGTAGACAAAAGGATATAGAAAAGGAAAACAACCATATAGTAGGATTTTGTAATGATGAATTAATTATCATACTAATTCATCTGATTTTACTTTACATCAATTTTTATATGTCAAGTTTTACACTATTATCATGCATGGAAGTTGATGGATATGATGATGCCATATCGAGTCATTCATACATGTCTAAAGTGATAGTGACAATATCGTTAAATATTAATTTAATTAACGTGCCAAGCTTAAAATAAATTATAGGTAAATAACAACAACAACAACAACAACAAAACAAAAAAAAAAAAAAAAAGAATTGAATAACCACATGATTCACCAGTGTTGATGTCTTTTCCTGCATCCTGCTGATCGTAATAATCATTCAATTTCCATTCATTTTCAACGGTAATTCCACCGGACATAGCCACATGACCATCAAATGCAACAATAAATATTACGATCGCAACATGGAGGACTTTCACTGCCATTATATCAAGAAGTAGTACTGTTTAGATAATATTAATTGTTGTTTGATTTTGCTTAGTTTATGAAAGCTTTATCTCAATATTTTTAAGAATATGACAAATATATATTTTATATAGAATGACAATCGTGATAATTTTTATAATGGTAATGACAAACAAATAATCTCCCTAAATAATCCCAAATCAAATGAATTTCGATGAATGAATCCTTAAAATCAAATAATTTCGACAATGAATTTTGAAAATTAAATAATTTCGATAAATAATTTAAAATAAATAATTTTATGAAATAATAAATAGCTTTTCTTTTACGCAAAAGCTTCAAAAGATCATCCCTTCTACTCAATCATTTAAATATTTATGTCCTTCTCCCTCATTCCTCCAATTAAATAACACTGTAACCTTGAATATGAATCAAGTCGAAATCTTTCATATTCAGAGAGACATGTCTTAGGCTTCGGGATGTTGCAATATAATTAAGTGTTTTTTAGATGGTTGCAATATAAGTGATTGTTGCATGAAATTATACTATCTCTAAATAAAATTAAATATTTACACACATATGTGTATTATTCTATACCCTGAAAGACAAGATATATAATATATTGCCGGCATGTATTTTTCTTACTAAGAATAATATGACCTATGTATCTCCCCAAATGGTTGGGGCATGTTTTATAACATTTGAAAGAAATATTATTTGTTTAAGTTATGCATCGTAATCGTTGTCGGTGTTAGCGATTCAGGAAAATTTTCATGAGTCATTGTATACATTTTCTTCTAAAGTAATTGTTTTTCATGAAGGTTAAAAGAAACAAAATTATAGATAAAATATATTGTTTTTTGGGAATTTGGGAGAAGGATAAAGACATTTAATCAATTAGGTGAGAAGAGACAACTTTTCAAACTTTTGATATAGCCGACAAAACGTGTAGTAAAAAGACTCTTATACCCTTATGAATAAAATAGGATAAAACTTTCTAATTTTAACGCTATTTCCGAAAAATTAGGGTAGAATTCTCGCTTCACGCAAAATCTCCCCTTCATCACGAATTCAAAGACGACGCAGAAATCATTGCAAGATTGATGGAATTTCACGACGCCAATTTCTACAATAAGCATTAACACTCAAACCGATATCGCCTCAAGGTGTGCAATCACAGTAGAGTTCCACCTGAAAATTCACTTTCTTCAAAAATTAGGTTATAATTCACTTTACCTCTTCCTTTCTCCTGCTTCAGGGAAGGAATATAAGTGAATTATCGCTCAAAATGGCGAAAGCAAGATCGAAGGTAGCTGCGGAGCAGAAATCTGATGAACGCATTACTAAGTGAGTACTAATTGGACGAATTCACTGCTCTATTTCTCTTAAATTAGTGGACGAGACTTCTGTAATTTTCATTGTTTCCTCTATGAACATTCACTCAAATTCACTTTAATATTCATTCACTGTTTATAGCAGCAAGTTTTAGTAGTTACATTCATAATTGGACAAATTCACTGCTCTGTTTCCCTTTGACGATGCTAAATAACGCACCACCTACAAATCAAGGCCACGTGTAATCTAAGGATGAGCTGTAAAGGGGATCGAATGACCGAAAATAAGTAAAAGATGGTGTTTTTGGTGTTTTATGGCCGAGTCCAAGAATGTATCTTGATTGCCTACGATCCTCAGTAGTGAAATATCCAGAATCAAGTCTTACGTAGTTCCCCTGAGTGATGTATTTATAGGCACATGCCCTTCCTCACTTCTAAACTGAGGGCGGTTTAGTATATTGACATAATTACCCTTAAACGGGCCTTGCCTCCTCGCCCAAGTAACTCTGGATGTGGGCCCACGAGCCCGCACTAAAAGTCTATGGTATCGGGTCGATCAATACCGACGCGGGTATTCGAAAGTTCGACACTGAGCAAATGGGTCTATGCTGCGCCGGCCCCATATCGATCCGATATGGGTGTCCAACGCAGACTTTCCCACGCCGCCACCGACCACTCGATTCTTCCACGCGGAGGGTGAAATCCCGATATCGCCATAAGCCCCCGATCGGAGGGAAGCTCATCTCGAAAGTCGATGTCGGATCTCAAGATTTGAATAACTTTGCCGACACGTGATGCTCTTTAGCGGGAATACAAATTGCCACCCTTAATTGGTATAGCGGTTGTAGTGATGACGCCACACTGCCAAGATTAATTGGTGCAGAAACGGTTGCTTTTTATTGGGCCGCGTGAGATTCTCGCCTTGATTCTTGTGTCACGCTGGCCCTATAATCGCCTCTAAATCACCTCTTTCAAATTGACGATACGGATTTCACCCTCCACGTGAATTATCTAATTGGTCCAAATTCGGCATGTGGAAAAGTCCAAGTATATTATCCGCATCGGGTCGAATACGAGACGAATCGCTGATCACCACCGCAGCCGCAGATCTTGCAAGTGTTCCATCTCGAGTACCCATGTCGGTGTCCATCGAGTCGATACCATGGACTTCACCCAGCTCCTAGGCCCACCATCCAAAGAAAGTTACTGGGCAAGAGGGCAAGGCCCATTTAAGGGTAATTATGTCAATAGACCAAACCGCCTCTTAGTTTTAGGCGTAAGAAGGATATGTGCCTATAAATACATAGCTCCAGAACTACGTAAGGCTTGATTCCTGGACTTTCACACAGATACGAGGCAATCCAAGATACATTCTGACTCACCATAAACACCAAAATCACCCCAAAAATCATCCTTGATTCTATCATCCCTAGATTAAATTGGCCTCAAATTATACATGACAAAATCCAAAGATCGCTATTGGCGCTAGAAGGAGGGTCTTCATCGGTGATGGATCAAGGAGTGGTGGTTCGTGATCAATTTAATGCCAAAACGCAGTCAGATCCGAGGTTGATTGCCGGAAATTGAACCGTTGAAACAAGATTTCCACCGTTCAGATTCAAGGATAAGGAGGGATGAACAACCACTCCAAATTTCGTGACGATCGGAGTCCGCTTAGATAGCCGATCGTCGCCGAAAGTTGCTCTGTAATAAAGAAAACGCAGCACCCAAAAATGCAGCGAGATCGGCGGCTGATTTATGGAGTTTGAACCGTTGGAATGAAAATCCCACCGTTCAGAGTGAAGAATATCGAGGGACGAACAAACCTCAAAATTTCGTGCCGATCGGAGTCCGTTACATGCCCGGCCGTCGCTAAGAAGTTGCCGCTTTGATCAAAATGCAAAGCAGCCCAAAAAGCGGTCGGATAGATGGATTATTTCTGAGTTTCAACCGTGGAACAAGATTTCCACTGTTCAGATCCAAGGATTAGGAGGGACGAACAAGACCTCCAAATTTCATACCGATCGAGTTGTTTTGAGTGTCCTATCGCCTCAAAGAAGGCGCGCCGCATAAAAACGCAGCAGAACCCTAATTGGGAGCGCATAAGTCGGCTGAATATTCCCGACAATTGAACCGTTGGAACAAGATTTCGACCGGTCAGATTCAAGAATTATGAGGACCGAACAAGCCCTCAAAATTTTAGGCCGATCGGAGTTCGCTTTGATTTCTCGATCGTGGCAAGGAAGTTATCGCAGCACCGTAAACGCAGCAGGATTCTGGACAGCAGCTGCCAGATCGGGCGGCTTATTCCCGGAGATTGAGCCATCGAAAGAAAATTTCCACCGTCACATCGAAGGAAAGTGAAGGAAGAATGATCCTCCAAATTTCGTGCCGATCGAATCCGCTTCGAGGTCTGATTGCCACCGAAAGACACTCGCTGTGGCGCCCGTAAAGTCGCGAGTTATCTACCGTGATCCGCTATCCACGGCGAGTTCTCAAGCTCCAAAGAGCGAGCCGAGCTCTTTAGTTCTCCAGGTTCTTACAATTGTTATTTTAAATTTTATATACTTTGTAAGTCTTTATTATATGTGTAATGTTTTTTATCACAATCACATTGCACCACAAAGACTCGAGATATCGAGCACCGCATTCGAGCTTCACGGACTCGCCTTGCCTAAAACCCGAGCTCGACTCGAGTCGATTTGGAGCTCACCGATGGGCAAATCTTTTATAAGACCGAGCTCACCTCGCATCATATTTGAGCCTCGGCTCGGCGTTATCTTTATAAGACCGAGCCCGCTCAAGCGCCATCTTTGTAAGACCGAGCCTGGCCTCGCATCATATTCGAGCCTCTCGAGCGTATCTTTATAAGACCGAGCCTCGGCCTCGCATCATATTTGAGCTCGGCTCGGGCGGTATCTTTATAAGACCGAGCTCGGCTCGGCGCCATCTTTTATAAGACCGATTTCGCCGCATCATATTTGGAGCTCTCTCGAGCGTATCTTTATAAGTCCGAGCTCGCTTCGACATCATATTTGGAGCTTTCTCGAGCCAGATCTTTATAAGTCCGAGCTCGGCCTCGCATCATATTTGGAGCCTCTTGAGCGATCTTTATAAGTCCGAGCCTCGGCCTCGCATCATATTTGAGCTCTCTCGAGCGATCTTTATAAGACCGACCTTGCCTCGCATCATATTTGAGCTCTCTCGAGCGATCTTTATAAGACCGAGATTGGCTCAAGCGTCATCTTTATAAGACCGAGCTTGGCCTCGCATCATATTTGAGCTCTCTCGAGCGCATCTTTAATAAGACCAAGCTCGCCAAAGATAATATTCGAGCTCGAAGGCAATCTTATGTAAGTCCGCCGCCATCTAAGCATGATACCAACAGACTACACCAAATAAGCTAAGCCTTATCTCAATTAACTTCTGCTTTTACATTTTTATGTCTTGTAATAAGTCCATGTGACAATTTCATAAATATTCTACTAAGCATGTCTTTCCTCGAGACGCTTTTGTGTTTGTTATGATTTACACCTTCACATTGCAAATCTACCACGATACAAAATGGCAAAGGCAAAAATTCACCACCTTAAAGCAAAAGAAGTCCATGTGATTAAAAGATAAAAGAGGCAAAAGTCAACCACAACTACAAATCCTCGACACGATGAAGTCGGAATAATATGGTGAATAAAGCCAAGTCACCGATAAAGGCTTATATCACCTCTACACGATGCAAAGAGAAATAAAACAAAGAAAAAGCCAAGTCACCGACAGAGCTTATATCACTCCCGACCGCCAAGAAGCCACGATGCTAAGCAATTGGAAGATCCCACGATGGATACCCTATTCGACCAGCCTGTAAGCACCACGGTTAGGCGACAATGAGTAGGATTTTTCAATTCGACCATGTCGAAGCCCGACGAGGCAAGACAATGATTCGAGCTCCGACCGTATAGCCAAGTCAAGCCGATAAGGCAAGATGCTAGTGGTTAGGTCGACTTCATATCCAAGTGTACCATGAGTCATGTACTCATACTACACTTTGAGGGGCCACAGGGAATTAAGTCCAAAGGACTACACCCTATTTAAGGCAGCCTTTTGCAAGTGGAATTAAGTCCAAAGGACTACACCCTAGGCAAATATTCAACAACACAAACAACATTCAAAGGAAAGGTCGAATTCAAAATTCATAATTCAAAAGTCCTGTGGATCGAATCGTGAAAGATGCATAACAAAAAAAGCGACAAGCAACATATCGCAAAAATTGAAGCAAAATAAAACTAGGCGCTCATATTTGGAGCTCACCGACGAGTGAATCTGTAATAAGTCCGAGTTCGACTCGCATCTTACCTCGGAGCTATATTATTTTGAAACTCACCCTACCGAATCAAGCGGGTCGAGCTATCTTATTTTGGAACTCACCCTACCGGATCAAGCGGGTCGAGCTATTTTTTTTTGGAACTCTCCTAGCCGAGCATGGCGGGACGAGCCTTCTTATTTCGGGACTATCCCTATGGTTATTGCGACTTTTTGACTAGTGCCTGGCGATCTCGAGGATCCACCCGTAAAGGATCTACTCAACGGTCTACGAGGATCCGCAAGTCGGATGCCTTCAAAGGTCGACATGTACCAACGCTTATAAGTCCTAATAGGACGAAAACGCAATGGCATCGGGCCCGAGTCGACAAATGCCGCGTAATCCGACTCCCAAGAGAGAAATTACTAGGCATCGAGGCCGGGCAACATGATCATTTCGATCGACAACCGCTGAAGCTAAAAGTTCCATGGAACCAAAAGGCTAAGGCATCGAAGTTCGACTAAGTCCAAAACTCTCGGCAACATGTGTCATGAGTCATGAACGACAAAGAAACACCACGACACCGAGATCCAGAGCGACATTTACGATTACCACCTTATTAGACAAGAAGTACTAGACATCGTAAAGCGGAAATATCTATCGACAAATTAAAAGAGCATCGATTCCGACAAACGAAATGAGACAACCAGGGCATCTCTTCTACCACGCAACAACAAAGAAAAGTCCAAAAATGCTAAAGCATGGAAGACAAGTTACATATGGTCGATAAATGGAACTACCGAAAGTATAACGAAGATGATGAATTTGCATTATACTTTGAGGCAACAACGAGTCGACATTGAATACTCGAGAAAAAGCGAGCAAAGGAATGGGAATCGACATGCAACAAAAGTGTTTGACACCAAATACTTGTAAAAATTTCAGCATTTATAACAAAAAGCCTAGTCACAAAGATCGCCAAATATGATCCAAACCTAAGGTTCTCATGATACTTGGAGGCGATATCGACATATATGCATCGATACGAGAGAGGCCGATGTGCAAATAAGGCCAAAGGCCGCAATAAAGCAAGATGGTCTACTTCAAAGACAAAGAAAAGAAGGAAAACGTGATGCTTTTTCAAGGAAAAATAAGCCAAGTCCAAATGACCGCTAAATGTTTATACAGATGGAAGCCAAAGACAACGCTTGTTGTAAGGGCAAAGCCTAAGAAGAAGCATCATCTCGGCGCTAAGGCAAAGTCTCAAGATCGTTGGATCGACATTCGAGATCCGAATGTCAGACTCCAAAGTCGTGGCAAGTCAAATTCTTCAGAGAAGTCGACTCGACCGAGACAAATCCCAAGTTGGACATCTCATCATTCCTTCGACAAATACGGCATCGGCCGATGTCAACTTAGCCACACGCTATAAGTCCTGTGATGTATAATGCTAAGATAAAAAAGTTTGCAAAGGTATATGGAAAGGCCGTATGTCGGACTCCACAGAAGTAAGTCCGCATGGCGATTTAAATTCGAGAGCATTGATGACAAAGTGGCGAGATATTACTTTTGACAGATCGACCCGACCTCAAGAGCTCGTGACAGATCCTGGGGCTTATGACGATACGGGATTTCACCCTCCACGTGGAATTATCTAATTGGTCCACCGGCACGTGGAAAAGTCCAAGTATATTATCCGTGATCGGGTCGAATACGAGATGAATCGCTGATCACCACCGCAAACAAAGCAGATCTTGCAAGTGTTCCATCTCGAGTACCCATGTCGGTGTCCATCGAGTCGATACCATGGACTTCACCCAGCTCCTAGGCCCACCATCCAAAGAAAGTTACTTAAGCAAGAGGGCAAGGCCCATTTAAGGGTAATTATGTCAATAGACCAAACCGCCTCTTAGTTTTAGTAAAGGTAAGAAGGATATGTGCCTATAAATACATAGCTCCAGAATTACGTAGGCTTGATTCCTCGACTTTCACACAGATATGAGGCAATCCAAGATACATTCTTGACTCACCATAAAACACCAAAATCACCCCAAAATCATCCTTGATTCTATCATCCCTAGATTAAATTGGCCTCAAATTATACATGACAAAATCCAAAGATCGCCACAAATCATTTTGGAGATTTTACACGCATAAAAGGGGAGCCTCACTTTTTGAAGACTCTTATTCGCCATTTGACGAAGCTGGATTTTGTCAAGTATAATTTGGGCCAATTTAATCTAGGGATGATAGAATCAAGGATGATTTTGGGGGTGATTTTAGACGAACTGTAGAAAAGATGATGGTTTTGGTGTTTTATGGCTGAGTCCAAGAATGTATCTTGGATTGCCTACGTATCCTGTGTATTGTCCAGGAATCAAGCCTTACGTAGTTCCCGGATTAATGTATATTTATAGGGACAATGTATGTCCTAACCCTAAAAATAAGTGGGCTATGCGCCTTTGTCATTTTTACCCTTATTGGGCCTTGCCCCTTTCTCCAAGTAATTATTGGAATAATGGGCTTAGAAAAACGGCCGGCCTTATGGTCTCGACTCGAGTATCACCGACGTGGTGCCCGAGATTGACTCTTGGCCGACTCGATATGTCGTAGATGTGGCGGATCAATCTCCTTAACATGCCATCCGACCATTATGATAATTACACGTGGAGGGTGAAATCCCGTGATCGCCATAAGCCCCCTGCATCTATCTCGAGCTCTTGAGGTCGTCCGATCACACAATGGTATATCTTGGCCACCGCTATCCAATGCTCAACTTAAATCGCCTCGCGACTTACTTTCCGTGGAGTCCGACATACGGACTTTCCATGTCTGCGCTGGTAGACTTATTTAATTTAGCAACATTATCTCGCCCCTTGACTTATAATGTGTGGCTAAGTTGACGCCGACTTCGATATCAGAGTCGCCAAGGAATGATGAGATGTCCGTAGTCGGGATCGCCTCGCCGAGTTCGACTTCTCTCAAGAGTCCGACGGCTTTGCCTGATTTTGGAGTACGGCATACGGATCTCGAATGTCGCCTCAATACCTTTCGAACTTGCATTAGCGCCAAAGATGATGCTTCTTCTTAGGCTTTGCCTTTTTTGCCTTATTCGCACATCAGCTTCTCTCATGTCGAGGCATATATGTCGATATCTGCCGATCTGCCGCCACCGACTGAGAAATTTTTACAAGTATTTGATGTCAAACACGTTTGTTGCATGTCGATTCCCATTTCTTTGCTCGCTTTTGTTGTCTGCGCTTTTCACGATTCGATGTCTTTTAGCTCTTCGCTTGTCGAGTCTTTGGTTCTGCTTTTGCCCACTTGCTTTATCGATGTCGATTTCCCCCGCGTATTGTGAACCTTTGGTTCTTACAACACTTGTGAGTTTATAGGTGTAGTCCTTGACTTAATTCCTTGAGAAGCTTATATAGTGTAGTCCTTGGACTTAATTCCTTTATTATTTTATAGGTGTAGTCCTTGACTTAATTCCCTTGAGCCCTCAAGTGTAGTATGAGTACATGACTCGTGGTACACTTGAATATGAGTTGACCTAGCACATTACTGCCTCTTGGGCTTGACTTAGCTTTATTGGTCAGAGCTCAATTACGTAGTTCCCGGATTAATGTATATTTATAGGGACAATGTATGTCCTAACCCTAAAATAAGTGGGCTATGCGCTTTGTCATTTTTACCCTTATCGGGCCTTGCCTTTTCTCCAAGTAATTATTGGAATAATGGGCTTAGGAAAATCGGGCCGGCCTTATGGTCTCGACTCAGTATCACCGACGCAGGGTGCCCGAGATTGACTCTTGGCCGACTCGATATGTCGTAGATGGCGGGATCAATCTCCTTAACATGCCATCCGACCATTATGATAATTACACGTGAGGGGTGAAACTCAGATCGCCACCATTGCTTGCCTTCGTTCAGTCAGATAAACGCAAGTAAGCCCTATTTTATTCAAACTCATTTTCTGTCTTTTACTTCCTCCATTTCTTGTTGATTCCATGTCTAGTAGCGGTAGTGATTCACAAAATAGAGAGGAAGTTGTTGAGATTGAAGAAGAATCAACAGAGCAAACAATTTCTGAGCATCTAACTATTTCCGTGAGAAGGCCGCCGGAGAAGAAGAAGAGGAGAAGGGGAATCGCCCTTCCTCGACCGCGCCGACGCCAAACTAGAATGAGGGGCCAAGGCGGCCGACGGATGCATATCTAATCTGACCCCGGACAAAGCCAAGAACATCTGTATGCGATACGGCATTCCATACTCCTCTGATAACATCAAAGTTTCACGCGGCCAATTCCAGTTTGCCTGTGACCCTCCTCCAGGATTCTCGCGCCATTTACGTAAGCGCACTGAGTGGAGGGACTTCTTTTTCTCACCCGTGTCTCATTGCAAATCCAAAGATTACAAGATTTGCATTACCCACCTTGCTCCCAATGGGGTCGTGAGTGTAATGGGTTTCGCGTTGGCGGTCGGATCGCCAAGATCGAAGTTCTCGGTTCGAGTATTCCGCCAAGATATGCCTTATCAAGCTTGCAGATGCGGGATGGTATACATTTCGTATGCGCCGCATCGGAATTTGTGAGAAAGGTGACTCGCCACAGGCGATTGGAAACCTAAATTCTTTTTTATTCGACATAACTGCAGACATCGACATTCACACTTGGTTTAAAAGGCCGCAAAATGGCATGATAGGCTCGACTCGATATCCCTGGTAGGTGCGGGATTATAGAATGTGTCCATCCCGACGCCGCCACTCAAACCTCGCATTCCCTATATCCTTACGCCGATATCGAGACGGCCGGACCGGCGATACCTCGAACTTGATGAGGATGTTCGCATTTTATGTAGACCCTTATTCAATCATTCGAGCCGCAATACTTTAGAGTATTTTGTTGTATTTTGTACTTTTCTCGTGCTTATTTCGCATTAATCACGCCTGATGTCGATTTTTCTCGTCGCAGTGAAGTTTTTCTCAAGATGGATGCTTTGGGCAAAATGCCCGACCCAAAGAAGACCGATCCCAAGAAAATACAGAGATCGCCGATCAGTCGAAGACACCGCATCGGGTGCCACATCTCGCGGGCGTATGGTCGCCCCGATCTTCTACTCCTGTATCTCCGTCGGACATTCTGAGAGATCAACCCGACGAGGCCATGGTGACGGAGCAGACGGGAAGAGACCTCGTCTCGAGGAAGCGTCAGAAGACCACGGAGGTGCGGCATGGGGTCGGGAAAGAAACCCGTAACCTTGCTCCACCTAATTCCACCGATCTGATCCCTGAGACGAGTGTGGCAGAGATGGAAGCCATGACCGCGGAGGAACTACACGACCTTATAATGAAGAGCCATCGAATCGTGAGTCTTCCTTTATTTCTTTTGTAGTTTCGTGATTTTCTCGTCATTGATGTTAATAATATTCCTTATCGCACTCGACTCGCCGCTAAGGTGGCTTTGAATAGAATCGAGTTCCATCGGCAGCTCGAGGAGCAGTAAAGAGACTATCACCGCATCGACCTCCGACATCGGTAAGTCAAGGCCAAAGCCAACAAGCTGGATGATCGCCGCGTGAAGCTGGAGTCCGATCTGTCCAAAGCTCAGGAAATCATAGCCGACAGGGATGCCGAGTTGATGGCGGTGAAGTCGGAGCTGACACAGGTAAAAGCGGAGCTCGAGGGGACCAGAGCCGAACTGGCTGAAGCAGTCAAGGCTCGCACCACCGTCCAGTCTCTCCTCGATGACTTAACGGCTCGAGCGGAAACAGCTAAACGGGACTTCTTGGCCTCAAAGGAGCTCGAAGACGACCTGACGCTGCTTATGACTCAGGGCATGAAAGGGGGATTTACCATGGCCATCAACCAAGTCAAAGAGGTCGATCCGAACTTTGACGTGTCGACCATCTTCAAAGTCGGGCGCTTCTTATACGAGAAGTACGTGACCCCGCCTGGAAAGTGATGGAGCGTAAAACGCCGAAGTCCTGGGAACAAGTCGATCCCAACGCTTCGACTCGAACCACCGCCGCCACCGATGCTATTTCCTCTTTGTCTCTTTAAATAACTCGATTCGATTTGGCTGTAACTTTGTGACAACTTTTGTGATTTTATTTGTCTGAACTTTCACTTTGTCTATTCGATCTTGTAAACTTTGACATTTTTATTTTTGCATAGTTTTGCATTTTGATCTTCAGATTTGAATCTTTATTTCTTAATTGAATGTCTTTGGTTTCTTTCTGATCGTTCGTTCAGGGTGTAGTCATATCGACTTAATTCCCTTACGATCGGTCAGGGTGTAGTCATATCGACTTAATTCCCTTATAGTTGATTAGGGTGTAGTCATATCGACTTAGTTCCCTTATAGTTGATTAGGGTGTAGTCATATCGACTTAATTCCTTTATGATTGGTCGTGGTGTAGTCATATCGACTTAATTCCCTTATAGCCCCCAAGTGAAGCATGAGTTCATGACTCGTGGTACACTTTAATACGAGTCGACATAGCATTGTACCGCTTTACCGCTTGATCAGCCATCTCGTCGGAGCTCAATTCGATTATCCCGCCTTGTTAGGCTTATATGGACATCGAGGTATTTGGAGGTGATATAAGCATTGTCGCGACTTGGCTTTATTCATCAGATGTTCTCGACAATCGCCGTGGTCGAGGTTTCTTGTCGAGTCGACTTTTGTTCTTTTTTTCTTCCAAATTCTCCTTTTCTTTTTTACATGGGCGTGAATGTTAAGCACAATTTTAGAAAGGAAAATTACTTGAATAAAAGGCATGAAAAGCAAATCATTACATCGACATATTACAAGGAACTAAAATTGAAATTGCGAATGTTATAGAATGAACAAACAACTTAAACGTAGTATTTCCGAGATTGGTGGCGTACACGTCCGGGGCACCGTGTCGCCGTCCGACCTACCTAATCGATACGACTTTCGGGTGCACCTTCAAAATTTTATATGGTCCTTCCCACCTCGCTCGAGCTTGCCTATTGGGTCCCGCCGCCGGCTTCGTTTTTCCTTAACACGAGGTCCCCACTTGGAAATATTTGTACTTTACCTCGCGTTATAATACCGTGATATCTTCCTTTATAATTGGCCATCCGATATGCCGCAACCTCTCTCTCTTTCGACGTTATCTTTCTCGAGCGCATCGTGGCGCTTTGTTTCAACGCTGTATGCCGTAATTCGAGGTGAGGCCACCCGATCTCCGCAGGTATCATCGCCGCATCCATAAGCCATAGCGAATGGAGTCTCCGGTAGCGGAATTGGGTGCCATTCGATATGACCACAAGATGTCGGGTAATCGAAGCCGCCTAATCTCGACCTCATCTTCCAACCGCTTCTTCAACCCAAACTTGATTTGCTCGCTTGTTCCGCTTCGACTCGGCCCATTGACCGAGGTCGGGCCACCGATGTCGCTCTATGCTCGATCTTGAACTCTTTGAGCCAATCCTCAGACGCGATCATCCGTAAATTGAGTCCCATTATCCGATATCGATACTTGGGGATTCCAAACCTCGCACAAGATGTTTTCCCACGTAAACTTCTTTTGATGGTCTGAGCTCGATGTCGGTTAGAGCCTTGGCCTCACCCATTTCGTGAAATAATCAACCGCGATTACAACATATTTGAAATTGCCCGAGCTTCGAGGCAAAGGCCCGACTATATCGACTTCACTCATCGAACGGCCATACCGACTGATGGCGCTTCATCTCTTGCTCGTTGATGGGTCACTACATCGTGGTACCGATGTGCCCCGAACCTCATTACTAATCGATTGGCGCCCTTTTGCATTGTTGGCCAAAATATCCTCGCCAGCTTGCACTTTCTTGCCAACATCCGAGCTCCGCAATGGTTACCACAAACCCCTCGATGTATCTCTTCGAGTAGATAAGCCCTTTCATCTTCCGATGCGCACCGCATCCAAGGCGCGCATTTAATGACTTTCGATATAGCACATAATCAAACAGAGCGCACTCGAGGCTTGCGTATCGATTTTTCTAGCTCGAGACTTCTCGCACGGAAGAATTCCGCCTTTAAGAATAATGCTATCGGATCCATCCATGTCGACTCTTGAACCACCGGGTCCGCACATCGAACTCGTTATAGCTTCGCTCGCTAGCATTTCCACCGTAACTTTCTTCTTCGACTTAAAATTCGATGCGAGTTTAGATAACGATCGGCTCTCTTATTCTCGCCATGGGTACTTGTTCGATGCGAATCGCTTTTGAATTTCGACATTAACCCCTCAACAACTTTCGATAACTCTTCACCGACTTTCTTAGCCTCATACTCACTTCAGATATGGTTTACCACGAGCCGAGTCGCCAGATACCAAAAGATTCTCGACCCTAACTTCGATGCTAGCTTCAAACTCGTGATCATGGCCTCATATTCACTTCGTTGTTCGTGGCTTTGAACTCGAATCGGCGCATATGGAAACTCTTCCTTTCGGACTAATCAAGAATAAACCACCCCAGCCTCTTTTACTTGATGCACCATCGACGTGATGGTCCATTGTTCTTCCGATGACTGCTTTTCTTGTTCCAATTGAATCGATAACCCTTCAAATAGAAATCGCTGAGCCTTACCTTTGATGGCGGTACGAGGTAAAAATTGATATCATATTCCGCTAGCTCGACGACCCACTTCGCTAACCGACCCGGACGCCTCAGGCCTCGCCAAAATTTGCTTCAAGGGTCGATCGCTGACTACGGCAATAGGTGTGCCTGAAAATACGGTTTCACTTCCTTGATGCATGAACCAAGCCCAATGCCAATTTTTCAAGAGGTGTATATCCGATCTCGCTCCATGCAAAGGCCTTACTCACAAAGTATATCGGAACTCGACCTGCTCTCCTTCACGGACCAACACCGCACTTGCCGCTTCTCTTCACAGATTGCCAAATGTACTAGAGTCTCTCTCCGCTTTCGAGGTGAAGACAACGCTGGTAACTGACAAGTACTCCTTTAGATCATCAAACGCTTTCGACACTTCTCATCCCATTGAACGGACTCGCTTTCTTCAAAATCTTAAAAGGGTAAGGCCCTCTCGGGCCGATATCGATAAAAACGGCCGAGGGTCGCCATCCGACCCGTCACCGGGCCGCACTTCCTTCACGCTATGAGGTTCGGGCATATTCTCGAGGCCTCGATCTTATCGGGATTAGCTCGAATTCCATCTCTTGATATCATATAGCCTAAGAATTTCCTGATCGAACTCCAAAAGTGCACTTCTTTGATTAAGCTTCATATTGGCAAAACAAGCAACACCTCGAAACCTCTCTTGCATCGATAAGAAACTATCCCATAGACTTGCTCTTGATCAATAAATCATCGACATAAACTTCAATATTCCGCCCTATCACCCTTGAAGATTTTATTAACGGCCCTCCGATAGGTGGCCCTCGTGATTCTTCAGCCCGAACGGCATTGTTACGAAGCAAAACGTACTCAAATTCTCAGAATAAAAGCGGTCTTCTCCGAGTCTCTGGGGTCCATGAAGATCCGTAATATCCCCTATACGATCGAGAAACCCGAACACCTCGAACCCCAATGTCGAATCGACTAACTGATCAATCTTTGGTAACGGGTAAGAATCTGGGCACGCTTTGTTAAGGTCTCAGAAGTCGACGCACATCCGCCACCTCCGACCGCTTAACCAACACCGGATTAGCTAGCCAGTCCGGATAGAATATCTCTTTGACGATCCCCGCGATCAACAACTTGTCCACTTCTTTTCTTACTGCTTCTTTCCTTTCAGGAGCAAGGTTCCTTTTCTTTGCCGTGATCGCTTTTTCTTCGGTCGACATTTAGTCGATGAACAGCTATGTCCGCTGATAGGCCAGGCATATCGTCTGCCTTCCATGCAAAAACGTCTCGATATTCCACAAGGAGGTCGACCAAGGATTTCATGTCGGGGTGTGGCATCCACTTCCCGATTTGGACTCCTTGGCCCTCTTCTTCTTTCCAGACACGGATCTCTTCTGTCGGATCGGCAGAGACCCACTGGCCTTCTTTCTTCCTCTTCGTATCAATTCTCAACCAAAGACTTGTCCAACTCCCTTCCTTGACCGTGACTGCACTACAATTTCTAGCTACCTCGATATCCCCTTTCACTTCACGGGCACCGCATCAAAGGGGGAATTTCATATCATGCATGGAACGCCGATATGATGGCTCTAAGATCGCATAAAGCTGGGTCGACCTAATATTGCGCTATATCCTCGACGGAGCCTTTACTACGACATAGGTCATCTCCATCGTCCGACCCTTTTCTCCGCCTCCAATCGTTGTCAACAAACGGATCGACCCGGCGGGGTGGATAACTTGCCCCGTGAACCGAATAGAGGGGTAGATAATGGCTCGATATCTTCATCTTTCAATCTCATAGCTTTGAAGGCCGAGTAATAAAGATGTTGATGCTTCCCCATCGCCAACGCACTCTCTTTATCCGCCCCGCTTATCACCGCCGATCACCAAACCTTCACTATGATCGTGCGAACTCGGGATATCGCCCTGGGTCCGTAGCTCACCTCAAAACTCAATTTCTTCTTCGACCGTCCGAGTATCGAGGTCGCCTCACCCATTTTCTCGCCACAATTGTGTTGACGCCGATTCAACACGATTATCTCCATGAGGATCCCTATTCACATCTTCCCGACGATCATCTCGCCGGTTATCCCCGTAAGTCGGCTCGGGTGACCTATTCCGTCGCCTCTCGATTATCCCGATGTGGCGATCGGTCTTTCTTTCCACTGTAATTTTCTCTTGTACTCACGACGCACCCTTGGGCTCGCCCTTCTTCCGCTCACAATAACTTCATCCAATCGACCCTCTTGATACAGCATCAATATCTCTTTTCAAATCAAAGCATTCCTCTCAGATCATGCCCTACATCTCGTGATAGTCACAATACTTGTGGGTATTTTTCCTTTCTCTCGATCCTTGACATCGGCTCGTGTCCGAGCTATGTTCTTTTGATCATAATTGCCAACACCTCCCCGAGACCGTTAAGGGGTATAAAATCTCGATCTTCAAATTTCCTTTCTTACCGAGTCGATCCGTGGATCGAGCCGTTAACCGGTCGAACACACTAGACTTTCCTCATCATTTCGACCTTCGACCGTCCCTTAGACCGCCTCGGGTATCGCTTTCTGAATTGAGACCAAGCGAAATGGTGTGCGACGCACCGCTTCTTCCTTGGCAAAATTTATGAACTATGTTTACACATTCGCCCATATCGCTTGGCATCTTCTTAGAGCTTATCATACAGCCTTCATGTTTCGCAGACCTCCGACAAATGCATTAACTTGCAGCCGCATCGCCGGGCGTTATGTACTTTCATAGCCTCGAGATTGAAACGCCTCATGAAGTCAATGGTCGACTCACCCTTTTCTTGCTTTATATTCATGAGGTGGGTAGCACTGAGGTGGAACTTCTTGTTACCAATGAAGGCATCTCAAATTTTTGCCCTAGTTGTAGAAAACTTGAGATCAACCCGGGCGCAACTTGTGGAACCACTCGAGCTCGACCTATGAGTAACGTGTCGAATGCACGACACTTCATCGCATCATTAGCATTTCTCAATCTCATTAACGATATGTATCGATAAAGATGGTCCTCTGGTCGGTGGTACCGCCGTAAGGCTCCATCTTTGGTGGCTTAAAAGACTCGCATCGTGATATATCTCGATCTCTCGGGTCGAAAGGCGACTCGAGCCATTCCTTTTCCTCGCTTCCTTTCCTACAATACGTTAAATTGCTTCAATGCTCTTCGACACGATGTCGCCGCTTTCGTGTTCGACGCTTCTTGGTCGTACTTCATTTCCACTTCACCCACATCGCCTCCGAGGCTCAATCGGCCTCTTTCCTCTAGCGTCATTATCTCATTCCGACCGCCGGATCTAACAAGGGTTCTTCGAGCGGATCACGGATTCCTTACCTATAAATGCCGACGCCACCACTCTTTTCGTATGCCTTCATCTAAAGACGCCAGTGGTCCGCCATATCTTGTAACGGTGGGGAAGCCGAGGTCTTGACCGCTCGCACCGCAGTATAGATCCAAATGGGACTTCTTGAACTTGAATCCTCGCGCATCCATATCCGCCGCTTCTTCGATCCGCGGGTTCTACTGCTCGCTGGTTTCTTCCTTATCGCTGAGCCATTGCGCACGCCTTTATCAACTCACCGGTAGAAGACCTCCTTCTAGCGCCAAATGACGATGCTAAATAACGCACTCACCTACAAATCGTGGCCACGGTAATATAAGGATGAGTCAGAAAGCGGATCGAATGACCAAAATAAGTAAAAGATGGTGTTTTTGGTGTTTTATGGCCGAGTCCAAGAATGTATCTTGATTGCCTACGATCTCAGTAGAAATATCCAGAATCAAGCCTTACGAGTTCCCGGAGTGATGTATTTATAGGCACATGCCCTTCCTCACTTTCTAAACTTGAGGGCGGTTTAGTATATTGACATAATTACCCTTAAACGGGCCTTGCCTCCTCGCCCAAGCAACTCACTGGATGTGGGCCCATGAGCCCGCACTAAAGTCTATGGTATCGGGTCGATCAATACCGACGCGGGTATTCGAAGTTCGACACTTGAGCAAATGGGTTCATGCCAGCCGCAGGCCCCATATCGATCCGATACGGGTGTCCAACGCAGATTTTCCACGCCACCACCGACCACCACTCGCATTCTTCCACGTGGAGGTGAAATCTCGATCGCCACCCTTTATTTAGTAATCGACATTCATAATTGGACAAGTTCACCGCCTGCTTTCCTTTATTTAGTGAATGAGATTAATAAAGATAAGCTTCACTTGATGATCCATTATCCGATTACGGAGTAATAAGGATGAAGACAAATTTGAAAAAGTGGAGTGATAAGGATGGCTTCTATATAATCGATAATTCACTCAAAAGTTTGAGAATAAATGGTTCTTGGATTCACGTGTTTGGGTGCAAAGTGTAATTTAATTCGATGTGTCTACTTCCTATCTATAGGATATGGTCTATCTAGTTGTATTTTTCAAAAGAGTTTGAGTTGTGAGTGAGTTTATCAATTTGTGAGAGTTTATCCTTTATTTTCCTAAAATACCTATATAGTCTCGATGTAATCGCTACTTCGCTTCATTGAACGAGAAGAAACCGCTTTTTCTTGCACTTGTTCAAGTTCCCCGTCATATTGTTTTTAGAGTTATCTATCATTTCAATTGTTTCACAAGGTGAACAATCAAGGTGTTTAATGTATATCCTGTGTTCTTTTACATATGAAGATTAGTTCACTTGTTAAACATTAATGTAGCTCTTTGTCCTACTACCTGCCTTTCAATTTTTATGTTTTAGTTCCTAAAGATCCGATTCACCGAGAAAATTCACTAAGCCAAATATTGAATATTCACTCAAATTCACTTTAATATTCATTCACTGTTTACATGCAATCATGGTGACGTTGTTCAGCTTCCTTACAAGAAAAAGTTTTGGTTTTTAAATTCACTAAGCCAAGTATTGAATATTCACACAATTTTTATGTTTTAGTTTCTAAAAGTCCTGCTCTAGCACTTATGTTCCTCGGAAGTTTAATTCATTGTGAATATTCACTACAAAGTGAATTTTGACAAGATGTCGTAATAATAAATTTTAACCTTGATTCGTAATCCAAGCATATTAACTAACTAAAATGTGTTGTCTACATTGATCTTTTGCAGTATGATCAATACCAAACAACATCACATAGCTATTAGATGCATACGAGATCATAGGGAAAATTAACAAACAAATACAAGACCCTTATGCAAGAACACCTTTCAAGCTTTTCTTCAAAGCTATTGAAGAGAATAGTGATATGTTGCAACAAGCAAAAACCAAGTGTTAGACAACATCATAACACCTTACGCACTGCAAAAGGGCATTTAGAGTTGAATTACCAGGGACAAGGAAGCAACTATTGTAATGAATGTTTACATGTTTCAATTATTCTCAGAATATTTTTTTGTGTATTGGTTCATTAGTACAAGTGTGATTTTGAATCATAACTTCAAGAAATACAATGCTATCAATTTAAAATTACATTTGTTCAAAATTCATTGGTAAAATTCATCATATTCAAAATAACTATTAATATTCACTAGTGAATTTCGACAAGAATCCAATGAAAAATGTTGTAACAATATCAAACCAAGTCCTAACTTTTTGGTGAAATTCTTATCACTTTTCATTGTTTGGTCGCAAATTATTTTTACATAACATATAATATGATAATGAACATAATTATACAAACACAAAACACGTAACATCCAAAAAATTGCATAAAGACTTACATATATTTCATAGATTTTGAATGGGAGCCGAGGCAGGCAAACTTTAAAGGAGGACATTGTAACATACCAGTGAAGAGATATGTCACTCAACTAAGAAGTATAGAGTCATTTTTTTTTGAGAACTTGTAATTTTGTTAATATATGGAAAGATTACAAGATTTTGCCAACCATGGCCACCTTACGCCAAAACGTCATCAATGTCGCACTCACCTCCTAAAACCCTAGTCCGAAAACCTAATGCGGAGAAAACCGGGTGCTAGAAAAGAGTATGGGTATAGAAAATTGGAAACCTTAAACCACCCATCAAAGGAAGACTAACTCTATACAAAATATAAACTCGCCACCTATACAATTTTAGGCAACAAAACTATATAGAACTCAATCAAAAATAAATCAAGGGCAACAAATCATCCATTCAAAGATGATCGTGGGAAAACAACCAAGGTCTTTAGGCGATATTAGTAGACTTTTTTTTCCATGGGAGTTCTTCAACAATTTGTAGAAATCATGGCATTATGATCTTAGTTATTGATCTCTTTAAATTGTTCTACGCCGATGTTTTCCACTAACCAAAGGTTGGATGGCCAAGGAACAACTTTGTCTTCATTAATGACGATATAAACACGCTTAATGGAACCATAACCTGCATTTCGTAATGGTTTTGCCTTTGACAACTCTTTTTTTTTGAAAACAATGACATTGGCCTTACCATCCAGATATGTTGAAACAGAGAAGTGCATGTACTTAAAAATAGGAGTAGCCAAATGACAGACATGGAATGGATTGAAATATAGTAGCACACTCTGTGTCAGCATCTTTGGATGATAAAACAATTTTCAGCTTCGTGAAATATATCTTTTTTTCCTTTGGTTATAAAATGTTTGTTAGATCAACCGCCATCATCGCCGCACTAAAATCAATTTGTGTTAATAAATATGCTACTTTATTTCCTTATCATTTAAGAGTGTGGTAATCATTCCAACACCCCTCAAGTGTTGGCTTGCACAATTTCAATTGTTTTTCAAGAGTGTGGGCAATCTCTCCCAACACCCCTCAAGTGTGGGAAATCATCCCAACACTTGCACATTTTTTAAATAATGTTCCAACCAGTAGTTCGATCTCGTGACCTCCTGGCCCGATACTACGATAGGATCAAGCGCTACTGTCAGACTAAAACCAATTGGTGTTAATAAAGGTGTTACTTTATTTCCTTATCATTTAAGAGTGTACAAGAATCATTCCAACAATTTAAAGACACAAATCCAAAAAAGATATGTTAACATGATTAAAACTCAACAAGAAAATGCAGAAGACTTGTTCTTGTTCCTCCAGATATTAACTCTCTTTGCACCACATTTGTTCCTTCAAGTATTAATATTACTCCAACTCAAATGAAATACAAGAATCTAAACCACTCATAAAGGGGGCAATAACATTGTCCTATAAATGAAAGGGTTGTGATCAAAATTTCCATAAATAGAAGATTCTGAATGAAGAAAAGGACAAATTGGACAATCACCTGCTGGGACAAGTACACAGCAAAAAGGAAATCCACCACCAATGTTTTCCATACCGATTGCTCAAATCTGTAAACCTTCAGTCTTCTAGCACCCTATTGCCAGTTCTCATGGCGGAAGTAATTATGAAAGAGTCTAACACTCCATGTCCATGTCAAAAGAATCACAATTCTTGACCTCCAAATATTATACCCTTCTGCTAATAGATGATTTGCATAGAAGTGAACAAGCAGCAATGGTATCACTGTCCAATATGGATCAATCATCTGCACTCACCAACATTTCAAATACCCCTTTAGACTTAATATTTGAAGGGGAAAAATAAAAATAAGCACGAGCCAATATATGAAAATGTGTAAAATAGTAGACCTATATTAAGCAATATCATCTACATCATAACAAAAACAGTGAATCAGAGAAAATCAGCATACCATCTTCAAAAACCTACATAACAAAGGAATCAGAGAAAATCAGCAGTGAATCACATTATTTGTCATCAAACACATAATATTCGAAAACAAATTAACATCAAACTCGTGAAGAAGAACGAATTGAACTTAAGAAGCTCACCTTTATGTTCACTTCCATTAGGAAAGATTGAAATTTAACTTATAAAACTCGGGATTGCTTCTCTACTATTGGGGTAACAAAGGAATCGTAGAAAATCAATAGTGAATCACATTATTTCTCGTAAAACAAACATCAAAGTCAGGATGAAGAACAAATTAAACTCAAGAAGCTCAGATTTATGTTCAATTTCATACGGAAGATTGAAATTTGAGTTGAAAAACTTAGATTTCCGTTATCTACAAATGGTCAACAATAAGCGTAAAGGAAAATAAAAATTTGGTAAATACACCTGCTTGCCATCGACGATCTGCTGAGAAAGAACGCTTCGAATTAGATGATCGATCAGGCGGATTTGGAAATGAATCAATGCCAGATTCACGATTGAAGTTCGTGCGAGCAATTTTTGTCTTCAACGTTGAATTTCTTCAAAAGCGAGAATGGATAACCTGACTTCTTCAACGACACATAATATTGGGTTAAGCAAGGGCAATTTAGTCATATAATTAAAATTATGTTGTTCAGCCTATAAAAATTGTTAACTAGGACTGTTAATTAAAAAATGTGGAAAATGTCCAAATCCCTAATTTTCCTTTGTTTTGTATGGGGTCGGGGTCCTTGGACCCTTTATTGATTACGAGGCGCGTCGCCATTGTCGGTATGTAGGTCACGCCCTTATAATAGATATGTCGATACGACCTTATTTTATACCTATTGTATACATCGATAGGAACCAATTATTAATGAATACAAATTAAATATTTTTTGAGGGTGACAAATAAAATAAAATAATTGATCATGTAACAATACATAGAGACAAGTGGAATATTGTTCATGACTCCTTATTTGGTATGTTTGTTAGGTGAGTTTTTCATTCCATTCCAATGTTTGTGTATGATTATGAAAATGGAATATAATGAAATTTTATTTCAATGGAATGTAAAATGTCAATTTTCATTCCTTCCAAAATGGATGGAATGCGATGGAGTAAAATGAAAATCAACAAAACACGTGGGTGATTGGGTAGAGTGAGAGGGTGGCGAGGTAGGTAAGCGTGAGGTGGTGCAGGGTGTGGTAACCTCACTTCTTCAACGACACATAATATTGGGTTAAGCAAGGGCAATTTAGTCATATAATTAAAATTATGTCCTTCACCCTATAAAATTGTTAACTAGAATCATAATTAAAAAATGTGGAAAATGTACATGTTGCCCCCTCGATCCGAAAAAGCTCTATTATGTATATTTTGTATTTTTTTGCCCCCTAAAAATTTACACTCGCCCATAGTATCGCCCCACACCTGATCCTGCGTCCGACTCGAGGGTAGGCAGTGATGAAGTAGGGTGGGAGTGCGTAGAGTGGGGTAGGTGTAAGGTAGGGTAAGTGATGGTGGAGCAGAGTAAAGGTGGGGTAAGGTAAGTAGGATGCATAGGGTAGGATAGATAGATAAAGTGGGGTAGGGTAGGGTAGTGAGATGGTGCGTAAGGTGGTAGGTGTGGGTGGGTAAGGTAGGTATGATGGGTGATGAGTAAGGTATGGTTGGGGTTGGGTAAGGTAGGGGTAGGGTTGGGTGGTGGGTAAGGTGCTAAGGCAGCTGCAAAGTGGTGGGTAGGTAGGGTAGAGCCGTGACGCGGCATGGTAGGGGTAGCGCGGGTTGGGGGTGTGTGGCTAGTATTGTAACCTTGAATACGAATCAAGTCGAAATATGAGATTTGATACAAAATAAATAACAATGTAACCTTGAATACTAATCAAGTCGAAATCTTTCATATTCAGAGAGACATGTCTTAGGCTTCGGGATGTTGCAAATATAATTAAGTGTTTTTAGAGGGTTTGCAATATAAGTGATTGTTGCATGAAATTATACTCTAAATAAAATAAAATAAATACACATATGTGTATTATAATTATTCTATACCCTAGTGAAAGACAAGATATATAATATATTGTCGGCATGTATTTTCTTACTAAGAATAATATGACCTATGTATGTCTCCCAAATGGTTGGAGCATGTTTTATAATATTTGAAACAATTTTTTTTTATTTAAGATATGCATCGTAATCGCTTGCTCGGTGTTGGCGTGATTCGTGAAAATTTTCATGAGTTATTGTATACATTTTCTTCTAATGTAATTATTTTTCAAGAAGGTTAAAAGAAACAAAATTATTGATAAAATATATTGGTTTTTTTGTTTTGTTTTTGGGGTTGGGGTCCTGGACCCCTTTATCGATTACGTATATTGTCAATTCGTCTGTCGGTGCGGCGTAGTCACGCCCTTACAATAGATATGTTGATAGGACCTTATTTTATACATATTGTATACATTGATAGGAACCAATTACTAATGAATACAAATTAAATAAATTTTTTGAGGGTGACAAATAAAATAAAATAATTGATCATGTAGCAATACATAGAGACAAGTGGAATATTGTTCATGAACTACCTAGAATATTGCTCATGAGGGTGTCTTGCATGTTATTGATTTTGAAGCATTCTCTACTGCCTCGAAACTCGAATGTAACAACATTGTTTGAATTATAATAGATTTAGTTACTACTAGATTCATTATGTCTCAATATTATATTACATTATCACCCCTCATAAGGAATTAACGTTTCATAAGCGACACCACCAGATAATTCTAGAGGCACCAGAGAAAGATTGGGATAAAGACATTCTTGATCCGTATTAGTTCACGATTTTTTTATGCTTATATATAGGATAATTGGTTCCAAACGACACAATATAAAAGATGTGAGACAAAGAAGAAAGATAAGAAAAGATTTTTATCAAAAGCATTTTCTTTCTAGTGAATGATAATAATTACGCTTGATTTTTAGCAGACAAACCAACGTAATTCACTTTCAAATTCACTTATCATTTTCACTTTCACTAGTAAATGTTCTTTTGATAAAAATCTTTCTTATAAATTCCAAATACCGATATCTTTCTAAATGCTATTCTAATCGACAATTAACTATTATATATATCTCATATGTTTCATTTTTTCACTTTTAACCTCTATCCATGTATATGTTTACATTTTCGATTCATTTTTACCACATGGCAAGTTCTAGTTGATTGTATTATGCTCTGACTTTTAACGGTAGATTTTCGATTACTTGACACTTTAGACTGAAAATTTGGGGGAAAAAATGTTCATGGTGGAAGCGTCAAGTTAAAAACATTAAGGATGTTCTTTAAACAAAAACATTAAGGATATAAATGCAAAATCATATGATGAAAAAACACTTTCAAAAGAAATAAAATGATTTCAATTGAATGGAAAGGTACTACCTTCTCCCAAATGTGTTCTTTGGCTTTTTTTTTTCATTCCATAACGTAGTTCATTTAAATAACTCAAATTAAACATTTATTACATTTTTCTATTTTTACCCCCAATTTATTATCTATTAACCCACTTTTTACTACTCTACATTAATAAGAGTCAATGGTTATTTTAGACTTTTCCATCAAAATTAATGACACATAACCAATATTTTTAATCACAATAAATACCCTAAAAGCCGACTTATATTTTAAGATTTGGACAGAGATAAAATTAATGACATGATTTCAATCACGTGCTTTACATGCGATGAAATACAATGACACGATTCTATTTTTATGTTTGATTCAATTCATAACTTATATTGCAAACATGTATTTCTTTGAACAAAATTAAAAGTGCAGAATAAAGAAAAAAAACTTTAAGTGTCATCATATATATAATATATCTTAGAAGTTTACATGTAATTGTTCAAAATACGTATATATATATTTAGTATAAAATTTTCCCATTACTTCCATGTTTTTCGACTATTACAAATCTTATATTGTAAATATTTTGTAAAACTCAAAATCATAAGTAACATGGGAGCAACTACTTCTGACGAATAACGTTACGCCCAATTCAAAAGTTCATTTTAAATCATTTTCAAACAATTTTATCAGTCGATATAGATGAAATTAATTTCGCTTAAGTTTTGAAATTGATGCAACATTATTTATTCTTCATTTTTAGGCTTCATCTAGTCGGTGCACTTTTTGAAGGCTATTGCATTCGCCACAATTAAATGACAGGTTCTTTCACCACATGGCACATGATCTTCATTCTCATCTTCAGCCAGCTTCTTAATTGCAAATGATGAAGTCATTAATTTCCTTGATCTTGAACCCTTGTCATTGTTATCGGCATCGATCATTATATTTATTGAATAACACTATTATTACACCAACTCCTCACGATTTAATAAACGCCATAATACTTGATATATCGTGAGTGACTCATTTTAAATAGGTTAGTTGGTTTGTTTTTTTATTTTTATATATAATGTTAGTTTGTTACATTATCAATAGACTTGATTCACTTATTCAATACATGAATTAAAGTGTCATTTCTTCTTATACAAATAAATGTGTTTGTTGTAGCTATCGAAAATGATAAAATGTATATACGAACATTAAATAATGCATTTTTTTTTATTGATTGATAAAGGGAAAAATATGGTTAAAAGGGGACGATTTAGTTGACAACCGTCAGATTTATAACGAAATGACACAAATACGAATTTTTTGCTTTGATTATGGTCGGCCTCATATTAATCAAGAAGTCAAACATTACGACCTCAGCGGCATAAAAGCCACAGTAGTATTCTTTATATATGATACAACACGGAGCGATAATAGATTTTTACGCTTTAATTACATGAAATGCTACCAATGATCGATGGTGTCATTGGATGCGTAACATAATATCCTTTTATACACTCGATCATGACAGAGACCTCACCGATCATGATGTGGACCTGGTACCATAATATTGTTTAAAAGTGCCGCTACACTCATCAGAAAGACAACTATCGCGATAGAATACATAAATTAATTACTGCTGAGTCTCCAAGGTTAAAGTAATCTCCAACAATTGGCTTCTTCAAATCATGTTCATTTTGAACAACATTATTTTCATTGGAAATGGCCACTTGAACAGCAATTGCAACAGCAAAATAGTATCACAATCATGCAGAGAGCTTTGGTGCATATTATATTATACGAGTATTCGCTTATAAGAACTACTTTGACTTAATGTATGATTTAGGACACACTTAAAATATAATCGGTGTACTTATAAGGACACAAAATACTAAACGGACCCCATTAACCTTAGACAATTTATCCTCGTTGAATCCCATTCTGAATATTTCACCCAAGTCACAAAATGGCTGAGAAGCCTGATCCATCTCAAGGTGTCCGTATTCTTGGCTTTCTACCGCTGTCGGAGTTGACTCTCCCGATTAGTCGCCTCCCATCGGAACTCCCAACAATTCATAAACGATGAGGATATCAGCGCCTTCTCACTCAAGCGGAGCCGAGTGTAAGTTTCGCAGAGATCGGGTAGTGATTTCCGTGGAAAGACGACGGGCACTCTCGACGGAAGGGTGAAAGATTCGGGCTGAGAAGATGTGAGCAGAGGAAGAGACTCTACATGCGCCCAAGCGTGGCAACCGCTTCTCTTAATCCTAAAAATATACTAAAATTTGTACGATACAGGTATAGTTTGCCTTTAAAATTTTTATTTGCCTTTAAAAATTTTGTTGCCCTTTACCTCGAGATCCCGCGGTCCCTACCTCGGCAAAGATACCAAGATCTATTTTTGCATTTTAAGGGTAAAGAATTGTTGTTTTAAACTTAAAAAAACGTGTTTTAATATTGATTATGATTAAAACTTGAAATTTTTATAATACAAATCATTGTAGAAAGGCCAGACCACCGCTGGCTCATATTTGAAAGATCCTCGTCTCTCGTGTTATGTATGATTTGATATATAATGAAAAGCAGCTTGCTTCATATTCCGGATGTTCGCTTTCGGTCGGATTAAGACCTTTAGAAGGTCGGATTTTTGTAAGTCTCATAACATTAAGTTTTGCTCAAGATCGGGAGGTGAAGAATGCACAAGAAAGCTCAGTAGTATTGACTTGGAGTATGTTTGATAGTTTGCTTTTTTAATCACTATGAGATTTGAGATTTGGTTTGAAATTAAATTCATCAAAAGCTCGATAGGTTATGGAAAATCTTTTGAAATTTCTTCACTTGTTTGTCGGATGCAACATGGTATTCATGGTTTTGACAAGGAGTCACATCAAGAAAAATGATGGCGATTGATAATAAAAGAATAAAAAAATTAGAAACAGATATTTAATGTTAAGTCGTTGAAAATTCTCTATTCATGGTAATGAGTGGACTATAGGAACTCAACTTTGATAAGTGTTTTATAAAGTAAATTTCTTCATAAAATGTTTGTCATTGGGGTGTCACATTGTAGAATGTCACTTCATAAAAATGTTGATGCCTACTTGCCATGTCACTTCATAAAATGAGATATCGAGAATAAAGAGGACGAAAAAATATAAATTACATGAAAGAATTATGTTGATCGAAGTTTTAACTTTATATCAAAAGATATAGTCGTTTGAAGTCAAATTCATAAAGTGAAAAATCGATTTTCTAAATTTAAGTAGAAAATATCAAATGTCAAAGCCGCAAAGTTGTTTCATCAAATGTAACTTACGTATCGCGATGAGTCAATGGATCGCTGGGGCTGGCCAACGATCACGCTGGTCACCACTGGGTCGGGGTGCCACAACGGATCGCGGTGAGTCACTAGCGCGTGTCTCTATATCGGGTGGCCCTTGCGTGATCGGGGTGGCCATGGCATCGCGTGGTCAATGGATCCGGGGTGGTGGTACATCACGGTGTCACTTCATTGAGGCATCTTCCTGCGTCGCGAGTGGTCAATGCATCGTGGGTGTCTCTACATCGGGGTGGTCTTTGCATCAAGGCGTCTCCCGATCGCGGGTGGTCATCGACCGCCAGGTGTCTACTCGCATCGGTGGCCGCGGCATCGCGGTGTCTCTGCAATCAGACATCGTCCTTTGCGTCGTGACGCCTCGTGCACGCCGGAGGTGATCGGTGCGTCGCGTGCCCTGCGCGTCCGAAGGGTGGTCCCGCTGCATTATGGGGTGATCATCGATCGGCGTGTCATTGCGATCGGGATAGCCAATGCACCGCGCCGGTCACTGTATCGGTGGGCGTGGAATGCATCGCAGTGTCTGCGCATCGCGGCGCCTCCGTGCGTCGGGGTGGTCGGCTGCGTCAAGGCTTTACCGGTATCATTGTGGTCACTTCCGTCAGCGTGTCTCTCAGCATCAGCTGTGTCTGCTTAAATGCAGGGTGTTACTCTTATCGTCGGGGTAAAGGAATGTCACTCTGGGTGATCACCGTATCCGGCTGGTCACCGTGATCGGCTGTGGTTAACTCATCACGGCCATCATTGCATCGGGTGGCTAATTTATCGCGGTGGTCATTGTATCATGTTGATAAATGCGTGGCGATGGTCATCTACTGTCGGAGGCGGTCGGCTGCCGACGGTGTGAATGCATCGGGAATTGTCAACGACTGGTGGTCAATCATCAAAATCATAATATCGCGGTTCTTAGTGCATTGTGGTGTCTACTTGCGCCGAAGTGGTCATTGCATCGTGGTGTCTACCACAGCAGGGGTGTTCACTTTACGTCGGGGTGGTCGATGGATCGGGGATGGTCAATGCGTCGCGGTGGTTAATCTTGTCATGATGGTCACGCTTGCGCATGAGAGGTGTTCACTACATCGGGATGAGTCCTTTGCATCATGATGTTCAATGCGCTCGCGGTGGTCAATGAATCACGGTGGTCAATGCATTGGGGTGGTCAACTGCGTCAGCGGTGGTGAATACATCATGATGTCTGCGAATCGCGGCGTCTGCGCATCGTGGCGTCTGCGCATCCGGTGTCTCTACGCCGGTGGTGCTCGTTGTATCGCCGGTGTCTACGCATCGTGGTGTCAACTTCGTTCGAATGTCTCTGCATCGTCAAATGTCATAACATCGTGGTGACACCTGCGTCACGATTACTGCTGATATGGTGTCGCCGGCCGTGATTT